>LS997565.1:39618518-40189165 GCA_000469685.2 Haemonchus contortus
ATTGCGACGTTCGTCAAGAATCGCGGGCTGACGCGGCTGCGGTGGCTGGCCGACGCCGATGGCCTAGTCTCCATGGACGCGCGGAACGGAGCGCACTCCCACTTCTATGCTATTTCGGCTGCTACATTCTTGGCCAACAACAAATTTTACTACTTTTTTCGGAGCCTCATATCACTGTAAGTATGCCACTTTTCGCCTTATCCTCGCCTCTTTTGCACTCCTTTGATTTATATTTTCCATCATTCGTCTCAGTAGATATTTCAAAATTAATGTGAAACGAGCCTTCAAAATGAACACTCCGTTCAGCTCGTTCTAGCCAAAAAGGACTTTTTAGAAAGAGTCGAATCAATGCAATGTTAAATACGCTATCCCTACAACAAACCAAGCAGAAGCACAAGAGTTTTGTGAAATGCAACATCCATATAGTCTCAAGCAGGTCACGCACGGAAAAGAAACTTGGTGTTATATAAGTAGGTTTTTTGTGGCTTTCTTACAGAACCAGCGTTTCCTTTCTATATCTGAAGATTAATTCGGAATGATGCTCGAGGTTTTTCCTCACAATTATTAACAATATTGTATCGAACAAGCATACAACCACTGGACGGGTGTGGTGTCGTTTCAAGTAGCGCACTATCACTTACGTGTGATCCGGCGATCGATTCCTACACCGATACTAGCACAAGTAAACCAAGTCTTTCATCACTTCGAATTCGCTCCAGTCATCATCAGTCTATTCCGCGAGGGTAAAAGCAGAGATCTGCTCATAGATACATATCATAAATGGTGACAACTAGGCCACTTTATGCAAAAGCGTTGCGAGTATCTATGACACTTACAACTAGTCAATCGAGAATTGTATGCACAAATTTCAAAGCGAAGTAAATATATGTCGCACTTGGATTCATGTTCAAAAGTCTGTATCATTTAGTTGTTTATTTGTGGCGCGTATAGTACAGTGGACGCGGAGGAAAGTGGAGGAAAAACATAAATCTAAAAATTTTTATGAACGTGGTATATGTATTAAAAGAAAGAAACTCAACATGAAGATCAGGAACGAAAACCGCAGAGAGTGTAAGGAAGCACAGAGGATTAATGTCCGAGGAGAACATGAGATGCTGCCGTATCCACCATGCAGGCGGATCGCAGCTTATTTATGCCCACGTTGGAGAGATAAGTCCAAGAATACAAAGACAAGTGCACAGCGTCAGAGTCTGTCATACACGCATTCTCGCCAGCGTAGGGAGGAGAAGCTTGCAGCAAACATTCGTTGAACGCCTGCTCCACTTTATTTATTTCAAGGCTAGTCTGAAGGATTCGCTTGGACAAGGTGGGCTCGTCGAAAGAAAATAACGGCATTTTGATACATCAGCAATGGATAACAATTTCGAGATATCGACTTTTTTTGAGTTTTTGAAGAGCCTCGAATCTCCAATTGTCAAAAAATGCGATGGTAGAGACTGCAGCCTTCACTTTTCGTCCCAAATACCTACGAATTTCTTCGTTGGCCGGAACATCCAGTATCTGGAAGGCTTCACTCTAGCTCGCTCCTAAAAGCCAGGACCAAATCTAACTATACGCACCTGTAGAACAAACTTTTGAGATTCAGTTCATTGAGTCTAGACTGGTAAGACGGTAAGGCTTGCGGCTAGTCATTACTAGGAAAAGCTCTACGAAACAGAATTCTTGTAAAATCTTTTCGAATTCTCAGGCTGCTGAATATTTCTGATCAAGGAGGGCACCAGACGGGGCAGTAATATTCAACTACTGGAATAACATGCTTTTATAGAGCCTAACCCAAAAATCCCCATCAGAAATGTGGACATATTTCCAAACAACATATGTAACACCTTGGCGGTCTTGCTAGATATCAATTCGATATGTTGGGACCATTCCAAACCTCCAGGTGGACCAGTCACCTAAATCCTTGACTGTTACTAGCTGCTCAATAACCGAACCATCAGGGAAGCGCACCTCCAGCGCGGAGAGTCCCAATGAGAACAAGTGGATTTTTGTAGGAATAGTCTTCAGCTCCTTATTATTACACCACCATTACACCGAGGCATGCTCTCGACAGCGCGATTTTATAGTTTGAGCCATATCCCGGTCTCCTCCAAATATGCAACTGAGACCTCGACGACATCAGCATAAGCTGCAACGTTTGGTCTGTAGTCGTGTTTAACCAATTTGGGGAGGCCGTTTGTGTATACGAGAGCGAAGGGGTCCTCTTAGGGTACTCCGGATAGAGAGCTCCTCACTTTGGGGATATAAATAAGTAGGAAAGCTTACATTCATTTTCCAACCAGCTAGATGTGATTGACCGCAGAGCATTCCTCCGGGCCACCATTCTATCTAACCTAATTGAGAGGCTGTCCCCACATACGTATCAAAGGCTTTTGTTCAACAGAAACAGATAATATCTAGTATTTTGCCCAGATATTCACGTTTGTGTTATATCCATCAGATGAATGCAAGTGGACGTTCCTGGTAGAGAGCCGATCTACTGAGAAATATCTTACTGTTCCACTACCCAGTCCAACGAGTATTTGTGTAGAATTTTCTCCATGTCTCTGAGCAGATGAAGGATAGTTACCGGTCGAAAACGACACGCATGGTTGATCTCATTTGTTTTGGAGTATGTTTTACTACAGCATATTTCCAAATAGAAGGAAATCCACCTAACATCATGAAAATATTGGAAATATGAGCTGGAAGGGTAGCCAATTCTTTAGCGAGCGGCTTCAAAAAGAATTGGGGAATCAGATGTAATAGAGAATCAAGACTCGAAAAACGAAGGTGTCTGAAACCGTTCTGGGAGTGACGCATCTTAGAGTCGAGGAATTAGCCGCCTACCGATCCCACTGTCACATGCTTTAAGGTAGCTGTCACAGAAACGCTTTCCAGGCGATCCGCTGAAGCTTCCCCTTTCTCTGTCGCAGTGGAGCATTTATGCCCGTTCACTTCTTCGAGCACTTGCTTCATCGATGTATGAGTAACAAATGTTTCTACAATGCCAAAAGATGTTTCGAATATCCGTCATGAGCTGTTTTCCTCACTTTGTATGCTAGAAACCATTCCGAACGGAACGTTTGTTTTTTTTTTGCTCATCTCCTGATGAGTTACTGAGCTAGCTGGGTCTCTCAATTGAAAAAATAGCCTTCCTCCCTGTTGAAATAAATTTCGTATGCGAATGGAACACCGTGACACGCGCCTACTAATTCTTGTCGAAGGGCATGGCGATCGATTACCCAGTGGATAACATCACAGAACCGGGCATAAAGGTCATCCATGCTGTCATAGTTGTCAAAGATCATAAACCAGTTCAAGTTAGATGAGTGTTCGTAATAGCTTTATTATCGTGAGATTCCTGACAAAAGCTGGCGGCTTTCACCTGGAGATTTCAGGCATAGTGAAGCAAATGTATGATCCGAGGAGTGGTGAGGAGGCATAGCGTGAGCGCGGCAATGCTGTTCGCTGGGAAAAAGGCCTCGAATATTTTACTTCCACGGGTTATAAAGTCCTCATAATCCTCATTCAACAGATATAAGAAATCAAAAGTTGAGAATGGTTCGCGCGTAACAGGTGCAGTCCTACTTGCTGGTCCGCATCGATGCTCAGGTGAAGGTCTCCCACAGCCGTGGCAGACCGCGATGCCGCTGAGAACAGATCAGCAATTATCGATATCAGAAGATCATCTTGATAACTGGTGGAATTTGGCGGGCGGTAAATTGATAAGAAACGATGGCCACAACCGTATTGCAGCATAGTATCAAAACGAATGAGATCAGCAGACAATCCTCTACAGTGGGAAGTGATCCTTTGAAACTATAGCAGGTCGTGAGCGAAAGCGCACGCACCTCCTCTGCTTCGACAGTCTATTTTTGAGTCGCACTGTATGGCAGATTCGTGCAAAGCTCAGCGTTAGGAAATTTACTACTTAGCCAAGACCTGCGACAGAGGCAATACATAGTCTTTCAGAGTTCGAAAAATAATGAAATTTTGTTAGTCAGGCTTTCCGCATTCTACATTAAACATAAAGAACTAATGACAAGTGAAAGACTGCCCACCGAAAACCACGGAAACCAGATATGGGAAACAACCCTTTTCGATCGAGACTTACTTAGCTTTGTTCCTATGTGGTTGGGTATATCGAGCGATGAAGTCTTGCCACCGTTGCCAATCCTGTGCAATACCTTCTCCATCGTCCGTGGAAACGTTCATGACTTCAATGTTGATGCCAAATGTTCTTCTCCACTTTTTTCTGGGGCGGCCTCTTCCTCGTTTGGCTCCTTTAGGTGTCCAATAGATCACCATTTTTATACGGCCTTTTCTGCGATACGGTGCTGCGGCATACGCAGCACGTGAACAATTAATCGAAGTTTACGCCGCACCACAATCACTTGGATGCTATTCATACCACAGCGGGTCAGGACTTCCTCGCTCGTGACGAGATGAGATCCGTTTACTGTATCTTCAGGATCCTTCGCACGCACCTCTGGTGAAAAGCTAGCTTTTTGACTAGACTAGCCATACACTTCCATGTTTCGCTTGCATGAAGTCCAGTAGGAATCACACTAGAACAATACGTATTATACAGCGCATCCTGATGTTCGAAATATGAACGATAGTGACCATATTGGTTGGAGGTTCCTGAACACATAAGTAAATTTTGTCGGCATTTTCCAACATTGTACTCTCCACGTTGATGTTCAGCTGTGCGTAAGCTTGACCAATTGACATGGCTTTCGGCTTACTGACGCTAATTCGTAATCCAGTCATGTCGCATATTTACAGAGAGACCTTTTGCCGTCTTTGTCTCCAGCAATTAGCGCGATGTCATTCGCAAATCCAGATCAGTGAGCCTTCCGTCGTTGAACCATCTTGCCCCTACCGTTGTTTGTTGTGTTAATTTCCTCATGACAAAATCTAGGCAAAGGTTGAGCAGCACTGGCGAGAGGATGCATCCTTGCCGTAGTCCTGTAACGATTCTGAAGAATAGAGTATGACCTGTATCCGTTTTTTTACAACAAGAACAATTGAGATACAGAACCTTGAATGAGCAAATAGAAGTCTTCGGTATGCTGCACATTCTGAAGATTTCTCATAATGATTCACGCTATCGGATGCCTTTCTGAAGTTCAAGGAATTGATGTAGGCAGATGCTCAAACTCAATGCATTGCTCGACAATGTTACAAAGAGTGAATGTTTGCTCGCAACACGATCTTCTTTTACTAAGCTCAGCTTTTTCAACCCTTAGTTGGTGATCAATTGCATCACGGAGTCGTCGCAACTGTATGACTGCTAAATGCTTCTGGGATGAAAGAAAGGTGACACCTATCCAATTTCCACAATCCGCGACATTTCTTTTTTAGGTAGCTTTACAATCACCAATTCCTTCAGTCCTCTGGGACCTCCCCATCGTTCCAACAACGGTTATACAATTCCGTGAGCTTCTTAACTATCGTGCTGCCACTTCATCTTAACAAACCTGCCGAGACCTGATCTATGCTAGAGGCTCTCCTGTTGCGAAGGCTTCGAATTGCACTGGCCGTCTCTTCTATGGTTATACTGCCAACATCGATGTCGAGCTCATTCGTTAGCCCCATCCCCTCAAAACAGCTGTGGTTCAGGCTGGCTAGGGATGTGACAAAAGTGCTCAAACCATCTTCTTTCTCTTCATCTGCGCTCAAAAAGAGTTTGCCACTACTGTCCTTGTTAAGCAAACTGGCATTGTTCGAGCTCCCCGTCAATTCATTAACAATGGGTTTTCGAGTTACCACGTACCACACCTAAAAGGGCTTCTGCTCCTTTCTGCCAAAACCAGGCTTTTTTCGTTTCGGCAACAGGAATCGATCCAGATCAGTATATCTAGTAGTTGCTTCATCGAGCGCCTCTTCGTTCTTTGCTTGCTCTCTCAGGAGCTCCCAATGCTTCCTCCCATCTATCTTCTGCCAGGTGCTTTCCTGGATCGGTTGCTCTTTTCGTTTTCCGCGTCGCCGTCCGACTACATTTTGAGCACAACCCTGAATGGCTCTTTTGACGGATTCCTTTCTTCTTCCAAGGTGTTCACTTGGAGGGTGCTTATACAACCTCAAATCGATTTCGTAATTCCAGAACAAAGCATGCGCTGGTGGCCGGATCTTCCAGCTTTTTACAGCAAATGGCTCAGTGATTCTGATTTCAATCTCTTGCTTCTTCAGCTAAAAAATCTGATTGACGCTTTCATCAAATGATGATCTGAACCCACGTCTGGCTGCAGAACACCCGAACATCTTGAAGAGGTGTTCTCCACTTCTTGCTGTGTAGTCATTCTCATTCCTTGTTTTACCATCGGGAGAACATAAGGTCTTTCTCATGGATATGTTTGTGGTGGAAGGGAGTATTTCCAACACACAGTGCACTGTGCTCACAGAACAATACTAGTCGTTCGCCGTTGCTACTATGATGCTCCAGTTTCAAGTCCAGTTCGGTCCTGACTCAATGTCGCATTAAGTCTCCAATGACAAGTTCCCATCTCTTTTTGGTAAAAACTAACTTTCATTTCTCATTCGAGTCCTTCTAGACGTAGGCGTAGGCGCATATAGGGGATGCGGGTGTGCCTTGTCACAACTCACGCCGTGATTAATCTCTTAATCGCTGGCCTCCATCCAATAGCTGCTCCCCTGCCCTCTTAATCAAAATTCCTCTTTCATGTCTTTCTTCTGGACCAGAGAGCGATATAGTCTTCTGAGGCGCTTCTCATACTACCTTGGCCAGTCCGTTTTGAGTAAGAGAGCGGGGTAGGGGGCACTTGTCCAGAATATCGATTTGGTAGTTGTCGAACTCTCGGAGTAGCTGTGCAAGCTTCCCAGACTGATACAGTGTGCGCACATTCCATATTTCCAACAAAAGTTTTGTTTTTGGCAGAAACCCAAACTCCTTCTGTAATGGGATACTTTCCGTCACAAGGTTAGAGTTAGGTTCTCTTGCCGCAACAAGTTTTAATGTATTTATCGTTTCTTAAGCATGAAGAATATCCTTCACAGTGGAGAAGTTGCCAGCCCTTCGCAACCCTGTTCCTTTCCAACCGTGCTTGGACCGGCAACGGCAGAGATTGTTTTGATCGAGGCCATATCCGAAATTTTGGTCATGGCTCCTTTGTAGACTGTGTCAATAACCTTACCATTACACTGGTTTTCGTTGGGATCATGGACCTGCTTGCGTATCGAATCATCGATTTTCTAATACAAGGCGGCTAAGCACGCTATTGCGTGCGCTAGGGGCTCTAACCAAGGGACGGAACCACATGAGCTTCTGATTTTCATTACAGAACTTTATCATCCGAGCCTCTTCCCTGACACCTCTGTAGCGGCCATCGTTTTTTTGGGAAGTGAGATGGGGCCGTGTGTGGCCATAAAGAGTACTCCGATGAATACAAATAAAATACCTCTGCAGTCCATGTAGTCGAAGAAATGCTGCGTAGTTTGGGCTGTGTGTGGCCATGGACGCTAACTTCAAAAGAAGGGCCCCTTTCGGTAGTTGTAGGGATTTACACGTCTTTACAGGGTATGCGCCTGTATGGCCGGGGATGTTGTAGAATTTATTTCATGAGGTCTACAGTTAATGTAGTCATTCGCTCTAGGTAGGATACAAACTTTTAGGAAATTTTTAGCCTAATTTTTGAAAGAGTTCAGGGGTATCCCCTAGTTGTACACCTATGTGGTCAGGGTTAGTGTGAAGGACGAATGTATAAATTTTTGATCTTAGCTCCGCCCCTCTCTTTGCAAACTCCACCCACTCCAGACTTCGAACCACATTACTTTTATTACCTCCACACAACTTTTTCCCTCGTTATAAAACGCATCTGAAGACACTCAATAATTTTTATGTAGGCCCACTTTAGTGCCAATCCCGCCCACTTGTGGCATCTGAGCACATTTGTTCTTTTACACCTTAATACCTTTTTGCCGCATCCCAGAACGTTTCTGAATAGAGTTATAAATTTTTGATCTAAGCTCCGCCCACTTCGGTGCCAGTCCCGCCCACTTGTGGCATCTGACCACATTTGTTATTTTACACCTTAATACCTTTTTGCCGCATCCCAGAACGTTTCTGAATAGAGTTATAAATCTTTGATCTAAGCTCCGCCCACTTTGGTGCCAGTCCCGCCCACTTGTGGCATCTGACCACATTTGTTATTTTACACCTTAGTACCTTTTTGCCGCATCCCAAAACGTTTCTGAATAGAGTTATAAATTTTTGATCTAAGCTCCGCCCACTTCGGTGCCAGTCCCGCCCACTTGTGGCATCTGACCACATTTGTTATTTTACACCTTAATACCTTTTTGCCGCATCTCAGAACGTTTCTGAATAGAGTTATAAATTTTTGATCTAAGCTCCGCCCACTTCGGTGCCAGTCCCGCCCACTTGTGGCATCTGACCACATTTGTTATTTTACACCTTAATACCTTTTTGCCGCATCCCAGAACGTTTCTGAATAGAGTTATAAATCTTTGATCTAAGCTCTGCCCACTTTGGTGCCAGTCCCGCCCACTTGTGGCATCTGACCACATTTGTTCTTTTGCACCTTGATACCTTTTTGCCGCATCCCAGAACGTTTCTGAAAAGAGTTGTGAATTTTTGTTTTAGCCCCACCCACTTTAGTGTCAACTCCGCCCACTTTAGTGCCAGCCCCGCCCACTTTTGAGATTTGACCACATTTTTTCTTTTGCACCTTAATACCTTTTTGCCGCATCCCAGAACGTTTCTGAAAAGAGTTGTAAATTTTTGATCTGAACTCCGCCCACTTTGGTGCCAGTCCCGCCCACTTGTGGCATCTGACCACATTTGTTATTTTACACCTTAATACCTTTTTGCCGCATCCCAGAACGTTTCTGAATAGGGTTATAAATCTTTGATCTAAGCTCCGCCCACTTTGGCCCCACTTCAAAAGTTTGGCTACATTTGTTCTTTTGCACCTTGATACCTTTTTGCCGCATCCCAGAACGTTTCTGTACAGAGTTATAAATTTTTGTTTTAGCCCCACCCACTTTAGTGTCAACTCCGCCCACTTTAGTGCCAGCCCCGCCCACTTTTGGGATTTGACCACATTTGTTATTTTACACCTTAATACCTTTTTGCCGCATCCCAGAACGTTTCTGAATAGAGTTATAAATCTTTGATCTAAGCTCCGCCCACTTTGGTGCCAGTCCCGCCCACTTGTGGCATCTGACCACATTTGTTATTTTACACCTTAATACCTTTTTGCCGCATCCCAAAACGTTTCTGAATAGAGTTATAAATTTTTGATCTAAGCCCCGCCCAATTTGGCGCCAGCCCCGCCCACTTCGAAAGTTTGGCTACATTTGTTCTTTTGCACCTTGATACCTTTTTTGCCGCATCCCAGAACGTTTCTGTACAGAGTCATAAATTTTTGTTTTAGCCCCACCCACTTTAGTGTCAACTCCGCCCACTTTAGTGCCAGCTCCGCCCACTTTTGGGATTTGACCACATTTGTTATTTCACACCTTAATACCTTTTTGCCGCATCCCAGAACGTTTCTGAATAGAGTTATAAATTTTTGATCTAAGCCCCGCCCACTTTGGTGCCAGCCCCGCCCACTTGTGGCATCTGACCACATTTGTTATTTTACACCTTAATACCTTTTTGCCGCATCCCAGAACGTTTCTGAATAGAGTTACAAATTTTTGATCTAAGCTCCGCCCACTTTGGTGCCAGCCCCGCCCACTTCTGGGATTTGACCACATTTGTTCTTTTACACCTTAATACCGTTTTGCCGCATCCCAGAACCTTTCCGAACGAAGTTACACTCATTTTTGAGAAGTAGCTTTCACCTCGACGCACGCTCCGCCCACCGTGGGCGGGGCTTCGCTAAGCTTACGCATGCCCAGCACGCAAAAGGCCCTGCTCACTCTTTTTATTTTTTTTCCTGGCTTCTGCACCTTAATTGAATCGAGTTATGAACACATCTAAAAAGTACCGCCCATTTTGAGAAAGCTCCGCCCACAGTGCGTGAGTCTAAACCGTCTGGTTTCTTGACCCAATCCCCACCTTTGAACATTTTTCCCCGGTGTCTGGACTTTTTCGAAGCAAAAATAAGATGTTTTATTGTTGGCACCGCCCATCCCGGCGCTTGCCCCGCCCCCCGTGGGCGGAGCTCCGCAGAGCTCGTATGTGCTCTATTAATTTTGTCTTGGGCTCCACCCATCCCGAACTTGTCCCGACCTCTAAAAGTGATTTTTCAGGTAAAACCGGGTTGTGTGACATACAAACAAACATAGATACATACATACATACAAACAGACACACCAAACTTGTGGATTATATATAGTAAGGATAGATGTCCCAGTAGTTAGGATTAGAACGTAAGGTCCCAGCTCTCGGCAGGGTATCAAGAAAAGAGTACGCCGTGATGAGAATACGCACCTCACGAGCCTGGGTTTTTCTCGACTACCTCACCAATCCTTTGAATATTCACAAGGCGGGTATCGATGGGGGAAAGCGTTCAGAGCTCTTCCCGCACGCAGCACGCGGCAGATTACGGACATGTTTCGATGTGGCGTTGAATACTCTTTAGCTGAGATGGTCAAACGAGCTTTCCTTCAGTCGATGGCTTTACCACAAAATAGTGCAAATCTATCTACCATAGCAATAAAGCTCAAGGGTTCACTTCATAGGTCAACTATTTACATGTCAAACGTTTAACATAAGAGTAATTTCAAAATATTTCGATCTTAATAAACGCAATCATCCTGTCAACGTGCATGCTTGATCAATTTACTACTTGTCTTCCCATTCTTACATTGACTCGTGAATCGTACCACACCCGTTTCGACGTCGAAGGTGTTTAAAATACCACCAACGTCGGATTCATTATGCGCACGACGCAGCGAAGCTGAAATATCCTGAATTGGTTTGGAACGCCATATATGCCTACAGAGCGCTGAGGCGAATCGGCCTCAATAATGTCACTAGACAAAAAATTAACCCAAAAACTGTTGCAATAGCGGTACTGCCTCGGACATCTTATCAGCAATGAATTCGTGGAGCTCATCAAATAGCTGAATACAGTCATCTGGCAAAAACTGCGTAGTCTTAGCGGCTAGTGGCAAAGAGCATATTCTTTTGGGGGAACTTTGTGAGAGTCGAACGAGACATCGATCAGGACCAACCGAACGCAGCAGGAGCATTCAGGTGAGTTGCCAAAATAGACTCCATCATCTGAAGAAAAAAAGCTTTGAGAAAGTGAT
This sequence comes from Haemonchus contortus, assembly GCA_000469685.2. Lineage (NCBI taxonomy): Eukaryota > Metazoa > Nematoda > Chromadorea > Rhabditida > Trichostrongylidae > Haemonchus > Haemonchus contortus. The sequence goes on from LS997565.1 coordinate 39,629,766, forward strand.
TATTATATTACTTTCTCCTAACTACATGTGAATACATAGCAACAGCAACATGAACCTGTTTGAATGCAATCGCTGTTAAAGCCCTACAGAGTTCACTCAATTGGGAGTGCTGAAGTTGCGGAATTGTCGCGATTGTGCGTGACCCCGATCAAGAAGGTTAGTATCGGTGGTGGAGACACGCAGTCCCTTGATGAGCCTGGTGCCCAACGTAGCTGTGGGAAGGTTAAATGCGCCTGTGACTGCTCAGAATAAAAGTACCCCAGTCATGACGGGTCAGCAGATGTACACCTCCTTCCTCTCTGGACCAAGACGGAGTCTGGACAAAAAATATAGAAGCTGGCGGAAAGTGAATGAATCCGAGATGATTGGTGGAGTCGGCTGACAAGGTGAAACTCCGAAGGTGAAACGAAAAAGTAGGGCTGACGACTAACGAACACGAGATTATAAGCAAAGTAGAACGTACGAATGAGACGTGAAACGGGCGAGTGCGAAAATGGCAGACCACTAAACGTGTTAGATGTGCCATATGCAATTAGACTATTATCATACAATAATAAAGTAACGAAAATGACTAATTATTGGTAAAGTGCTAATGTGAATAAATGTATTAGCATGAATGTAATGTTATCTGGCCAACCAGAAAATGTGAGACAAATGAACAAGAGGCATAGAGTGAACCAAGGGACTAACTGAGATCTAGTAATTACTACGTAAGGTAAAAAAAAAAAAAAAGAAAAACGAATTCGGGAGTGAACTCCTTATACAGGGTGCGCCATAAATATGGTAACAAAAGAATTGGGCTACAAAAAGCGCAGCTCATATTGATACATGGTGAATTCATGTGGGTTATTTACTATGCATCACATCTACAAAACCAACACACGGTCATCTTATATAACCGTCTCCTGTACTAATTATAGCTCGAAGACGCTTCGGCTACTCATCGACGGTGGCACGCAGAGTTTCTTTAGAAGCACTAGCCCGGACTTTTTTCATTGATTTATCAGGAACAGCAACAGTGGTGCGTTTTGAAGCGCAGGCTTTCCTCTCCAGTATGGACTATATCCAGCTACCCATCACGCTGTGGTCCGGGAAATTCGTAGGAGGATTGGAAGCAGGGACAAAATCGCGAACATTCCCTCAGCACCCATCTTCCCATTTTCCCATACGTAAGCAAGTGCGTCACAGTTTTCAAGTCGTACCCCTAGAGAAATTTTTGACCCTCAACTGCATCCTTCCAGAAAAACCCTTTTTAAGAGGCTCGGATTAGGTTTTGTACTTTTCTCGAACAAAATTTGAGATATCGCTCTGATGGTAGAGATTCTAGCAAAGAGTATCACCAAAGAGGGAAAATGGCTATGAGAGGCGATCTAACTCATCTCAGTGGCTACAGCACTCGAATTGTGAAATATATGTATACTATGAGATCTCAACATTTCTTTCACGCTGAACACACTTTAATCAAAAAAAGGTTTGTCGAAGCGCGTGCCGCGCAAGTAGCGTACGGCATTTGTTTTTTCTCTCTAAATTCTTCTCGTCAAGAAGCTTACAGGGCTTTCAAATCTTATCTGGATACAATTGTATTCACTCGGGGTAGACTGTTTCATCGGAGTAGAACATACAAACAAATCAGCAGTCATATTTCTCGTATTTCTGCAGACTTTGCAGCGTACTCCTTCCCAAGCAATTCTATTCGGAAAAATGGTTGTTGTGAGGCAGGACGACCGTCTTGAGGTTTGCCGCTGAGCTCTCTACGCATCGCAATTCGAAGGGCTGTCAGTGTGGGAAATACTGAAACGAGGAGCGATTCCGGAAAGGGACTCACCAAATGCGCGCATAGACGGAACGGCTGGTGGATGTCTACGAAGCTCCACCGTTTTTCAAATTCTAACGAATTGAGAGCACCAAAATAAATATATAGTCTAACATTTACCATAAATATAAGGGGAGGTGCAGATTTGGAGAAACCCTCCAAACAAGAAAAATACGAACGTTCGAAAAGTTGTTACCATATTTATGGCGCACCCTGTACATACTATATCCAAGAGAATGAGCACCTAAAGACAAGGGTCCTGAAGTAATTGTGTGTTACTATCCTTACTACAGGGTGCGGCAAAAGTTCTGGCAACGATAAACATGATCGTAAAAACGGTCAAATCGATCGATTCATGATACAACTCCAACAGCATTTATCAACAGCTATATAGATTACAAAGACAAGCTAGATTTCGAAATAGCCCCCTCTTGCGCGAATACAAGCTGAAATTCTCATAGGAAACGCGTCGACGGCGGCACGGAGGTAGTCTTCTTCCAAATCCTCTCATGCTTTACCGAGGGTTGCACCTAGAGCATCCAAATTTCTATGCTGGGTAGAGCAGGCTTTCCTCTCAAGAACTGACCACACGGAGTAGTCCAATGGAATTAGGTCTGGACTGTTTGGAGGCCAATTCTCCGACGTTATGAAGTCTGGGAAGTGCGTTGCGCACCAGTCCTGTACCACCTTGGACCTGTGTGCTGGAGCTGAGTCCTGTTGAAGAGTCCAAGGCTGGTTGCCGAAATGGGATTGTGCTCAGGGGAGTACCTCCTTCTCCAACATGCCTTTTAGGTAGGTCTTGCTATCCACCTTGACTCCTTTCTCCAAGAAAATCAGGGACATCTTGCCGTCCGACCTGCTTGCCCCAAAAACCATCAACGGCTTGGGGTGTCCAGATCGCTGAGCAATCCCTCCGTGTTGGCTGGCTTCTGCAGGGCTCCCCGCTATTATCCTATCGTTTTGGTTGTTCAGGAAATGATCTGTTGAAAACAGACACTCGTCAGTGAAAAGGATGTTGGTGTGCCGTGTCTGCGAAAATCGCTTTAAAAGCTTCCTGAATCTTTTGAGCCTAGTTTTCTTCATACGCTTAGTTAGCATGTAAGCTTTTCTGATCTTATAAGAGCGAAGTCGAAGGTGGCTGGTGAAAACCCTTCCGACAGATCGAGCAGAAATTCCGACCTCAAGAGCCGTTTGTGTTTTGGACCTAAGAGGGTGGCGGCGGATTTTCTCTCGAATGATTTTCACGATTTCCTTTGTCGTTGCACTCTTCGGTCTTCCATTTTTAGGCTTGTCCTCCATAGTTCCTGTCGCCTTGTACCTGTTAACGTCGTTGTACACGGTTCTTAAGGGAATCTCGAGCTGCTTGAAGATGGTCTTTGCCGTGCATTCATCCAGATGGAGGTGCAAGATGGAGGGTCGTTGGTCTTTGCTTGCCGCCATTCTGTAAAATGGCATATTCAAGAACGGCCAGTTTATGGAATGTACAGAAGAGGTCTTGCAGTGAATAGTGGCACAGATCCTGCCGAGATCGAAGGCCTCATTTTTCATATAGAACCTGAAACGGGTCATTGCCAGAACTTTCGCCGCACCCTGTGTATATATAAAGCGCTCTGTCTGTCTGACTGTCTGTCTGTTTGTACGGAAATTCGATATAATCTAAAGAAACACCTGGAGAAGTCGGGTCAAGTTTGGAGTAGGTCGAGCATAGGGTAAGTGCAACAGAGCACACGCGAGCCTGGCTGAGCTCCGCTCCCAAGGGGCGGGGCATGCGTCAGGATTGGGCGAAGTCATGGACTAATTCTTCTAATTCGGTCTCATAACAGTCCAGACGCCGGGGGAAAATGTGCAAAGGTGAGGGATGGGTCAACAACTAAAATAAAGGAAGCTTATTGGCAGTGGGCGGAGACTTCTCGCAGTGGGCGGTACTTTTCACAGATTCATAACTCGATTCAACAAAGGCGTCGAGGCCAGGAAAAAAGCAAAAAGAGAGCAGGACCTTATGCGTGTTGGGCATGCGTAAGCTTAGCGAAGCTCCGCCCACGGTGGGCGGGGCGTGCGTCTAGGTGGAAGCTCCTTTTTCAAAAATGAGAGTAACTTCGTTCGGAAACGTTCTAGAATACGGAGAAAAAGTGGTAAGAGGTAATGGAACAAATGTGGTCAAATTCCCGAAGTGGGCGGGGTTGCAAAATAGGCGGAGCTTAGATCAAAAGTTCATAACTCTGTTTAGAAACGTTCTAGAACGCGGAGAAAAGTGGTAAGAGGCAATGGAACAAATGTAATCAAATCCTCGAAGTGGGCAGTGCTGGCACACGAGAGCGGATCTATGACCAAAAATTCATCCCTCCGAAAACATGCTAGAATGCGGAAAAAATGGTTAGCAGCAATCAAAAAAAGAGTGGTCAAGTTTATAGTGCGAAGGGTCCGCACCAAGGTGGACGGAGCTATGACCAACCACTAATAACTCGGCTCGAATATATCGAGCGTGATGCTCTCAGCAGTTCAGCGTTCGAATCTAGAGAGAACTGTCTTATTCTAATTATCCGATTCCGCTGAATGACTCTATCTTGGATAAGTGGCCGTCGACATACATATATTACACGCGTTAGCGTGCATAGCCAAACTGGTGACATATAGCCCAAATGCTATGTAGTGACAGTGACATGTCTGACAGTGACATATTGCTGTGTAACATTTTGAAAAACGTCGGAAAGGTTGTTCTCTGTTGAAGGGTTACGCTTTTTATATTCTATTTCCAATTGCAAAAGTAAGTAATATTGCTGCAACTACCGTTCATTGGAGGTTCAATAAATCGTCCTTTCCATATTGTATGTAGGATTGCGAGCGGCCTGAAGCGAAGAATGATAACTACACCTTGCTAGGAAAAGCTCGAAAATGTGCTTTTAACCAAACCAATGTTGTTCAATTGACCAAAATCGGTTTTTTTTCTTATGAAAAAGGAAGTTTCAATTGACCAAAATCGGTTTTTTTTCTTATGAAAAAGGAAGTATTTCAAGATTAGATTTCATAGATATGAAACTTTCTATGAAGATTTTTTTTGTTATTCGTGTGGCGAATTGCGAAATTGATCACTATTTGAGTGTGTCTGTTGCGTGCTTTACGGAAAAGAGCGTCACTTATGTTGGCATTATTTCAACAACTTAAATTTATTGTAGGAATTTAGTACACCTAAACTTCATGGCAAGACACTGAGAAGTCAATATATTGTTATAACTTCAATGTTCCATTTGCAGTGGCAGAACTGGAATGTGGTTCATCTGAGGTCCTGATTGGGGAAAACTGTTTTTTGTTTGACGCGGATTCCAAACATAGTGAGGGAGATGACAGGTGTCGAGCTCATGGAAGAACATATAAAATGCATAGGATTACCAGCGTTTTCGAACAAAAGTGGCTTGCAAGTGAGTATGAATTTACGTGTAGTTCATCGTATTACTATTACTATCAATGTATTTACTTGCCATTATTTACCACCTTTCATTGATGTGGAAACAGTACAGATTTTTTGTTTATCATGGCCTGCTGTGCCTTTTGGAAGAATACCATAGTGAACTTTCAATCACTTAAGTCGAAAAATGCTTGAAAAATCTTCTTAGAAAAATCCGAATCAGTGCATTTAAGAAGTGCATTTAAGAAAAAGTATCAAGTGCATTTTCCAGAACAAATTGTCAGCATTTTACAAATTTGCGTTCACACCATATTTTGAGGGAAGTTATTACAATAAAATAAATAATTTTCCAGTAAGGTTTGGTTTTCGAATCAAACAATTGTTGCTATTAAATTTGAATTCCAATCGGTTCAACCTCCGCTTATGGACTTTTCATGTACTATAATTCTATGCTCCACCTTGCATTGCAGTAGATTTTTCTCACTAGAAAAATAAATAAATGTTATGTTATATTATGTTATGCTACTCCTTGGAGTAGATATGACAGGAAAAAAGGAGCCATATTCACTATCAACCTGCCAAAGGTGACCTTATCTGTATGCGGCTCCGATGAAATCACATTGAGCCAATGACTGACAGGGGTGGCCGGATGGTATCTAAAGTCTCAAAATCAGTAATGAAGCCAGAATTTACCCGGAAGACTACGAGGAGTGAACGAAAAAGAACAGGTGGAAAGAGTACATGGAAGAAAAACAGTGGAAGAAGAAGAGGAGAAGTAGAGGAAGAGGGAGGAGAAGAGGAAGAAGAACTAGAAGAAGTAGTCGATGTAGTCAAAGTAGAGTAAGAAACAGAGGAAGAACAAGAACTAGAAGAAATAGATGAGGAACTGCTTGCTTAGAAGTCTTCATTGCCACCTTTTGTTGACAATCCACATATATCAAACGTTTTTCGCAGTCTTAGACGACTTGTAGTAACAAGGATGTAGATGGAATCAGAGAGTGAGCGGATGGAAGGCAAGCGTCAATCTAATCCTCCGCGTCCTTCCTTTGCATGGCGTTGCTAGGTACAGTTGAAGCGCTTCATGTATGTTTACAGTTTTCTGCGAACACTATTTATATGGCGGGATCGGAGCTGAGCTGTCTTGTTCTTCCCCAGTAAACGGCATTAGAATGAGCAGGCGGAACAGAACCTGCCCTACGTGGAAGGATCAGTGAATTTGTGTGTTTTCTTATACTTTTCCTTTATGCATGACTCGATATATGTATGTTTGTAACTCTGCCAATATTCATTGAAGGGCGAAAACGTTCGATGACAAAGCGAGGTTCAACCAGAGAGTCAGAAATACGTTCCACAAACTTTTTCCCCTGCAAAGTTCACTGTAAATGGCAGTACTATTCCAAAAGGCGCGGCAAATTTGGAAGAGTTGAGTTCGGGCTGTTTCTGGGAACAAGCCCACTCCATGACGTGAACTTTTGTTATTTCATTTAATTTCAAGCATTCTTCTCGGCATACGGTATGATGTGGGTGAAAAACGCGGAGCTAGAAAACAGGCACTTGTTGGTTACTGAAGTAAAAGGTAAAAATTCTTTATGCATTATAGTCCACCTAATATATTCCCAATAACAGCAAAAGGGTAAGTAAGAAAGTACAGTTTAAGAAATGAAATCATGCGGTGGCAGCGTGTGGCAGCCACCATGACTTAAAGGCAGTGTTTAGAAAAAAGTTAGGGTACCCTTTTTTGACGAGAATTGATAGGACTACTCTAGAATAAAGCGATAACAACGAAACAAGCGCAAAAAACGATGAACAAAAATAATTACAAAGGGTCAAAAAAAGAGCTGGAAAGGGGGTTGGACGTATTTCACATTGAAAAAACGACGGTTAGGGAGTATTCGCGCGAAAATGCACGAACGCGACGCAATGTCCGCAATACAGGCAACACATCGAAATTAACGGAGTTTCTGAAATAAAAAAAAACATTTGCATTCAATAATCTACACAAAATATGTTAAAATCTTCGATAAACTTACGAGAAAAGTTAAAGAATGATACCGTAAAAAATTAATAACAAAAAAAAAACAAACGATACGCGAATAATAGAAATAACAGCCGAATACTAGCCCCTGTGCGAGGCGGTCGACCAGCTGATCATTCCTGGCAATTTGCCAACCTGCGTATCGATTTTTCGCCAACTTCGCTCCAATGCGAAAGTGGTGAAGGAAAATTCGAACCCGTAGCCAGCCTAGCGAGGGGCGGAGGCATCCCGTCCCCCAAAGTTCCTGGCCTTATCGTGCCCTATCCAGCTGTTTTCCGACCTAATTCCTGCACAAATGATATCAGAGGGGGCTTCGAACTCAAACCATGTGCAAATCTCCGGAACAATTTTTTCGTGAACACTGCCTTTAAGATTATTATCTAAAAAGTAAGAGGACCATCAAAATTCGTTCCCGGATTCTCCAGAAAAAAGGGCTGCGCCTTCTATTAAGTAGAGTCCAACTGATACCAACAATTCTTTCACTGTCCAATTCCAAGTGACTTCAGAAACTGTGAAGAATAGTTGATGTAACTTCATAGCTGCACAAAGAGCACCCAAGAATCTGGGTAAATTGTGTCGCACAAATTGCTCCTGGTCTTTGTCAATAAAAGTTTAAACAGTTTTTTCTCTAAACTCTCTATAAAACTAAGGACCTGCCATTGGTCAGTGAACTGCACATGGACCATGTCTCCTAATAGACAGTTGAGTTATTCACAAAATCACTCGCCACAACGAGTGCATAGAATTCTCACAACTGAACTTATCTTTTTTCCTGAAAGATGTGGGGGTATATTCCGTATCGAACTTGAAGTTTCGTGCTAGTCTCACTATAAGACCTCTAAATTCAATGCATTCTCTGCATTTCAGCCTCTGAGGAATTGTTCTCTAGACAACAGTGGGTGAACATGTAAGCACATTTGTTTAGTTTTACAGGCGCTGAGGGATGTAACAACCATGTACTATATTTAGGCATCAGTATGAACTTCAAAGATTAAATAATAATGCGTACCCCGCGGTAGAAAAGCTTTGTAAAGTTATCACTAGAAGAATCGTGAATCCTGATCAGGGAAGGCGATTTCGGGGTTGGAAAATTTTTCTTGGAGTTTTCTTATGGTGTCCATAAAATTCGTTGGTCATTCGTTCTCTCAGAGCTTGCAAAGATAACTCACCAAACTGAACTTGCTAATCCATGGTATAATCTCCATGCATACCCACCACCTCTAGCCAACGATCGAGTAGAGAGGCAACTCCATCCTCCAAAAAGCAGGCCGGCCGCGACTCGGCCCAGTCCTCGATCACGTCCTCGAGATCGCGCTCTTCTACAGCTGTTTTCCGTCCAAGAAATTTTGCATGGACCGGAAGATGTGGTGATCGCATGGACTGATGTCTGGGCTATACGGTGGGTGCGTGACCGTCTTATGCCCAGCCTGTTCAGGATGGCCTGAGTATCTCTCGCCTTGTGGGAGCGCACGTTGTCCCAAAGTAACCACGGATTTGCAAGTTTCTGGGACAAGGCGGCAGCTTTCACCTTGACCTTCTGCGATTATTCAAAGAGGGTCTCTGCCGTCGCTATGGCATTGTTGGGTAGGATGCTGTAGTGGACGACGCCGAGGCGAGAGAACCAGAATGAGAAAAGGCGCTTCTTTCCATGCATATTTCTCTTTGCACATCGAAATCCACCCAGACTGGTTTGTTGGCAGGATTAGAGTAGTAGGCCCACTTCTCATCTTGGCGAGTGCGGGAGTTCAGAATCTTCCTCAGTCCTCTGAAAAAGAGGTTGTCGGAGCACACCTCAACCCGCTTCCTTGCCTGGTGGTGACTATCAGACATCTTCACTGCTTTATTGTGGGAAGAGCAGGAAAGGAAATTCAGAGCTAGCTAGCTCAGAAGATAGCCAATCGCGAGTACTTTCAGTGTTGCGAAATCATTGTACAAAATCGCAACGAGTTGCGTAACGTGACGCTGTTTACAAATGGCCAGCGAACTTTATGTGACACCCTGATATGATAGATTGGTGCATTGATATCTTCATCTTCAGTGAAGGTTTTCCCACTGAAGGACTTCCATATCTAAGAAATAATTGTTACGTGGTTGGCGCGAGATCAGGGCTGTATGGTGGATGTAGAATCACTTTCCAACAATGCTCTAATAGTTTTTGCTGAGTATCCAGAAGTGTATGCAATCTTACCTCGCCATAGCATAACATTACTCCTTTGCGACTCCCTGATTTTGCAGGGTTTTTTTCGATTTTTCTATGAAACTCTTATGAGTAGAGGTCCGAGTTTTATCATGGTTTCTTGGAGGCACTCCAAATTATATCTCACCGTTTCAATCCCACTAAATATGTATCGTTTCCTTCTTCTATGGAGATCAGCTCTGGACCTCGTTTATGCTGGTTCATCCTTCATTTACCACAATCGTTCGCGAGGCAAATTATCGCCTACATCCGGACATTCATGAAGAGCAACTGCATATTTGGCTCGTAATTGAGTGGTCTCCATTAATTTTGATGCGCAAATCGCAGCCACTATATCGCACCGGCAAGTGTATCTTCCTCAACACATGTGGCACCTGAGCACCTAGCTTTTTTACTAGACAAAGTTTTCAATATTCACGTCAACTTTTCCGTGGGATGCAGTGTTCTTCTCGGTAGGAATCCGCGCACGGTGGTCTCCAGTCAAAGACATCGGGAACTATCGTCCCTACTGCCTACTGGTACTAGGTGAAAAAACCGGATCAGTATTTTGCTCTACATTACAACTTACAAGAGAACATTGTCACATTATGTTTTGGCTATTTCATGGAAAACACCAGCAGCTTTCGACCTAGATAGAAGTAAAAAAGTGAAATGTGCCAAAAATCCTTCATCTGACACCCCATATTCAAACTGGTTCTAAACTTACAAACAGGATGAGGTTAGGATGAAAGGAAAGAAGTTGAAAAAATATGGGTAAAAAGAAAAATCTGTCTAGTTTTTCTCCTAAAAATGGTGAGTTCATGCTTGTAATGTTTATTTATTGAAAAACATTCAAATTCCTGAAAAGCCTCTAAAACGAGCGTTTAAAAAATCGATTTGCAGTTAAATGGAAAAACTTTTCAGACAACTTAACAGATACTAGATACTAATCCACTGACGCAGATTAGCGCGACCTGCAGAAGACAAATTGTAGACTTTACGCTTTCCTAGTTTGTCGTGAAGATATTTGACAATTTGGTCGTATCTATCAATGTTGCCGAAGACGGGGATTTTTTGTAGTAGAAAGAAGAGTGTTGTGGAATGATGACAGCTTGGAGCTTCGTTCACTGGAACCAGCAGCTCTCTCCCCTCTCTAATACAAAGAATGTGCTGCAGAGGAGGCGATCATCGGTTTTCTTGTAGAGCTCTTGAGCAACAATGGCATAGTATTATATTATAACAAAACCTGAGACCGAAGATGATGTCATCTATTCCATTGCGAAGCTGCCTACCAAGTTCTGATCCGTTTTTCTCGAACAAATATTGGCATTGAAATCTCCGCTGGTGCCTTGAAGAAAGTGATGTCTTTACAGCTGAGCTTTTCCAAGTTACAACTAGCGATCTCAGCCCCTCTTCGCAGTATGATGTTGATGCTTAGAGAATATTGTCAGAGTTGGGTTAGCCCACAGATTCTATAGCGCAAAGCTCTGAATGGAGGTGATGTGAAGTACACAACAAATTGGAGTGGTCAGGCAGGACAAGTTTAAACTTTATCTTCCAATACAGCTGATGCCGCGATACCGAATGGAAGCCGAATGCGGAGGCTTCCAATTAAACGGGACTGCTTCGTGCGAAAAATTTCATTGGACAGGACCTCACTATTAATAAAACAAGATGGGCGCATTAGCCAGAATGAAAGTCCGGTGACTTCTTAACTAGAGCTTTCTGGGTTTCTGATGGTGATCGTGCGCAGTACTCGTACTCACAGCTCGAAAACTCACGCGATCGCCGCCAACTTGCTTTTTTTGTCTTTTTTCCATAGATCGGCTCTGAGTGGATGATCTAGGAGCTGAAAGTATTATCTAAACTCAGCTTGTCGAGCCCAATAAGCTGACACTCTTGAGTTATGGGAATGCCTCTTTTTAGATTGCGAAATGCAGTCACATGTGAAAAGTAATTGCATGTAAATGAGGTGCACGCTAGCGCTTGTAGAGGATGATTGGCCTACAGGAATGATGTGTTCAGAATTCGCTTTGGAGTGTGCTACCTACTCAACCTTCCTGAGTATTACCGGTCGTTCCGCTGATCGTTGATTTCCTCGAGCGGGCGCTAGTAGCGCCTCCATTCTTCCCTGTCACGAGTAAATGTGGTCCATTGAATCGTCCTCGCTTCAGGGACACGAGATGCAGCATACCCTTCGTTGGAAGCTTTTGGAAGAAGTCTGGCCATCTCAATGGCTTTTGTCCTGTAGCTTGTTTGATGTCCCGAGAGATCCAGTCAGTAACCGCCAAAGGGCATTACTATATCGCATAACGTGCCCGGCCCATCCGATCTTCGATTTCTTAGCGTGGTCAACGGCATCCGCAATCTTCGTTCGATGACGGAGCACGGAAATCGAATTTCCTTCTGCACTTGCCCGTCTGGAGAAATTCCGACCATCGTTCTTTCCGAAGCGAGCTGAATAACCTCGGCAGCGTGTTCATCCTGATTTTGTACAGTCCAAGTCTCTGAGGCGTACGTCATAGCAGGAAGGACAGCAATGTCGAAAAGGTAAACGCAGAGCCAGATGTTCTTTGTCTTTTTCACTGCTCCTTCAATATTCTTGAATGCTCCCACGCGGCGCGTTTAGGCAGCAGCTTCGGAGCTAGATCCTTCATCATGTTGATTTCCCGACCTAGATACACAGAGCTAGAGCATTCATATATATTCGTTATGTCTAACGTGAAGGGAGCATCTGGAATCATTCCGTTTTTTATGAGCATCGTCTTCGTTTAGTTCAGTCTCAAGCCAATCTTTCCACAAACACTGTCAAACTCGGCCACCATTCGACCCGCCTGCTCAATGTTCGGTGTTGTAAGCACAACTCCGTCTGCAGAGCGGAGATGATGTAAGTAGCGGCTGTTGACCATGACTTTCATGCCTCACTCCATGTGACGCATGTTTTCGAAAGCGGCAGTGAAAAGTTTGGGTGAAATAGTATCGCTTTGTCGAACCCCTCTTCACGCTGATGATGACTTCTCCATAGAATGGCGACAGCCAGGTTGTGAAGTTGTTGTAGAGCTCATGTATGTATTGAGTAGGATCACACTGTTTGCCCAGAGCTTCGACTACCGCTTTTGTCTCGACGGTATCAAAGACCTTCTTCAAATCGATGAACGTAATACATAACGGCATTTTGTACTCTCGCTATACTTCATTGAGTCTTGCAAGAGTGTGGATATGATACAGTGCACTGAACCCTCTCTGAAACCTTGCTCGCTTGCATGGCTGTTCTTCATATAAGTTCTACCCATCCTGTTCAGAATGGCTCGTGTTCAAAGCCTGTAGAGTACAAACAGCAAGCAGATTGGGCGATAATTGCCAATATTGGCGGGATCTTCCTTCTTGTACAGCAACACTGTCTTGCTAGTTTTCATCTTGGGCACTTTGCATTCCGACAGGTACCGTGTGAGGAGCCTAGCCAGAATTCTGACGATAAGAGGTGAAGGACTTTTCAGATGTTCTGGTTTAGCCCTATCGGAATCGGGCAGCGCACAATTCTTCATCGACGTGATGGCATATCGAATTTCGGAAGGGAGGACCGATGGAGCTATACATTCAACTCGTTTAAAATGGTGAGTAGGCATGTAGACTTGGCTGTCGAAGAGATCAGGGAAGAAGTCCCAGATAACCTTCCCCGTTGCCCTTCTAAATGCAGTAACTGTTCCGTGAGGACGACGATGGGAAGGTCATTTGATCGGCAAAACTACATCGGGCTTTGCGAATACTCTTTCCAGCCTCGGCGGCTCCGTCCAACAGCTGCTCTTCTCTCTTTCAGATCTTCTCTTATCGCTTCTCTGCAATGCTTCGCTACTGGGACGTTTGTGAATGATTGCCTACGGCTTGCGCGATTCTTCGCTGGTGGATCAGCTCGAGAGTCTTCGAAGAGAGTCTTCTCTTGGCTTGTACTTGTAGACTGCCTGCTTTCCCAGCACTATCGTGATGTTCAACGAACCGGTTGTATTCTTCGTCGATGTTGTCGATAACGAAATTTTCCCATTCACTCGCTAGGGAGGCGAAGAGGTCTCAGTTGATGGAGGTCTTGAGTTTTCGTTTCCTAAAATCCATAGCTCTCTCCCCACGCACTGAGAAGCAGAACTTGTGCCGGAGCAAACGATGGTCCAATCCTGTGTAGAGTTTTGGAACAACAGTGGCGTCAGTCTGGCAAAATCTACGATTGAAGATGATTTGGAATATTTCATTATGGAACTATCCACTAGGTGACTCCCATGTCCATCGCAAATGAGATACTTTCTGGAACTGCGAGTTACCATGGATGAAGTTGGCCAATATGATTAACTCAGACAGCCTTTCACCCTGCTCATTTCATTCCGTTCCGTGAGCCACGATTGAGCTCTTTAGACTTTCTTCTGGGCCAATCTTAGCGTTGAAACCACCGGCGATGACCGTAAAAGAAGTATGGTCTTCTCTGTAAGGCCTCTCCTGATCCATATAAAACGCTTCTAACCCTTCTTTCTCGTAGCTTGATGTCAGTGCGTAGGCAGAAGAAAGACAAAAGAACTAATCCATGTTTGAAGAAGAACTAACATGGATGCTTGTTGAGTAAAAAAGTAATGGGTTTTAACGTCATTTGCATTGTTATCTTATGGTTAGATCACGGTTGATACGGTCTATCCTATCTCGAGCGCTGCAAATGAATGTGATCGTTAGTTCATGGTTTAAGCTCAGAGGTCATTTTAGCTCACCGACGCATGATCAATTTTTCAATGGCTCATGAAAGTAATGTGGTTTCCAATACATATATTGGTTTTTACTAGTTGGTTCTGAATAACAGGCGAACGTCCGTTGCGCGTATCCGTCGAAAGTAGGTCACCCCGCCCACTTCGCGCGCGGCGCACTCCACTGAGGTCTCGAGATGACATTACAGTACCACCAAGTGTGAGTGGAGCGAACAATTTGCATTTGTCTATGTTATCTTCTCTTTGGCTGACTACCGTGGAGAAAGCACAAATCGTATGCCCCGCTTACAGCTGCGACGTCTGTCAAGTATCGCGGGCTGACACGCCGCATGCGACGGCTGCGGCGTGACCTAATTTCGACGGACACGCGCAACGAAGCGCACCCTTCGTTCGCTAAGTGTGCCTGTCGGTTTGTCGGTGTGTGTGTGTGTGTGCGTGCGTGCGTGCGTGTGTCGATGTGTGTATTTGAATTAATATCTCCTACTACCGTGGACGTAGGGTGTTGAAATTTGTAAGGAATACAGGCGGAGGATGGGAACATTTTGTGGGTGGCAAATCGGATTCCATTCATTGTTAACGACTCTAATTATGGTGTTAACATCACTCGAAACATTTGTAAGTACCGCCAAGAACTTCGGTTACCTAACAGTTGAATCTTCGATGGGTATTTTTTTAAGAACGAGAGCAAGGAATCGTGACTTCCAATCGGAAGAACAAGCACCGATTTATACTCCTAATACCATTTGCACTGCTCTGTTATTCCGGTGTCGAACTTCGTGTAGAAGAAAATATTATTCGTTTCATAGAAGGATTGTAGTTAGCCGATTACTACAATTTTGCCGAAGAAGGAGGAAAGCCCGACGCTAGCCGGGCCAACCGACTGATTAACAAATGATCCCTCCCCCCATCTGTGTAATTTACGAACTTCCAACCAAACTTCGAAGAGGCCCGGCAAAACACCACAGATGATCGTCCGATATTCAACATATTAATTCGAGTCATTTTATTTTCTTTCATTTCCAAACTCTATCCGTTTTTGTAGAGGTATAGTCCATGCACGCTCTTTAGTTTTTTTTGCTTTCCAACTGTTGAAGATTGGAATTTGACATCAATCGTCCCATTTGTGACTGCGGAGTGCTTTCAATGTAACAATTTTTTCCGAAGTTTTTAAGTTTTATCCGTACAAGTTCAACTCCTATGACAGAAGCATAGTGGGACTCTTTGTTAGAGAACTACTCGTTCCGGAAGCATACATACATAGTACCCTAATTATGGTACACGGATTGATCACATTGATTCATACAACCCCTTTTTATCACTTACACATGTTGGAATCATTTTTTCAGAGACGGGAACTTTTATAAAGATCAAAATCTTAGCAAATGTTAATAATTCCAGTTTTTTAGATAAAATCATGATAAATAAAGAAGGACGCTTAGCAATTGGCACGTCACCAAATTACGTAATTGTTACGCGAAAAGGAGCCGTGGCCGGCATCAAACCGGGTCGCCTCGTTAGGATGAACCCTAACGTTGAAATGCCACTCCTGTGTTCTCGACCTGCCACACCAAGAAAAGAATGTACGTAAGTCTGCTTCCATGAAAATTGGTATTCATGTAAATAGCAGGAGTGTGAGGATTTTATATTGTGGGAAGGTTTTGTTATCGACTCGCATGATAGCAGAGGCCTCCCAGGCGTTATTAATATCCACCACGTGTTCATTTAGTCATACTCCCTCTTCCAATTGTTGTCCAAGAAAAGAGTGTGATGTGGCCAAAAGAAAACACTACTCAGTAAACGCTGGAACACAGCCTTTTAATTCTCTATGCGTTTGCTTTACTGTAGAGTTCCAATTGGCACTCACCGAACGTCGAATGACGAAAACCCTACCACTGTAAACTGTGAAAGAAGGCACTGTTACAGATTAGGTCATGAAACTCTTTTAACACATGTGTTTTCATGACTATCTTAGGAGTTTACTCAGAACATTGCTTGATCATTGGCAGGGCATTGAGATCATCAGAAAAAGTTGCAGGCTCTTCAAAGTCAAACATTTATTCGGTAATATGTGAAATCAGCACATGAGTAGTCTCTGCAAATCTCTTAGTAACCAAAGACTAACATTCTCATGTACAACATCAACCTATTAAGAGAAAAAATCAAAATTGCAAATGATAGGTGACAAAAGTAAACACAATGAAATGGGCTATGACATACCTAAATGTAAATCAAATTGAGCAAAATTTGACCAAATCTGTATAACTCTCGAGCCAACTATCGCTTTAATACCTTTTTAAGCTGTCACAATATCTTTGGCAGGGGGTAATACTTGAAAAATTTACGGATCTCTGAGGAAGTCTGAGTAACGAAGAGATTAGTCATAACCCTAAACCTACACCCAGAAAAGTTTAGCCTTAATGCATCATCTGGAGGTTGATTGATGAAGAGTGGCTGCTTCCATAGTCCGCCGTCCAGCTCGAGGGCGGCGCTTCCCCCTTGTTCTCAACTGAATCGTGGTCGATACCCCCGGACGGGTAGACCCACGGCCGGCTGGCGCGCTCGCTCGCGGACTATTAAGACAGCCGGTGAGAGTTCCCCCTAGATTGTCAACTGCACTGTTTCAACTAATGTTACGTCCGTGGGCACAACTTCGCGAAGAAAACAAGGAAGCGACCATAAGTTGTGAATAGTTTTGCATTAAGTTTACTTTTCATTTTAGAGGCTTGCGCGTGATAGAGAATAGTCAATCCCACCATATATTGCTCGGTAGTTGTGCGGCGAAGGCATTCACGGCGTACATGAAACTGCTAGAGCTGAGTGTGCTCTGTATGCTTGCTACAACCTCTGTGTACGCTTTCGCTTCTGACGGAACAGTGCCTGACTACACAATCTAAACGGGTGTGTGACATGTCGTGCGTCCGAGGGCGCGCGCGGCAAATTGCGCGGCGAAGTTCGTGGTGAATTTGGACGACTGCAGCGTTTATCATTGGGGCCCAAATCTGAAGTAGGGTAGATGAGTAAGGTCAGCTGATCCTACTATTCTACTGTACTTCAGAATTGGACACAAATAATAGGCGCTGAAGTGGTCAGAACAGGTGTGAACCGCGCGCGCCCTCGGGCGTACAACTTGACCGTCCCCCACTCTGGACTCGTCTTCTTCCTTTTAGGATAAGATCATTCTTGTGTGCGTATCACCCAGCCTGTGCTGCTTTCCACTTCCTTTCCCGACAATGTGACGGGATTGCTGGTATCTCGTGTTTCGTGTGTGCAAGGTCCAAATAATATATAAATGTCTGAAGTTTATTCTCATCCAATACCCAGTCACGGAGGACGGTACATTCGTGCGATTCGAGCTGAGCGCGGCAAATTGCGCGGCAAAATTCGTGCTGTTTTAAACGACTCTGGAGCATATTATTGGGGCACAAACTTGAAATAGAATACTTCAGTATAGTCGGACAATCCTACTAACCTTCTTTACTTCAAATTTGGGCCCCAGTGATAGCCTCCAGAGTCGTTTGAACCACCACGAATTTCGCCGCGCAGCTTGCCGCGCGCAGCCCGAATCGCACGAATGTACACACACCCGTCAAGATGCTCCACACCTATGCATCTATCTATCTGCAGATGCACCTATCTAGGATGAGACAATAGTGAGAAATCTGGTGGGTCACTGCGCGTGGTAAGTAGAAGACTTGTCGATTCATTCTTCGGAAGACAAGGGCTCCTAATGCAGGATGGGATGGAGGTAGAAGAAAATGAGTGACTAGAAGGAAGAACGTGCACAAGGTAAGAAAGCGACGAAGACGGTTTGAAAAAAACTGAACAACGGCGAAATCAATTTGGGTGTATCCGAGTGTGTTCGTGATGATGTGCGACTTGACCCGAAATCAAAATTGAAAGCTCTTCAGCTAGAGCACTCCAATTCGGAAAGGATACAGATGGATGAGTAGAAACCCTAAGGTGTAGTGCAAAAAAAACTGATAATGCGCCTTTCCCATATCAGTAGAGCCTTCGCACTTCGGGGAGTAGGATGTCCCGGCCTGGGATGATTGGTGATAGGTAGAAATAACAACCGAACAAATCTGATAATGGATGCTGCACTGTAGAAGCCATTGGTTCACGTGCACCTTCAAAAGCAAAAGTCACTCGTTCTTAGTTCCCTGATAGCTCTTGTTCTAATAGCTTTCCCAAAAGTGTTTTTCAATAACCCTGTGTACCCTTGGAGATGAGGGATTTGGTCATTTCCACGTTTCGTTAGCTTGTCCTGAAGTTCTCCTTTACTCTCACTATCGTAGAGTATGGTCTCGATTACTCTATCAATTAGTCCTTTTGTGATTTTATCTTGTGTTTATAAGAAGGAGGACTGGACAGGGTCTGCGCTTCTCTCGCTACATCTTTCTCACTTGACTAGTATGGTTTTGTAGATCTTTCTGGCAAAAATCTCACTGCTATATACAAACATATCTGTGGAATAGCAGTAAGATTAAAATATTAACGACATATTGAAGTTCAGTTAAGCCACCTGGTTCCTTGCTCTCCGTGCGTCCTCTCTACCTCGATTGGTGCCCATCAAAAGCACTCTATATAAGACTGCTATTAGGTCAGTATCTGCAGCGGGCTCATTACGATGAGGAAAGGCAGATATGTTTTTCTCACTAAAATGTTGGTGCTGGCTTAAAGGCACAGTTTACGATGATTTCGGGTATTCCGGATTATGAAGAAAGATGGAAGATACTATGGAAAATAGTGCGACGAAGGCGAAGGAATTGGGTGAATCATTGTTTTCAAAGTGAAAGAGGCTTACCTCGACACTCGTCTGACATGACGTCGATCGAGGGGCGTGAAGGTCGCGCAAGCCTTGAAATGCCCTAACTGTCGAGTTTTTGAGCGCGAGAGGGTCCTTTCTATTATCCTTGGGGGCCACGGAATATCCCAAGAGGAAGAACTTTGTATTCATTTTTATCGTGAATTGTGTGCTTACAAATTCCCTAAAGATATACTGATTCTCCACCACTTTGAAGATGTTGTGCCTTACAAAAAAGCTATCAACAGCAGTAAATATCTTATGTCGTGAATCTATTTGTAAGTAACGATAGAAGTGAGAGAAGGGTAAATGTGGATGTCAATGTTTAGAAGTCCGCACTTACCCTTCTCGCACTCTTCGGCTGAAATATGGACTTCTTAGCATATGCGCAACGTTAGTAGGAGAAAGAGCCCGAAAAATTTCCTTTCTATGTGGTGTCGATACCAGATTAGAGATAGGAGGAGTTGCGTTAATTAGCTTACCCAATTGACAACTTAGTAGTTAATTTTGGTGGTCAATCCCGATAAAAGCCTTCCCGTCATCCCCGATGTCATAGCAGCATAGAAAAGCGGAGAACCCCAGCGAATCAAACCTTCCTCACGTGTCACCCGAGTGTTATGGCTTTAAGCAAGAAAATTTCTCGCCTTCAGATGGAAACTTGAACTTTTGTGGGGTAACTGCCAAACTATCAAAAGATTTTTTCGGTAAACCCTACGATTGAGTACCACCTCAAAGAGAACTGGAAAGAATGAATAGGATTTTTATCTCCAACTTACTAAAAAAACACGGAATTGAAGGCAGGTAGAAAATCAAAATAGGCACAAGTTTTTCGAGCATGCATAATGAAAAACGAAATTAAAAATGATTGGACTTCATTTTGGCATCTCTGATTAATCATATCAAAAGTTTTGTCATTGACTCTTCTGTACCAGGGGGAGAACCAAAGAAATTATGGTAAAAAAATGGGTCGAAAGTTTCACTCTAGAGTGAAATTTTCAAAGTGAAATATTCGCAGTAAAGAAATTCAAAAATTTTTGTAGATCTCAAATCGATAGGAGATAGAATGGAACAAATCGGATACAAAATAACAGTTGCTAGGGACCTTGGCGACATTGATCGACCTTTCACCGTTATCAGAGGTCTACACTCGTTCGTAATGAAAGACGAATATAGTGCAGGACCAGAGGACCTATACGATAGTTGTTCGGTAAGCGCTTTTCGTTTAAATCCGCCTTCAGATTAGATTTATTCCAGTATTTGGTTGAGTCATAGTTGATTATTAGGTTGAGTCATAAGTCCTCGGACAAAGTGATAGTGATGACTTCTAGAGATTATAACTCGGGAAAGGGGTGACGAAAATGGGCATGCTCGCATCCTTAGATAGAGTATGGGAAGCTCTTCCGAATACATTTTAACAAACACACCTGACTGTTTCCTGTCCCGCAACCATACCCCATGATTCAAGCCGTCGCAACTCCACCTCGGCAACACCATCCTATTTTTTTTTATCTGGCCAAGAACCAGCGGAGATCGATAGACGTATGAAGGAAACTTTCAAGAAAGTTGCTCCTGCCAGATGCGCAGTTTACAAGTAACGCACGAAGTTCACGTCGGACGACTATTCTATCGAAAATGAAGATCGTCCTTGACCTTCAATGGAGTTCGATTTGGAGGTGCTGCGGAGCCAGGTGAGGGCCGATCCGTATCAAACAACTCGTGAACTAGCAGTCACCACTTGTTCGTGGATTGAAGTCTGTCGGCAAGTTGCGAAAGCTCGGTCGATGGGTGCCTCATGCTTTGAAGCAGTATAACATGGATTTTCGCGCCGATATGACACATTCTCTCCTCACCCTTAAGCGCAGGAGATGTTCAGGTGTGCTCGATAGTGTGTATTTGGAAGAGCTGTTCATACTCTATCTAATGATGCCTCGCGCGTCCATTTTCGTCACCTCTTTCCCGAGTTATGATCTCTAGAAGTCATCATAATAAGATTGTCCGAGGACTTATGACTCAACCTAATATTGGAATTGGAAAAAGCATCGCTAGTGCGATTCCCTATAGTGAATCCCAATGACGTCTCAATTCGTTCATAACGTGAACCAAAGCAGTCCAGTAGATCGCCTTCTCCTCGGGACCAAGCGGAATAGCACTTCTTATGAAAAGCCCACGTGACAAATCTGACCTCACTCTAGCGAAAGCCCTTTTGTTCGTTTGACATCCCAGATAGCATCGTGGTCCAGCTGTCATCACAGATGTACAAATGTTTGTTTCATTGCGTACAGCTGGTTAAAGTAAGCTGGTATTGAGGCCCTAATTACGCCCTGGGCCATTTTCCGACCCGATAGCCTAGTGGACCTTGTGCAATCCTTGGGCCATGTTCATCGTGAGCCATGCCCTTTGTTGGACTCATCATTAAAACTGTACAAATGACTGTAAATATATTTTTGAGGCATTCCAACATGGATATCCGGCGACACCGTATGATTTCAAAAATCCGGAGGACTTCAAAAAAGTATTGAGAGAGGTACGATAATCTGCCTTTAATCTAAATATACACGTATGCTTTACCTATATATAAGGAAATTAGTCACAAAATACTGCTCTAAAACGCTTCCTTAAGGCTGAGGTCAATATTGTTGCTGTGCCTGGTCAAAAACACACAGCCTCACAAACTCCAAACATGGAGAAATGTACAAAGGATTCAGATTTTGAACGCCAACGAACGCATTTCTATTTCAATATCAAGAGGAAGGATGGCTCGTTTTTCGAAAAGGTGATCTCTGATTTTTTTTTCCATCCCTACGTATGTATCGTCAGGGAAGAGTCTCACTATTTTACAACCCAAAACAAAAAATGTTTTTCGACGAATGCCAAAATCAGTAGCAGCTTTGTTTACACATTTAGTCAAACTAGGAGCTAAGAAGTTCAACACCACTCGTCAGGGTGTTGGATGAAAAGAGGGCTACTTTGACGTGTGTAATTTCCTTTCAAATTTGCATCCACATACCCTGACTGAGCTACTGCTTTTTAAATCGGCGCCTATGCAGGAACATATCAATGGCTAATGCCCCTAAACTATCTTTCCGGGAAGAGGGCAACTTTGACGTGTGTAATTTCCTTTCAAATTTGCATCCACATACCCTGACTGAGCTATCGCTTTTTCAAATCGGCGCCTATGCAGGAACATATCAATGGCTGATGCCCCTAAACTCTCTTTCCGAGAACCCTCTTCTGGTTAGGCTGAGGTTAGACGCATTCCAAAAGTCTGTCATCTAATAAAAAGCCTCAAATTAATTTAGAAGATACTGTTTGAATGCGTGTAAACTCTCCTAACTTCTCGGCCGTCTATTATAATCTAGCTTTTCAGGGTGCGGCTAACAGCAGTTTCTGGGCAAGGCAATTTCCAGACAGAACGTGCGCTGATATGCCCCGAGTGGCAATGGCTTACACACAAAGAGGACTAGTCGACGTTCCAAATAATGCTCGCCTTTTTGTAGTGTGCACGTTCGGTTTGTACCTGAAGTTTAACCTTTCGTAAATAATTCCAATATTTGTGACTACCTTATTTCAAAATTCTAGATCTAGAGGGGGGTGCTCAAATTTACTAGAGGCTTTTTGTTCGAGCTCGAAATTTTCCAAGTCAATAGAGAATAACTAGTTTAGAGTGAATCACGTTGTTCTTGCTTCTGATTTTGAGCACAATACTTTTCCATAAAACCATCAGCTACTCGGATATCTTCGTGTAGACTTAGTTCTCAGAAAAAAAATCAAAAAAAAAAAAAAACGTTCTCTAGAACTTTCTATCTTCGATTTAGGCACTCCTCACTTATTTACGAGGATAAGTTTGATTATTACTGCTTTTAGGTGCTCCACCCAATGTGAAAGCTGATGAAATGAGTGATGATGATTGTCATCCACTTGCATCATATGATAAAGATCTGCGTCAGTGCAAATGTAAAAAAGATCATGAAGACTTGGTGGATACAAAGATATTTTTGAAGAGAGAAACCGATACTCAGCAAAGGGTGCGAATGGTCTTATCACTTCCTTTTTTTACAATCCAGCAACGTGGAAACCTGTTTAGACTTTTTCGAATAAGTTGCTTAAGAGGCTCTGGAGCAGAGGTGGTATAATGGCAAGTGGGGCACTACTACACACATATGGCCACGGGCTCAAATCCCAGATCGATATCCGTCTAGGCCAACCATTTCATCCATCCCTCCGGGGCCTATCAGTTGGTATCAGCCCCATGTGGTAGGATGGAAGCACTGACTTGTATTTACAATGAGCGGCTACCGCAAATCATTGTATAGGCCACATACCGTTCAGTGTACCCCCACGATTTTGAATAGAAGCCGAATGCGTAAGTGCATCCCTCAGGGAGGTTTGATTGTCGACTGGAGCGAAGCCTTCATACTTGATCCCTTAACTCCACTGGCCTTTCTTTTGGTAGCACTACCCGTTCCTCATTGTAAGCTCAGAATATAGAAATTCCAAGACCTCGTTATGCAGAAAAAAGCTCATTATTTGTATTTACGAAATATTTTTCGATGGAATAGTTACATAGAAAACCATATTTACTTATATCTTACGATACTTTGCAGGGAATTCATTGCCTCAGATGTGTGGCAACCACAGAAATTGACGTATTTATGATAATCGATGTTTTCGATGGTGATGAAGGACGAGCCGTACGTTGCATATAATTAAAAAGCTATTCTTCTTTTTGTTCATTTGGTTATTAATCGCAGATGTATACTAGAAACAGTTGATTAGTTGCTTAATTCCGATTCAAAACCAGTTGTTGTTCTTTCCAAACAAATTCCAAATGTGGACGATTTTCGATAATCCTTGAAAAGGTTGCATATTGCAACATTTGGAGAGATCATGCTCTGGTCATGTTCACTTACTCATGAAAACGGCCTAAAAGCGCTGGCGAAATATGCGAGCTTGAGAAGGCTGCCTAAAGAACTACTAAGAGGCTTGCCAAGACTGCTGAAGCGAAAGTGTAGGATGAAGTATCGAGGGGCTCAGTTACTAGAGGGTAAGTTGTGGCGTTCAGGCTGCCACGTGGGACTTTTTCTTAATCTGCCACTGTGACTTAAGGGGACAAGGAGCACTCCTCTGATTTCTTTGCCTAGCCGAACTGTTAGTGTCCTAGCCGCTGATGGTAGCGTGAACCAGACTGCAACATCCCGAATAAACACGGCATGGATGAAGTAAAAGGAGCCCACTGGTATACTACCTCGTCGACGTGCTAGAGGATTCTCGGAGGATATGTGTGCCAGGCAGTGATGAAGCTCTTAATGCTATGCTCTGAAGGCTTTGACTGAGTGGTTCATAGAAGACAACTTTATTCCGTTAGTGTGAGCATGCTCAGATAGATGTACGCTTGGACACGATTGGACAAATTTAGAAACAGGGGCGTCACGACGGCCATGCTCTTGCTAGCTAAAGATGTGAGAGGAGTACGGTTCATGGACGCGTACTGAGAAGACATCCGGTAAGGGAGGCAACGAAATTCAAGGCTCAAGGAAAGCGATTACGAGATCTTCCAATGAAGAGATGGTGGGACCTGACCAAAAAGAACTTCCGGCCCCAAAGTGACTGCAGAAGATACCGTTGATAGGAAGATGCTGAAAAGAACATACAAGGATGGCGAGAACATCAACGGTAGAGTTGAGAAGGAAAAGAAAAGAAGAGGGGCCCAATTTAAGCACTACGGCGGTACATGTTAGGGATAATTACTTGCAATCATACAATCATCTTTGCATATGCCAAGGTCGATTGAAAAAAAACGATGAAGACGTTAGAGACACTACAAATCAAAATGTAGGTTTATGATTATCATATCGTATAAGAAAGGAGGTAGTGTAGGGGCCAGTGAAGCGCTGTCACACGAGGGCGACAATTTGTAATTCGTTGTTAAGTAGCTATTCTATGGAATGGTCCTTCTTGAATTTTACAATTGTACAGTGAGTAGGTCTGCCGGTAGTTGTCAAGGTCATGTGGGCCAGGTAGGCAGCTCTTCTCGTAATTTTACTCTACAAGTAACATGTGAAGGGCGAGACGCGCTATAACATCATGTCTACCATCATAATGGGAGAAATAAGTACGTATAGAACATAAGTAAAAAAATGACCAACTATGCACGCCTACAGAGGGATTGCGTTCTCTAGGATCAGAAAATTTAAAGTTATTCTTTTTTGAACGTTTGACAAGTGAATTGTTGACCTATGAAGTGAATTCTTAATCTCGAATTGGTTTCACTGCCATAGTAAAGAGATTCGCTCGAATTCATGGTGAACTACTGCAAATCTTATTTGGCCCACCTCAAAAGGAAGGTACCAAAGCGATGCTGCGGACGCGAAGAGCTCTAATAGGGTCACGCGCGAGTCGCTCCCTCCCTCCCTCCCCCTCATGTGAAGGGCGCAGCCCGTGGTTAAACAATGACTGGCAAAACTATCTTTTACTGTTCAGCTCATCTTTTCCCTAGCTAATTGGCCTCTGGATACCGTAGAGTTCTCATTACCACCCTTCAAGCTCTAAGCTTCAGCCTTAGAGCATTCCAACACAAAATGAGTGTATGTCAGTACTCGACATATAACTCTTCACCGGCGACCATATTCTGAGAACCTACAAGAAATTACTACCACCTAACATGGTTATGGATGGAGAGATGGGTAGCGCAGGTAGTACGTTGTTTTCATTGAAGGCAAGTCATATTTGAAAGTCCATCGAATCCAGCACTAGCATGGGCAACTGTGTGGGGTTCTCGATCTCAGCTCCTATCAGCATATTCAGAGAAATTGTTGATTTCTTCGTTTCCAGGTGATCTAGATTGAGAATTCGTAAGAAATTTCGAATTCAAGGCACGGGCACCATAATTTTGAGGTGCTTTTTTGAGGTAAAAAGTGGAAGTATCGGTGGGTAGTGGTGCACTGGTGGTGTAGGAAGCTAGGAAATTTGCTGATTTTGCGAAAAAAATTGCTGCTCCAAAGTTGTGAAACAGAGATTAGTTGGAGATACTATGGCGGAAATGACTTGTAAGGGTATTTGGACGAGATTCCAATTGTAACAATTGTCCAAAGAGCCGACTTCATCGAGCCAGAACTCTACAACATTTCTTTCATTGTCACTATGGATGATGACAAGTGGTGTTCGGTCTTACTACCTGGGTTCCCTTGCGATCGGTGCAGCCTCTACAATGTCGTTGAAACTTGTCCGCGCATACAATACACACGGAGCAACCTCTGGGGCTCTATAACACCCTATCTAGGCCGTTTTCCCACTGTAAGCACCACATGTAGTATACGAGGGAGCCACAGATTTATCTTCCGAGATATCG
Organism: Haemonchus contortus; assembly: GCA_000469685.2. Taxonomy (NCBI): domain Eukaryota; kingdom Metazoa; phylum Nematoda; class Chromadorea; order Rhabditida; family Trichostrongylidae; genus Haemonchus; species Haemonchus contortus. The sequence continues at coordinate 39,656,084 of LS997565.1, forward strand.
CACAAGCCATTTTTATTGTGATCCGTGCCTTTAATCAGCCCAGCCCATGGGTCAAAGATAACCAACAGCGTTGGTCTGATCTAGGTGATTCACGCGAACGAGTACCACACAACCGACCTCGTAATAGTGTAAGCTAGGGGTATTAATCAAGGATTCGATACTGTGATTATGCCTACGGTAGTGGTCACCACTTGCCACTACACCACCTCTTCTCGTGAGCTAGTAATTGTACATTTTAACACATTTTTTGATTACAATTTTTCCGAAACCTTTTTTAATTTTCTAAAAGTATTTGGTAAGATGTGAACAGATACATAGTGCCTCAGCACAGTGGCAACACATTTGATTTATGTTGTTATTTTTAAGGGATGGGCAACAGCGATATGCCTAAGATTTGCTTTTGGATTTAACAATGCATGGGTGAGATCGCTACTGCTTGGAGGAGGAGGCACCGATAACATATTAGATGATACTAATACGTTTCATCATGTAACTATGGCTATTGAAAGTGATGACACATGGTAGGTATCTCTGATCTTTACATATAAAAACACCATTTATCCGAGGTTTCTAGGTATGGTATTAACAGCAAGTACTGGGAAGGAGGCAAAGAACACAGAGGAGGAAACTTGCTTAGGGCATTTGAAAGGGGTTTTACCGAATTGGACGTGAGCTACTGCTTTCGTACAATTGTTGATAGTAATATTAGTTAGCAAAGAAATCCTCCTACAGTTCACCTTTTTTAGTAGCATGAGATTCTAATATTATTTTCAAGTAACCATTCTTCTTGCCTTATCTACTCTATCATGTTGTCTTTCATTCTTCTTTTCTTTTTCTTTGCCTGAAAAAAAAACCGAGAAAAATGAGCATCTAACAGGGTAAATATTTGTGTACTATTTTTTTAAAAATTAAGTACTATTTTGAGTAAGAGTGCAACCGCTTGCTTTCTCGATGGGTATACACTGAGGATAGCATTTCCACATATAAACTAGTTGTCTACGTGGTCGAGTCGTAGTTTACATGTGGAAATGTCAATGAATAAATAAATAAATAACTAAGTGGGCTCCACAATTTTGCCCGATTAGACCCTTTTATTTGTTTTGAACAGTTTGTCATCATTGACGATCTCGTCGACCATCATAGTGGATATCACAGTCTTGAGTGGCATGTGAGGTCTTCTCGCTAATAAGTTCTTGATAATGAGAAGGAACTGTTTTCCTTTGAGCTTTTAACACTTCAATCTCATGATGTTACCCTGTGTGTTGAGCATCCGAAACAGGTGTTCACTTGGGTTAGTCATTCGACAAAGCGGGCGCCCACGTACATACATAATTGTAGTAGACAGGCCAGCGATCCTCCGCAGGGTTTATATTCGACATGTAGACTATGGCCAATAGTGGGGACAGCGTTTCATGTGAGAGAACGATCTTAACTCAACGGTAGTATTTGGGCCAGCTTAATTGCGAAAAGTGGGGGAGATGGATGGTCGCTGAGTAATGAGTGTAATGTAGGGAAAATGGCGAACGGATCAAACTCACAGGATCATTCTCTATGAAACGTGCCCACTGCTCTTGATGGCTCTGAAGGTGGGAAATAGTGCGATGAAGGCGAAGGAACTGCGTGAATCGGTGCTTCCAAAGTGTTCAAAAAAATCGGTAAAAAGGGGGCTGGACCAGAATGAGACAAGAAGAGTGAAAAAGAGTGGGGCGTTCGGACGAGATATGTAGCGTGGGTCATTGCGTAGGTACAGGTTCTGGTGCAAATGACTGACAAACAAAAAACTCATTCACTTATAGGCGTAAGTAAAGAGAAAACCCTTGTAACAGCAGAAACACTCACCTTTTCTAGCCTCTCATGGTAGGAAATAAGATCAGAGATGGTGGCAGCAAAAAGAATAACAGATTAAAGAAGATTGGGGGAAAATCATCACCTCATCACTCACCGATCAACTGATTGTATGTGGACCCTAGAACGAATTGCAATCTGTATCGCCTCGACACTCGTCTGACGTGACATCGTCGAGGGGCGGGAAAGCCGCGCGAGTTGGGAATAGGTCTTCCACGATGCCTTAATCGTCGACTTTTTGGGCGCAATAGGGTCCCTTCTATTACCCTTAGGGGCCACTACTGAGTTTCTTTTGTTCCTTTATTTTTTATTCCTAGGAGAAGAACTCAGTAACTACTTTTATCGTGAACCGTGCCTTTAAATATGAAGTCACAGAACTCCGAAGGAAAGTTTTGTGAGATCAAAGGAGAGAGAGATTGTGTGCAAGTTCGGTCTTGGTGGATGGTTGTGATTGTTTTTTTCTGTAATGAGCCTATAACGTAAACGGTCGTGTGGACAATGATGTCTTACAGAATCGCACGCGATACTGCATTGTCTGTCAGGTAGTGTCGCTATCTTACGACCATTGTCGTAAGCCAAACTTGGCCTATCGCAACTATTTTCAGTTGTGATAGACCAAGTTTCCCCGACTTTTCTTTTACCCTCAGTATTAAGCTGAAATGAATGATGAAGTGGTGTTGAAAGAACAGCGCTCGAATCTCATCAGCTCCCATGCCAAGGCGAAAAAAGTGGAAGGTTGCTGAATGAAGCTGTATTTTTTATGAACTTTTTATGAATATTACAACGCACTATGCCAAGACTCACTAAAAGTTGAACCTGATCACAGCAATCCTTTCTAGTTATTTGCTCCATACCCACTTCCACCTGCCTTCCATCCTATGTGAATTCGAGACCTCGTCAGTAGCGTTAAATGTCAGTTTGATGAGCACCTATCTGTGTTTCCTTTGTTTCCCACGCCCCCTTATGCGGAAATATTGCAAAGTCTATCAAGCCACTGGAAGGAGTTTCTCCTGGTATCCCAGGAGGAACTCCTTTCAGTGGCTTGATAAACTTAGTAATACTTCCGCATAACAGAAGCATTAGATCTTATTTTATTTTATATTGAATTGAGGCTTAGATTTGCACTCCGGGTTTGAAAGCCTGTAGGTTAGAATTTTGGTAGTAGTGTAAGCATAGGGATTCGTATAACATCCAAAGAGCTTAAGGATGAACAGATCGACCAAGCGGTCACATAATTGCAAATCAGGTACTCTAAGTACTACCTCCAATGCTTCAAGGACCTACACAAATCTTGCCAATGTATCCAAACCTTTTCAGTACTACTCCAATGACTATATACGTTTGTAATAAATAAGCCTCTATAAAACACTCACGTGGACCAAGTTGAATTTGAATACTATGAAGTTTGTTAATAGATATGAAAATAATCAATAAGTTTCAAATGTGCAAATAAAGGGAAAAAACATGGCCATGGTCCCATGCGCAAGTCATAGTGGCACCCACCGGCGGGTGCACGGTCGTCAAAAGGTTAACAAGACATCCACCAGACATTTAAAAGCGCACACAGGATAATTTGGAGTACCAAGTTCTAAACGAATAATGGATTCGATGATCATGGCAAAGAAAACACATAATCAGCGTATTCAGAGAAACATAATGCTTTGAAAAGTAGCAAAATCAGCGATTGAACGAAAATATGACGATAGATGTGGCATGGAAGGAGTATTTGAACAAGCTGTTTGAATGTGCAAGCATTGTCCGTCCGCAAATGGTGGATGGTGGGCGGAACACTCACCCAATTCCGGTTGAATGCGGCAAACCGCGCGGCGAAGTTCGTGATGATTCAAATTGACTGACTTGGCGCCTATCTTTGGGACACGAATTTGAGTGGGGTAGATGAGTAGCATAAGCTGGCCCTACACATGCAATCTACTTAGAACCTTTGCCCCTATGATAGGCGCCGGGGTCGTCTGAATCACCACGAATTCCGCCGCGTCGTTTGCCGTGTCCACCCACAATTGGGTGAATGTTCCCATAACCGTGGTGGTTTCGCTACAACATCTACAACAACGTTAGAACCCGTCCGCTTTCGAGTAGGAGGTTCGTCGACGATCGACTCGGTATCAAAACCTCAATACCTAAGCCGTTTATCAATCCGACTCACATCTCTCGTATTATCCTTCGTAGTTACAGGCTCGAAATCATTTTGATAGTGAACTGTGGCTTTAAAAAGTACAGGACTCAGAGGACGAAGGCACTTGTCAATCATCTATGAAACAAGCATTAAATTAATTAGTGAAAAAAATAATCTGAAAAAAGAAAAAGAATGTCACACTGTTTGCAATGAGAAGCTGTAAAATTAGGCAAAGTGAAGCATGCCCCAAATGCAAATAATAATAATCACATTGGCCTCTATTGAAATCTCTAGAACCAGATGTAATTTTACAAGTTGCAACAATGTATAATCTTCATATCGTTTTCATTAAACAACAAACAATATCGAAAGGTCATCCACTGCTTATGAAATGGATCCGAGTTTCTGTATTTGCAGAAGCGACCTGCTAGTCGCAAGCTCCTTGTATTACTTTTGTGGAAACCGCCTAAAGATATCAAAGATGTAGTAAAAAGATATAACGAACTTCTGGTAAGCTTACATATTCCATTTATCGGTCGGTAGTTGCCCAAACTGCTAAAACAATTTAGCTTACATATATAGTAACCCAAAGCTTTACGTCTAGTAGAAATGTCTGCATATATAGCAGAGGGACTGGGTGTGCCAGCCCAATTAAGCTACTCATGAATCGGCCATAAACAACTGACGTTTCAATTCGCTCTAATTACCATAGATCGGCAATTGAGGACTCTCGAGTAGATTAGGTTCGAGAAACTGATCGTGTAGCTACTGCCTTATGAGCCTAATTATTGGTCTTTATTTTGAATTTCATCAATTCAAGGGCTGAGCGATTCGATCTCGTCTCAATCCACATAATCTATTAGCGCGTCGATGTTCCACTGGTGACGTTTATACGTGAGGACGACCTGATTGATGTTGCCCTCTCTGGGGACGGGCATTAGAATCGGTTTTGTGTAATCGATTCGCCGCACGCGGCTATCGTAGACCATCACTTCGCCCTTATTCAGCTCTAGCGTTCTTCATACAGCTCATTCGATATGCGACCATTATTCTAGACATGATTCTACTGTCAGTTCTTTTGTTTCCGTATTTCTTAGCTGCTGCAGCATTTAGCTACATTCCCTAGCGCGCGGCGTCCCTCTCGCCTCGACGCGACAATTCGATCCAACTGCACCTTATTCCCTTCTATGGGTCCTCATCAACCGTTTTCGAATGCTACCATTTCCTTTCAACAGCCAACTGCGATATGATCACATCACGCACTCCTCGATAAAGAGTTGGAGCTTTGATGCTTTTCCCAAAGACGTAACTGTTGCAGTAATTCTCGGTTTTTGAAGCTCCTAATAAGTCCCTCGGGGGAAGGTGATAGTGGCAAGGGGCGTACTTTACCCATGCGTGGTCACGGGTTCGAATCCTACATCGATATCTGCCTAGGCCAACAAAGCCTTCCATCCCTTGGAGGTCGTTTAATTGGCACTAGCCTCGTCTGGAGGATAAAGCACAGTCTTGTACCTCGGCTGGTGACTGCAAGTCATTGCATAGGATACATACTCATTTAATACTCCACTACGGTATTGAGCTGAAGTCGGATGCATGAAGCCTCTTGAAATTTTTGTCAATCTTTACCACAGGTGCATCCCATCTTGCTGTTGTAATTATTCCGAACCTGGACGCTTCGAGTTCAGGCGAACAAGGGCCATGAATTTCCGGTCAAACACATATCGACACCGCACAGCAAGCAAATAAACACATGGATAAACCAACAAACTAGCAGATCATAGATACAATGTGATATGCGCTTTGAAAGCCACTTCTAGTGCAATGGCCTTCCATGCTTCTTATTGGCTCCCTGTCAAGTTTCAGTGCTTAATGTCACACATCGCTCGGCCACACCCTACACAACTAACATACTTAATTGCAATACGGATGGCGAAAAATTACGTGCTCGCGAATTTGAAAACGATCACGTGACTGCTTTGAACATCAAAGCCGGCTTTCACGTATCAGTTGCTTTCTCTACATCTTCGGTAATCAGCCTGTGAGGAGATTCTCGAGACCATGGTGCAGGCCTGCACAGGCCGCGAATAAAACGAAGATTCAGTAAGGCACTCGGCTCTTACAGTAACCCCACCCCCTGACTTACCCCACCACACACCTCCGTGTCCTTGCCCAAAGCCTCTTTTCGACGCGTCGTATATGTGACGGGTAAAAATTTACGTGTCAACACGTGCCGGATTACTATAAGAGCCGAGTGCCGTACTGAATTTTCGTGATTGTCAAGCCGCGAGGAGATTGCACGCCTAGCCAGCGGCGGGGTGAAGAACACTGCAATTGCGTCGAAGCTCAGGATTCCTCTGAGAACAATGAAAAGAGGAAGGACACGTCTTAATCAAGAAAGCAAGAGGAAGGAAGCGGCTGTCAACACAAGGAGAATGCGTGGTATTATCAAGAAGAGGATTGACCGTAAGGGTGATAGAAGCCTGAACAAAATGGCAGAACAGCTCAAGATCTCCAGAAAATCAGTACAAATGATAGTGAAAAATGAGCTTGGGCTTAGCCTGTTGAATGGACATGCTCTTACCGAAAAAGCACCCCTTCGAGACCCAAGTTATCGCCTGTTGAATGGACATGCTTTCACCGAAAAAGCCGAAAAGAAAAATGCAAGGGGCTGCTGGAATTCTTGAGGTGTGCCGCCTCGAAGACGTTCTTCGGTCTGACGAAAAAGGGTTCGCCTTGGAAGTGGCTAAAACCCCTCGAAATCGCCGCCAACATCTTAGTCAAGCTCTCAAGAACACTCGGAAGAGAAAAATGGACACAAGATGTTTGTTCCCCAAAAGTTCAACGGTTTGGGGTGGTATCAATGCATCAGGCAAAACTCCGTTTATTTTCATAAGCAAAAATGTGAAAATTGATACGAAGTTCTACCAAAAAGAAATACTTGGAAAAGCTTCGCTATCATGAAAGCAAAATTACCCCAACTTCATCTTCTAGCAGGGCTGGGCTCCGGCCCATGTAACGAGATCCACCATTCACCCCTTCGTGACCGAAATTGACCCCTTCCTGGCCCAGATTTGAATCCTTTAGACTTTGCTGTTTGGGGTTGTATGGAAGAGGAACTAAGGAATAGGAACGAGAAGTTTGGTGGCTTTGCGAATAGGAGTTTGCAAAATCTGGGACAGTTCGGACCTCGACTACCTTTGGTGCACCGTCGACTCGGTGAAAAGACGAATCGAAGCCTGTATCAAAGCAGAAGGCGGGCATTGTGAAAATTTGTTGCGATTATGTAACGTCATTGTTTGTTGTTTCAAGAAAATATTTTTCTTTCCATGTTGGTATAGGAATAATAAAGTTTGAGCGTTTCTTATGGCGCACATAATTTTTCGCCGCCCTGTAGTTTCATATCATCATGGCATATACTGTCCAATGTTCTCCCTTTACGGAATACTTTGTCTGCCTTCAAAAGTTATTATTTTTTTCTCACGCCATTCGTTGCTACCCTTACTACTACCGACATCGCCTACCGACAAACTGAAACGTCTGCATTCATCAGGAACGGAGTGTCGTAGTGCACTTTTTATAACCCCTCTTCGATTCTAACTAGCTGTTGTCATTGGCTGCTTTCATAGTCCTCCACGAGGCAGTGCTAGGGGGGAGGAAGACGGTCGGTCGGACTATGAAAGCAGCCACTTTCTGCCACAAACCATCCTTACTATATATAAAGGGCTCGTCTGTCTGTCCATTTGTCTATTTGTACGGAAGGCCATAACTTCTGCCCCAGTGGTCCTAGAACGTTCAAATTTGGTTGGAGCACAGGCGGCAGGATGGGAACACTTATCATGGGTGGTAGGACCGGACTTCGCTCACAATGGGCGCGGTTTGCGCGAAATAAATCTCAAGCGGAAAATATTAACTCCTTTCTCAATGAACCTAGAGCGCTTAAATTTGAAAGAATTGTTGGAGGCAGGATGAGAACATTTATGGTGGTTGGCGGACCGGACCGCGTCCGTCCGTCCAAATTGACAGTTTTGGCGGGGTTTGCGCCAAAATTGTCAATTTACAGGGGGCGAAGTTTCCGCGAGATAGATGTTCAAACTGTACATCAATGGAGACGAGCTGAATGGGTGAATGAAAAATTGAAATTTTTTTCAAACTGTCGTGGTATTTGAGCTTACCCTGCTCTTTACCCCATCCCTTTTTAAAACTATGTTATAAGGATTTCGTCTCTCGAGCACTGGAATATTGTCTCCCTCTGATAGTAACCAGATACTCGAGTCGCAATCTTTACTTTTACGAAGGGTTTGCAAAAAAGACAAATTTTCTATGAGATGAGTAGAACTAAATGGTTATACATTTTAGACTGGTACTGACTCTGTCATAGAAATATTCGTAGCCTCTCGTCATGATGAATTGGACAGAAATCTTGCGAAGTTATCCTCATCAGGAACTGTATATAAAGTCGGTCTGAGCTATGCGGACAGCTGTGTAAGTCTCCCCCCGCTCTAATTTACCAGTGAATTATTCTTTATTCAACGAAAAGTATTTCTGTCGCATTTTAACACTTAAAAAACATAAACACGATCAAGGTACAGCTCTGCTGCTTCCGACCTGAAAAAAAATTGAAGGAGCGCTCAGCCGGCCTGAAAACTGAGAGGATTGTTCTTGCGGCACCAGTTCGCTTTACGCCTCGAAGTTCAACAACCGTTTTAATCGGTTATGGCAAGGAATTCAGAGAAAATCGACGTTGGCCTGGTTAATAGCTAGGGGTCCCAAATTTCTCTAGAAATAGGCATACACAAGGTGGCTGGCTTCACTCCCCGTAACTTAAAAAGGATATGAAATTCGTGCAAAAATTAAATCATAGGTTGCCCGGGGGCCTTCTCCTAGTAATTCTCGCGGTCATGCTGAAAAAGTCCGTGAAGAATTTTTCAAAATCTTCCTGTTCGCCTGCAACACTCCTATGATGTAGTGAACGCTAGCCCGTAGACAGGAATAACAAAAGAAACTGCATCTTGTTGAAATGGTGTTGCTAGAATATGGTGCGCCGGTGCTAGAAACGACAGTCAGTGCAACCGTGCAGACGCTTCTATCCGAGTAGTGGAACTACGTCTACTACAACTCGAAAACCTATGGAAGCGACTATCACGTGCGCCGTAGAAGGGTTAAAGGCATATCATGTGAGGGGCTCAACTGATATCAAAGGGATGCAAGTCGTAGTTTCAGACAGGCAACCTTTGAATAAAGCTGATTCTAATCCATCGATAGGCTAATCATAAACGTCGTGACCAGGACACGTCTTCTCTGATCGAAGAATCTGAGAGGGCGTGTGATCTCATTTTGTTGGATCTTTATGACCCTCGGAATCTCCTTGGAGAAAGGATCGCTGATCTTCTCGAACTTCATTTTTGAGTACTATCACTCAAGGTGGAACTGTTATGAGAGCAGCCGAAATGAGGATTTGGCTCCGAAGCACGGTGATAATGGTTAGAAGCGCTCTTCTTTATCTGGTACTGCAAAGTAGTATAAGAAGGGCAGGACAACAGAATCATCAAAAGATGCGGTGCAGGGAGCCGAGTTTTGCGCTGCCTTCCCCAGATGTTTCTAGTTACTGTTCATGCCAACCGTTCCCTTCTTTTGGGCTCCGAAGCGGGTTGTTCATCATGTTGACTTCTCGACCAGGATACAAGTAACTGTAGCGTGTAGCAAACAACAAGCTCGTTTCTCATGAATTTGGTCGTCATTCGATCAAGTATAAGGCATTTTTTTCAAAAGCGGGTTCGTGTCATCCGGCTCGTTCCACTTCCTTGATATTTGGCTTTTATGCTCGAATTCATCTGCAGAATGGAGTCATGAATTATCGTTTGTCGACCTTCACTTCCACGCTTTCTAATTCAAAATGCGCGTGACGATTTCGAGTACGGCACTGAAAAGTTTTGGCGAATCAAATTACAGGAGGTTATCGGTTATAGAAAGGCGGAACTCTGCGCGAGAACTCTGTTGGAGCCTACGAAAGACCTCTATAGAACTTGTAAGTAGTCCCTAATGAGCCGGTTCTCTTATTGCCACTTTTCGCTCTACTTTAGCAAAGACCACCTTGAATTAGATCACTGTAAGATATACCGGCCGTAAGAACTGGAATAAGTTCCGTTACTTCGTTACGACCTGCTTTTTCGCTACTACGTTGATATGTTCAATCTTGCTCAAGCCTTTTTGGAACATTATTTGCTGCATGATGGTCCGTCATCTAAAAAAGGGTAAGCTGCTTGGACATGCAGGATATCATCGGTATCTGCGAGTTCTCCACATAAATAGGTCTGCAACGCATAAGGGGGTACAAATCGACTCAAGACGGCAGACGCAGGGAGCTCATACTCTAAATGCAAATTCATACCTGAACAAGACCATGGTTCATGGTATACAACATAACCAATATCTGCCACCTCACCACCCTGACTCGCCATCCACTAACTAGACATACTTCATTTGGGGAAGAATTCCCACAGAAGGAAATCCATGATGTGGATATCATTGAGAATTGGATTCCAGATGGCTCAGTCAGTCACCTGATCACGAATACAGCGTTTTAAAATGGCTTTTACGATTGTCCCACCGTAGCAGTGTCTAACTAACCTCAGCGATGAGATTCCAACGAAAATCGATCTCAGAGCTAAAATCAGCTGTTCTTCGGAAAAAAAAATGAAAAAGGGGAGGGGTGTTGGCAATAAATTTTTCAAACATCTAAGCGATCATTCTTTTTGTTATAGCGCACGTCTACAAGGATTGCATCCATTATGCAACGCCTTCATTGCTTACGTTAATGAGGCCACCTACAGTAACAAGGCGTCCTGAATTTGAATCCTACAGTGGTGATACGTTTATCAGTTTTTACCAGCTCACCCAATAAATAGTAAATGTATCCCTTTTTCATTTTTTCCGAAAAACATTTGTTTAAAACAGCAAACTGACAAGTTATCTTTTGTACTGATAATGAACAGTTTGGCTGATCCTTTGTCGTGACTCGCCAATACTTCAGACATTTATTAGAGAGACGTACTTCTAACAAAAATTGGAAAATCGTTCCCAAAGTGGAGAAGCTCTTTTCTTATATTTATGGATCCACAGGTTAGGTAGAGTGGGAAGGTTTTGCGGAGAATATCAGACTATTCCAGAGTTCCTCGAGATCGTCGGGAAGCTTCCATAGACACACTGTTAAGTGTGCGCATGACAGGCTGCTTTCATAGTCCACGATTTTTTCCCGCGAGCGAGCGATTGGGGCGGCGTTTGCCGTTCGTTCACCGCTGGACGAGTAGTTCCCGGCTGGCTTGTGCGCTCGGCTCGCTCGCGGACTATGAAAGCTGCCACATATGTATGTGGAGATTTCCTTATAGTAGCCAGTTGACCAAATGCAGACCCATCCCCGTCCTTTCATTCCAGCTTACAAACCTCGGAACGAGCTGTGCACAGAATCGTTGAGAAGGGGCTCCGAGACCAACTGCCTAACACTTATTTGAGTGGACTTCAAAAGCGGAGTGATCCAATTCGGACTCGTAAAGAGGTATGCACTGAATATGGGTAGTCGATCCCCATCGGAAACTTCCAGAATATTCTGGGTAAAATCTGAACTGAATACTGCGAGATTTTCAGGGAATACTTTCCGTAGATTCTGATCTACACAAAGACAAGTTTCACATTCAGTAAAAAATTGTGGAAGAAAATGAAACTAGGATTTCTTCCGCGAAAAGAGGCCTACTACCATGTTGGCAGACTGTTTATACTACCGATTCAAGCCTGAACAACCTAAATGGAATATCAGTATCTAGCCACTTGATTAGTTGGACCCTTGACCATAGTATAGCCTTACTACCAACCATTTTCTTACCACATCCTTCAATTCTTAGCTGAGCTCACTAAGTGCCATGTTAAGCTCAATCCTTACCTCGTCTCAGTGAGAAGACCCTGGCCAAAGGTTTGTTCACGCAAGCAATCCGTCGAATTATTAGCTGTCAAAGGAACTGCACATGAGGCTATACAGTCAATTTTACTCCATATGAAGCCTTTCCCAATCAGGACCCCTTAAAGTCATTGGGTAGATGTTTCCGTGACTAGATTCATGAGTGTGTATTGATTTACCATGCTTGCGCTGAATAGAAAAGAATTAGGCTCCTCAAAACACCACTGATTGACTGGCACAGCTTCTAATGACGCTTGTACATCATCTAAAAATACGCAGCTAATCTGAAATCTGAGAGTTTACTCAATGAAGACGTACGAAATCATCGGCTATTCATCTCGTAAAACTTGAACTATAGCCTTGGTAGCCTTACACGAATTCAATGAACCTATAGTGTTCATAAATAAGTCATAGTAATGTGCTGAAAATGCGCTGAAGTGGTTTTTCGGCAAGCGGTTTACTATCACACACGCATGGTCACCAGTTCGAATCCTGGCTCGTTATATGCCCAGGTCAATCAGAAGTTCATCCCTCGGGGCCAGTTAATCGGTACCAGTTTGGGAGCACTGTCATGTGCACTAGGTGGCCATCGCAAGTCATAGTCCAGGCCACACTCACATTCGAAATGCCACTACGAGTCTGAATCGAAATCGAATGCTGGGCGCAATCCCAAAATGGGTTTGATTGGAGGTGAATGGATTAGTCTTCTTGCAGGTAAAGTTGATTGGTTTCCGAATACGGATCATTCGATTCACGCCTTTAAGGAGGAAATAGTGTCAGCTTCGTTTCCTTTCAAGAGCATATAGTAGCGTACAACGTCTACTCAGAATCGTGGAGAGGTCTGAAAGCATGCTCCTGCTCCTCCTCTGTTGTGCATGTCATAGTCCCCGCTCCCTATTGAGACACGAACTAATGAGAACACCCGGCGGAAGTGAGGAATGGAAAGAACTGTGAGATGTGAGATAATCTACCCAGTAATGGACCGCACATTAGAAAGGCAAAGCATTCATCCACTGACACGATATTTTACAGCTTCTATGCATTTTAGAATTTTTGAAGCAATACAAGCGGCGGCTGCAGAGAGCATTCGCATCGTAAAATTGATGTCTTCGTGCCTCCTGAAGCGAATCTCAAGGAGTCTTGTCATTTCGCCAAATTTACTTATCCATATAACTTCACACAGTTCCTCGAATAGCTAACCTTTCGGGGCATCCATCACCTCGGACAGAGCCTAAAAAAATGAAAATGATTCATGAAATGATAACAGCGAATGTCTCGACACCCTTCACGACCTTTGAAAACAATCTATCCATCAAACAATCCTAGGTGTGTAAAAGAACCTTCCCTCCCTCATTTTTAGGATTAGTTTACGAGGCCGATGGTGAAGTTCAGCTGTTTTGAGTTCAGAGCCTACGATCAAAGACTAATTTTTCGAAGGGGGCTGTTCCCGTTCAGCTGAACAATGAAGCAATCGCCTAGCAATAGCCTGGCAATGCAGCACAAGGAGACGTTCGATTGAGGAAGTAGCCAGCCTATTTCAGCTTAGAAGGCAATGGCCAAAGCAGGCGATAGTCGTCACGCCATGACGAGTTATCTAGCCTCCCTGAACACCTGCAGTCGTTACTACAGTGACATTCGTCGGAAATGGCTATAACTTGACCTAACTAAAGCCCGTACATTTTGCCTGCATTGCAGCAATGGGAAAGAAATCCCATACAGCACCACAGAGGCAACATTAATTATACAGAGAGGTTCCGCGCCGAAAGTTTCTGCAGCCCATGAATCATTCAGATGCCCTTCACGAGCTTGAAAACATGTGGGTGTTCAAAAGGTGTGAGATTAAATGACTGGGGAGTACTTCTGTTGGAATGCTGTCGAAAAACTTAACCAATCCTGTCAGTGGATCCACCCAGTGATTGATAATAGGCAGTTATTTAAAATGAATTGCCCGTAAGATAGATTTCGTGAGTTTTGATAAGTACTGGGGAGATCAGCTAACCATCCTGGAGTGGTAGAGTTCAATTAGAGCTGAGACTTGCTGCTGATCTCGCTATAGCTCGTCGGTTCAGACTTCGCAACCGTGACTGAAATCTCTTACTGGAGCACCATTGGCAGCGGGAATTGTACTCGAGCCACCATTCGGTTATGATGTCTTACGCCTTCAACACTAACTGGGACCCCCGCTCTACCCACTGAGCTATCGACGGTGTAACCTGATGGGTAGGTTTCATCAAGGTCCAACCAACTGTTTCCATTGGCCTGCCCCCTAATCCATTCAGGGCATTTGTCAACCTCGTGCAAAGTTGCAGTGGTGAAGTTGTTCTAACTCAATGTCGAGTTGGGCAACACAACAAGCAGGTGCGGAACTGTGGGCAGCCCCGTGTACCTGAAATGCTACGAGTATGGAAGAATATGAGTCGATATTTTGTTCCGGGTGCCCGCTAACATATCTTGTGAGGCCGTAGGGTGACCCTGTTATAGTGTGGAAACCCAATGGGTAAAGAAAGGCAGTCTCAGGGTAACGTTCCGTGCCTATAAAAGCTCTTTGAACGAGTGGTTTTGATATAGCCATGCTGTTGCGTCTTTCCTTTTTTTAAGGCACCATTGGTTTCATTTATGAGAACAGAAAGATGCTGTGCCATGGGGATAACAGCTTGGAGAATGTTTACAGAGAGACCTCCGCCCACACCCGGCCAAGGCATCAGCTGCTTCTGCATCACCATGGATGCTTCACACGATATCCCACCCCTTTTCCGTTCCCTCAGCGCTGTTACCGCCTTATCAAGTTTCCCTTAGGCAGTGAGTGGATCGACTGACGATCCCCCCTCCTCTGACGACAATGTTTGAATATTCTAGTAACTTTGCGTCCGAAGGCTATCCACTTGCAGTTAAGCGCGAGATGGCACCAATAACAGGTACAAAATTACTTTACTGGATTTCTTTTTTCGGAAAATCGTGTACCAAAGGTGGACGAAAGTGAGATATCTTCTCCAAGCCGAGATAACTATAATGCAAGAAGTTTCACACGCTTTATCTGAAGGAAGGAAGGCTTCGGGTAGATTTCGCTATCTTCGTTTGTCATTTCACTATTTTTTTTTATCGAAAGCTCTCTTCATTTTCTTCCTTTTGGAGCATTTCTGGGTATATGGTGAGCTTCGTATGAGACCTTTCGGAGCCGGACATTTTTTCCATCTCGTTGACGATGTACTTGCATGAATATAAGCATATGGCGAATCACTAGAATGATCACTGAAGACTTCACAGAAGCCCAGATTGATCTGCTGTTCTCGAACATTCCGGAATGTTCCGAAATGCTTAGGGCACTAATTAATTCCATACGCTGTCATTGCCAACACTTTAGCCATATGCATTTGGTCGACCAGAGCGAGGCTTATCTTCGACCCTGGCAGCGGAGTGGTCTCTGAACTCGTAAAAAAGTACGTCGCTTAGCCCGGCCATTATAGGGTTATATAGCAATAAATGGAGAGCCGAATTTATTATGCGCTTAGAAGCTTATGCAGGGATTTCAAGGAAAATTCCAACAGTTCCAGTAAAATTCTGGACAGCTGCGAAACTTCCAGCGGAAAGTTTCCAGACGACCTGATACCTCGGCTTATCCTGAAGTTTTCATGTATACAACATGGGAGACCCGGATTCATTTCTACAAATAAGGTGCAAACCATGAGCTTAGGCCAGTTAGTGATCCCCTGAATTGACCTAGCCAGTATGATGTGGTAACAAGTTGTCCAAACAATGAAAGCGAGACAAAAACTGCATCCGGCATACTTTAGTTTCTTCTGAAAAGCCCGGAAAACCCAGCTTTCAGAAGAGACAATCAGCAAGACTGCACCATTCTTAGTGCAACAATCATTTGTGTAAAGTAGAGTGTTGTGGTTTCCCGTCGAGGTAGCCATTGTCTGTAAATCTATTCCTTTACACTTCCAAGCTCTGCACTTTGGAATACTAGGGAGCATTAAGAGTTTTGAGTTCTGGAATCGCCCAAGGCAAATGAACTTTTTTCAGTTTAGAGCCAACCAGGGCCGCTATCAGTTTGCTCTGATCTTTCTGTTTTTGTTCATAGATTGTAATTAACTAGTACCTCTGCTTACCGAGCAAACACTGCTTCCCGTTATAGGGCAGAAATACTAGGCGTTGCGTAAAGTGCATGCCAAAAATTCCGCAGAAGTCCATATTCTTTCAGGAGCTTTCTGGAAGATACTGCGAAAATTTTGTAAGAACTCACATACACCTATACAATTACATGTCCTGCTGCCCCTCCTAGGTTAATGAACCGTATAATGATTGAACTGTTCACTCATAATCGACCGTACTTCTCTAAACACTCTGGTGCTTTTACCAAGTAAAACTCTTTTGGCCAGGTTATTCTGAGCGGTTCCGTGCACTCGCTCCGAAGCTCCCAGCCTGAAACACATGTTCCTTGTTGGAACTGTTTCTGTTCTTCACATGTTCCTTACGGGCATGTTGTAAATAAACAAAGAAATAACGGAATAACGATCGAAAATGAACCCCAGCGGTCTCCCATATGTCATGCGCATACAAGTGAGTAGTGCAGCTTTTTTACAGTAATACGAAGAGGTTTCATCCTTGAAATACTGCTGACAATACAGTACGTCTGAGGATAGACCCCTCACAAGGTCCTCACTAGAGGGATAGCGGCTATGACCTAGTGATCTATGACCAATGGACATACTGAATTATCGATGCTTACGATGTCCAAATAGGGGTCTTCAGTCCAGTGACTTGTGGGGTATCCCGTGAGCGAAATGACCTCCACAAACCCTACACATACCATTCGGTGCCAACATGAAAAGAAGCTAGCGATCTATGTTAAATAAGTGCAGATTGCAAACCACCGGAAATTGAGGAAGCTGTCAGATCTTCACTGAACTGTCACCGTTCGAATGTTACATTGACAGCGTACTCAGTACATGTCAAAAGTTCATCATCACGTGATGGGAAGCAGGGTATCTAAAATTGTACCTGGCTCCAAAGCACGAAATTTCCCCCTGCCACACTGTCTTAACGAGGGACAAAATATATTCCTGCCCTTGATTTCGGCAGCCTTGAGCTTTTTTTGTTGGAAAGCAGAAAGGAGCCTGGAGTATTACACTAAAACTGTATATCGGGATTGGTATCTGACGTTCCAAGAGCCTTTTCTACCTTAGCCATCTGCTGTTTCGAGGCTTCTCAAGATTCAGTAAAGCTGGAAGTTTGTGGAGCATAATTTAACACGGGCGAATAATACTTATTCAATATTTATCGCTAAAACGAAAACGGACCAAGCGTGGCGGGGAGCTTAAGGGCGCTGTGCTAGAGAAACTACATATTGGATACGTAGTGGGTATCAACAGTTGTTACCCTTCGACGTCCCAATCTATGATCTAGCTTCATATCCTACGACTCTATCAAAAAGATCACATGGTTTGTTTTTCAATGCAGGTTTTAGCCACAACAACCACACCACAACAGTTTTTTTTCGGTTCGGTTGGGTAAGGGGGATGGGTTTAGGGGAGGGAGCTAGGCGCAGCATCTACGGCTTTGGAGCAAGGATATTTGATAGCTTCCGATGCATGCTTTTCAGGCTATCATTCGCTCTGCAGCGCTCGGTCCAAACACTGTACAGTTGGTATATCATTACTATTATCAATTTTGCATGTATGTAACTTCAGCAGTACCCTATGGTACGCCACTAATGCATTTTCTGCGTATATCAAACGTCTTGATCCAGCATGGTCCGCTACTGCGTTGATGATCCAATGCATACAGAGAGATAGTCAGATACCACGTCATAATATGCATGTATTTCGGTTGGCTCGACTCTATGTACGCATATACTGGATCAGCTGTTATCACTACCAAGATATTATTTTGGGTTGCTGATGTAGTGCGGCTTAACACACGTCTGGCAATGAACCCTCACACCGGGTATTGAAAGGCACAGTTCACGGTAATTTTGAGGTACCCTTTTAAGGTTGAAAAACGGAAGTTCAGCTGTAGAGGAGTACGTCGGTGGCGAAGGAAGAATCTGCCTACCTCAAGGCTTTTGAAAGTAGTGACAGAGGAGGTCATACGAGATCACCGTGATGAGAATAGAATGTAAGGGGTGCTTGGACGAGATACAACTTGCTCACATTACGCAAAGAGATGCCTACATCAAGGCAAAATTGTTCGAAACTGCCTTTCATTTGTTTTGAGATAGTGCAGCCTCGTTAAAGTCGTTGGGACTCGTCCACTATAGGCGTGGCATTCTCACGATACAATCACTGGCTCTTTGATGTGCTCTATCCAGGTTCATAACAGGTATTCGGAAAGCACTATTCAGAAGATATTTTCTTACTTCCTAATCTTCCTTCTCGACTTTTCAAGGAAAAAGCTCAAAGCTGCCGAAATTATGATCAGGTACATATATGTGCCTGACTATAATTCCACGCTGGCTTTCGTTAATACAGTGTGCTAAGAAAAGCTTCTGTGCTCTAAAGATAGGCTTGTTTATAAATCTCCTGCACCCAACCACGTGACGAATTTTCGACATGCATGTGAGTACGCCGTGAACGTAACCTTTGAACAGTGCCTATTAAATGGAAATCTGATAGCTCCTCCAATTTCTGGTGATTTGCACTCTACAGCTGTTTGACACATCACTACCTTTCTTCACCAATGACTATGGGTAGGGTGAGAGGGGAACAACACCTTGACAGGATGTAGTCTGGACTGGAGAATCCTGTTTGGAAATCATGAACTTCGATCCTTAAATCATGAACTTTGGTCCTCATATGTCCATTGATCATGGGTCACATGGACATAGCCTCTACCCATCTCGTGAAGGCGTTGTTGGATCTTTGTACTGTCAACAATGTCGCTGTGATGAAACCTCTC
This sequence comes from Haemonchus contortus, assembly GCA_000469685.2. Classification (NCBI taxonomy): domain Eukaryota; kingdom Metazoa; phylum Nematoda; class Chromadorea; order Rhabditida; family Trichostrongylidae; genus Haemonchus; species Haemonchus contortus. Next base: position 39,674,908 of record LS997565.1, read on the forward strand.
ACATACTGCAGAAAAGTTCGTTCCTATCTTCGGTACTTCGTCACTGCGGAATAAACTGCTCAAAGAGAAGAGAAGTGGTGGATTATCAAAGCCGGCAGACAGTTAAAAATGTAATTCCTTGCGACGCATTTTATGGTTTCGGAAGTCCATGATCAGGAAAATGAAGCTCGTTAAGAATCGGGCATTAAATGTTTTGGAATGAAGACGTTGCTGCAAGATTTTTGAGCCTACTGTGGGAGGATGAAAAGCAGTTTATTCCAGCATTGACGAAGGAACGAAGATATAAGTGAACGGGAGGAGCCTCACCTCTGACAAAACCTGCCCATCTCGATTCATCTGGCTTTTGCAAAAGGTAATAAGTTTGTGCTGACCAGAAAGAGCATCCCATGATACCAAGCAGATAAAGTGAAAATGCCTTGCCCATGACATTGTCTAAGACTTAAACTGGGAGGATAAACCAACCTAAAGGCCTCGGCTAAGCAGGTTGATTAGAAAGCATCGATTCCGGAGGTGAATGGGCTCTCAGAAGAAATCTGGACCAATTTTTTTTTGCACAGCGTAAAAGTTCCTTCAGCATAAGTTATGATTTGCATTTGACTGGAAATTAGAAACCTCCGAAAACTTCTCGGTCATCGCTTAAACCCTCAAATGATAAACGGAGTCCAAAAATAGTTTTAGTGTTGAATTTGCTTTTTACATACTTCATTCGATTACTTACAAAAGCTCTTATTAAAACTGCTAAAAATTGAAGTTGAAGATGATATTTTAAGGTTCCTAGCTTATTCTACTAGACTTGACTTACCGTAAGAGACTTCAGCAAAAAATTCCAGGACAGCACTCTTGACACGGGACTGTTTCAGACATCATCTTTCCGCCATCCTATGCAAAAAATGTCGCCACTGATGGAAATTCTCGATTTTCTGTCCTATCCAGCTCCTATTCTGCTCCATAACTACCTTACGCCCTGAACTGTGAAATTCACTAATGTTCGGGAGTAACTTTTCAACCTGATCACGATTGGTCCCAGAGGCTTATTTTTGGCAGTAAATGAACGTATTCTAGATTCCCCTGGACTGCATGTTGTGCGACGAAAATTAAACAAAGGCATAAAAAAGACCTGAAGAAGGGCTTAAGATCGGACCTGTAGGCCATTAATCAGACTTGTTTATTACTTCCCACCTATAACCCATCAATGAGATAAATAGGTGCAGTTCATCTATCATCACAGACCATTACCATTACCCATTAACATTATTGCTGACCATTTTTTTCTGAAATCCATTCAGGTGTCAATTGAACTCCTGAACCTTTTGGCTATTCAGTGCCCATCTTGGTAAGAGACGATTGTGGTTCCGAATCTGCCGGCTCAGTATTTGAATGTCTTGGAAAGGGAACATCGTGCTCAGGACTTGGTGCTCATTTTCGGTCAGCCACAGGGCCAATTCCGTTTCTTCGATGTCAACAACAATGAGAGGGCTAGGATGTGGCTTCGAACAATCTGCCTGAGCAACATAGTAGTTATTTCGGAGGCTGTCATAGTCAGCTTACGTCCTTGTATGTCAGCCCATTTTCGATACCTAAGCCATGTTTTTCTCTCCCAGGACAAATGTTCCTACTAATTTGTGGCAGCGAGACATATGCCCGCTATGGCCTCATCCTCCAGCCATCTTTGGCCCCACACAGAAAACAATTTTGCCAGCAATAATTCATTCACCATCTACTCTCCCTTCCAGAATATTCCCTCAAAATGCTGGTCTCCTTCCCCTCCTATCAGCTATCTAATCACATCCACCGCTCAAACTACAACTGTTTAACGCTTCCTGCATATATGGGCTTATAAATGGGTAGATTCAGCCTCATGCCCCTTCAGGCTTACTCAGCTTTAAGAACCGTCAACAACTGTTTTGGACATAACTTGGGCTCACAATTAGAGCGTGCTATTTATGGGGTGCTCTCTGACTGGAGCTCCGAAATCCGCTGATTAGAGGCTAGCCGATGGCGAGCTAAGCTGTTTTCCAAAAAATGAGTAGCATTTCTGAGCCAATGAGATTCCGTTTATACTTGTTTCCATACTTCCTTTTTCAGCTCGACTCTCGAGCTCCTTTAACGATCACATGTCTGTTATATTTACCTGTTTTCATGAATGAAACAATGACAGCGTTCAAATTCTCGATGCTCGAAGGTTTTGGTAGAGGTGGTCGATAAGGCAACTGATGGCTACAAAGAATTGCAGTCCAATGTAAAATAATACAGTAACCATCCAAAGAAATTCATACAATCCTTACTTTCCACAAAAGCTATTGCTGTCCATTTCGTCTGTGCAGTCATATACCATAGGTCGGGAACAATTGGACCCAGGGCGCTAATCAGGACAGGAAAACCTCCTGCGCTGAGTAGTGGCATCTGGAAAACGTTATGATCACCTGAACTGACTGCTGTAATATTCATAGACGAATTTCTATCCAGTTCATTGGCACCGCTTTCAACTGCTACGGAAGAGTTAGGAATAATGTCTTTGGCGACAAACAATCCTGTTTCCGGGAAGCGCCCCGCGTCCGATTCGCTTTCGAAATCGCTGTGGCGGTTCGAAAGCCTGTATGGCATATACAATGACTTGTTGTGGCCAGCCAATGAAAAAAATCTGTTCTTTTTTGATCCCAGACGAGTCCGGTACGAATTACCCGACACAGGAGGGTAGTCTGGTTTGGCCTGGGCTAAATAATAATCCAGGATCCGATGTCCTGTCCATAAATGTATGATAGAGCGCTACTTGCCACTATGCAACATCCATAATCAGAAGCTAATACATGTACTGGGCACATCCCTCTGGTGAAAAACGATCTTTGTTTTGATTGAATCTGGGCCCCGTCTAGAGTCATTCCGGCTTTCCTGACCGAGCGGATGTACTTACGCGGCTATAATGCTAAAACGGCTCTGGAGATCGAAGGTGTACTATTCTTGATGAGAACGAGGCTCGGGTTCTGTTGACTAAGGTTACTAGTATTTACACTGGGAGATGATATCCAAGTGGGCCCTTGCAAGTGCAAGTATACATCCATTCTGGGAAAAGCTCATATCGTCTTTCACAAGGAAGGAGAAATCATGCTGACGTAGGCTGCTCAATTGTTGCGAGAATCGATTTAGTTCCGTTACCCATGAGAATCTGTCCCTTCAACTACAAAAACATACTCGAATTGCTGCAATCAAGCAACAATGGGAACCTCTGTTTGAGAAATTACCGTCTGTCATGCTAGTTTCACACTCTTAAACAATGACGTCGGTTCAGCTTATCCCTCCCTCTCAATCTCTGTTTATTTATTTGTTGTTGTTTACACTATGTATATACTATGTATTTTTACCTTAACAATACCGATTTTTGCCTGCATTTCCGCTTAGGCACTAAAGAAAAGTCTAAAGAATAAAGTTTCGAGGCTTCGATCAGACCCGTCCGAGGGATGCGCCCACGCACTCGACTTCCATACAGAATCGTAGTGGGGTATTGAATGCGTTGTGGCCCATACAATGAATTGTGGTGGCCATCCGATGTACATGTCAGTGCTTTTATCCTCCCAGAGGAGTCTGGAATCAATTACCCGACCTCGGAGGGATGGAAATCTTTGTTGGCCTAGGCAGATATCGATGCGAGATTCGAACCCGTAACCGTGCGTGTGTGAAGTGGCCACTTGCCATTACACCACCTTCGCCCGACAATAGATAAACGAAATGGAATTCAATGCCATCTATTTTCGCAAGGACACAGAGTTGGGTCCCCAGCCGATAATACGATGACACTGTAATGCTCGAAACGCGAAGTAGACTGGGGTGCCGAAAACCTCAAGGATTTCAGAAGACCAGCTCCTTCCCATTCCCGCTGATCTAGAGAACCGTTGTGACGATCAAAAATAGCAATCTCCTCATCACCCAGATCCAGCATCCTTCTGCAGTGTTTGGAAGGAATCGAAGGTTTCATATTCATTCTCCCTATCCTACATAACGGTTCTTCCAGTTTCCCATTGAGGGCCAAACATTAGGGTGTTTGCCGTGAATCAATCCCGTCTGTGGGAAGCGACTCAACCCCTTCCTCCCTCCCTCATTCCTTCCGGTCAGAATCGTAGTGCTGTTTTTGAATGCAAATGTGGAATATTCAATGACTTAAAGTGTCCAGCCGATGTACCCATTTAAGACTTGTGCCATTTGGCAAACCTCGGGAGGATGGAATTCTTTATTTGTCTGAGCGAGTTTGGATCCGAGATTCGACCCCCTCTTCAAGCGTGAGTATAAAATGCCCAGTTGCACTACACTACCTCTACCTACTTCGATATCTCAGGAAAGTGCACCTGGGACTCCAGCTCCGTACTGTGTGTGCAATTCAATTTACATAGAGTGCCTACAACATTACTTGTGGGAAAACTCGCCTGTTTGCTTGAAACGTTAGACTCCTACTTTTTCTGGGCTTCCTCCCATTATGGTGGGTAGTACCTTCTGGATTTGAATATCATCTCCCATCTAGCCCAAAAGTTTGGCCCGTATTTTGTAACCTATTCTTATTCAGGTCCAATGGGTAATGATGGGTTGGGATTGCGTCTTTGCTCATGTTAGAGCACATTTTTATATCGACCAAGTCAGGGAGAATGACGATGGGATCCTTAATAAGCAAGTACACGATGGTGTGCTCTTCTGTTCAGTGGTTCCTTGATATCGGCATCCTCAGGTATCCTCGTAATCCTGGCGATTACACAACCTCTCTTTTTGGTGATGATTATAGATTACTACTGAGATACGTGCTGATCAGTTTCTTCTGCGAAAGCTTCTCATGTCAGTAGTGTATGGACCAATCCTGAACGTTGTCTTTCCTTTTCTTATCATTCTTCTGCCTATTCTTTGTGTTTTTTAGCACGAGGGTTGAGTTGGCCGATGTGGGCCCAAGCTGTCTGACGGTCTAGGGATCAAGGGGCATCGCTGACAGGATTTTGTGAGGTTATGTTGGTAGTCCTTGTAATTCTGTTCTACTGTCCATTTCACAGGAACAAGCGCTTAAGTGAGAGGAACGGCCGACGGCATCTACATTTTAATGTCTTCATGTTTTTGTGGATAAGAGAATAGTCTCGAATCAGTGGTTTCGTTGATGCTTGAGGCCTTCCTAGAATACCTGCCCATCTGGAATCGGATGCTCATGTGGTGCACACTATCGAGTGCGTGTTTTCGGGATCGCACCGGACCAACCAAGCCTTCCATCCCTCTGGAGCCGATTGACTGGTACCAGACTTGTCTGGAAGGATGAAAGCACTGACATTTACATCGGCTGGCCACCGCAATTCATTGTTTAGGTCGCATACGCGTTCAAACCTCCTTACCATCCTGAATAGAAGTCGAGTAAGGGGCGCATCCCAAGAAGGGTTCGATCGTCGCCAAGAAGCTCTTCTCTCCATCCTTGTGAGCGGATGATTATGTCATGGGATTGAACTGAAGTATCTGGTACCTAATCGGAACTGAAACTTGAACTCATAGAAACTCAACCTCTTAGGTTTCACGATCTGAGTCTTGTTATTTCCTTATCTGTCCAGTATTTGTGTATCCGAATCGTTCTCTACCAAGAAGTGAAACGATTCGGGAAGCTCTTGATTTGTTTGTTTTTATGCACCGTTGGATGGTGTTTTCCACCTGTTGACGAAGGGGATCAGAACCCTGTAAACCACTGCTACCTTCCGAATCGCCGAAAAAACTTTCTCAGAGTCAATCAATCTTTTCAAGATAAGGATTTTTCTGTAGAAAAATGCTGCATACACATTTTCTGCAAGCTGAATCGAACTTTTTGAGAATTTAATCGTCCTTTTTTTGCAATAACACATTAATAAAGACATCTCAGTGTAGAGACCTTGCCTCATCTGATGTAAAGATTAAACACAGGAGAGTCCCTTGCTCTTACATGACTCACTGCAATGCAGGCAATTTCGGGTTCCTCTATGTTTACTTTGGGAAACATCCTCTTCAAATTTTCACAAAAATAATTGTGGTTGATTAACTCTTACTCCACTGGCAGTTTCCGAGGAAAGTCTAGATTATGTTTATTTGGGCTTATTCTGGAGAGAATTCACAAAAGATCTCGGCGAAAATTCCACCGAACGAGTTCATAGATATTTCTTCAAAAAGCGGCACATTGAGGGGCATGAGAAACCCAAGCAGTACGTAGCCATGTGTTAGTCGACGAGTTTATCGCCAATCCGGAAAGTGTAATCCACTGGTTTTATGCCTGCGACGTTCGACGGGACACGGCGTTTTACAAATTTACTATCATTACGAGAGCTTGCGTGCTTTCCAAGTTTACTACTACCTCTTCATTACTACGCTCAAAAATTGTTCATATCCTTATTTTCATCACTACGCTTGGATTTGTCGATATCTCTCCTATTTACAATGGAACCACTTGGGCCCCCATTCCTTACATTTACTGAACAGTTAGAAATGCCCGTCTCTTCCCCCTCCCCCCCCCCCCCCCCCCTCTAGGTGAGAGAATGCATAGGAATGTAGGATAGAACTTTCTGATCCATATCACTACCTTTATCGTAATTGTAAGTTTTGTGGACGGACAGATCGACAAAGATACAAACCGATACACCGACACACCGACAAACTTGCAAACCGACAGATCAAGTTTCTGCTTTATAAATGAGAGAGATAACTTGGTTGTCGGTTTGTAGGTTTGTAGGTTTGTATGTTTGTCAGTCTGTCCGTCCGCAAGCTTTATGAGTGCGATAAGGTAGTGATATGGAGACCCAGTCCTATCCTACATTTCCTTCTTATATATAAACAGTAACTTGGTGGGTAGGTTAATGGAATAGAGTCAGTACTGCGGAGTGAACTGAGTAATATGGAGTGAAGTGGAGACTTCAAAACGGTGATTTCTACCTGTACTGGTATCCTGCTTTGTATATCTACACAAAAATCTTCGGTGGTAATGCGGTTGAAAAACCTTTCCTTCTCCCAGTTTTGCACGGTATAGCGCAGATAAGGAGGTTTGAGCCCAGGAACGTTTCTTAGCAGAGAACATACAGTTTTTTGACCTGAGTTCCAGGAGGGAAGGGGTGCCGAATTAGATGAGGTTCACACCCCCACCCCAGCGCCGACTATAACACATTTTCTATCTACTTTGTAAAAGTAGGGAATGAGGCCTGGCGTAGGCCGGGCAACCCGACTTGTGTTTTTACAATTCATGATGCCTTCACCGATAGGGAATCCTTCGAGCGGGATACTGTAATTGAAACCTGCTCTCCGACAGAATGTTCTGGAAAAAGTTTTAGTTTAACCACTGTTGAAGCCATTGGGCAACGATAAAAACAACAAGATAGCTGTGTCAGAAATGACTTCAAAGATGCCGTTGATTCCCATCCAGCTCGGGATCCCAGAAAGCTGCTTTCAGGCGCGGTGTAACGTAGTGACAGCTTCCCAACGATGCTTTGAAGCTTTTTTCTCTCTGTCAGATCAATTGTAGTTTTTGTTGTCACGCAACTGCTGCTACAATCATCAGCGAGAGAATTTATTCAGAGCCATAACTCCCAGAGCCTTTATTAACATTTATCACTGCAATTCTAGCTTTACAACCTTTTCCTTTCCTCACGAAAAAATCATTGGAAAAGCTGCTGCCCGACCGCTACAGTGTAGGAATGGTACTCACGACCAAGCTACATATCTCCACTTCACTTCCCCGTTCGACCGGGTGAATGGTCCCAAATAGTCCAACCATTTGAATGCTCACAGAAGAGCTTGATTGTAAGCTCTCTCAAAAATTACCATGTCATAATTGGCACCCATGCCATGATGAATGCCTCTGAATCGTGACAACTCCTCAGTGAAATTTCATTTCCAATACGATTTGCCCCGATGTTTTTGTTTAAGGATTCGCCATGAATCTGAATTGTACGATGCCTATAACAAGGCCATTGAAATTTCAGTTGATATTATTTCACTTGCATGTTTACGATGTTATGATAAAATGTCCCCAACAGGTGTAATGGGAAGAACGGAATGCTAAGAATTACCTCCCGATGTCACGCATGGTCTTCTCCTACATACCTATCGATGTAAATAAGTACCTAGTTCTGAGCTTGCACTTGACACGACATTTCGATGCTCACTACTAAGCTTACTCTAACATCACAATCAGCCTTGATCCTCCTTTGTTACGGTCTCGGAAGGAGGTGGTGTAGTGGCAAGTGGCGTGCTAACACACACGCATGGCCACAGGTTCGATGTTCACCTGGGGCAACCAAGCTAATCATCCCGTCGGGCTAGGCAAAACGGTACGAAACTTGCTTGGCGGCCAAAGCTCTGCTGAGCACAGCAAGTCGTTCTATAGCCTGCATACTCATTCAAAACAGCACTATGATTTTGAATTGAGGTTGAATGTGCGGGCGCATCCCAAAATGGGGCTGATTGACGTCATGGACTTTTACCATTTATCCTTTATCATGTACTGAAAATAAGTAAGCTTCTAGTGCATCCAGTCTGTTTTGCTTGACTTCAACTGCATAGTTAACTAAGAGCTGAGCCAAAGCCGTCCGGATTTCTTCACTTTCCATAAGAACTGCTATTCAAGTGCATGCGTTTGCGTGTGAGCCTGTGAATACATATGAGAAGCATTCCGTGCTGCTATGGCACCACATATTAAATTCCGTCTGCTGTGATAGTCACGAAAAATAGAAAAAGAAACCTGGTGTAGATCTGAATTTGTTTGCGATTGCGATTTTTCGCGATTTCTAGTAACAGGGGCACCTTGGGGACTACTGAGCTCTTGCTCACACCAAAGATGTGTTACCACTTCTTTCATTTCTGAAAGAAAGTTCGGGTGACTGGATGAAATATGACAGGAAGATTAATGGAGGCATCAGGGGGTACGCAATGATCGTGGGAGGTACAACAGGGGTGCTACACAGAGATTGTGGGTGACTAAGAGACAAGGGAAACTTGGAGAAGGGAAACAAGAGGATTACGGTATATGTAATGCTATTTTGTAATGGTCTAGACCAGGTATGGGTATTCCACGGTCAATATTTTACTGACTGAAAATCTTTTTTTTCTTGAAGGGAAGGTGCCCTTAAACTTACCTGCCCCTACCCCTATCCCTACCCCTATACCTGCCCCTACACCTACACCTACACCTACACCTACACCCACACCTACACCTACACCTACACCTACACCTACACCTACACCTACACCTACACCTACACCTACACCTACACCTACACCTACACCTACCCTTACCCTTACCGCTACCGCTACCCTACTTCGAGGGTTTGATACAACTTTGAAATATACGCAAATTCGCCAATTCCTATCACCAACCTGACTGCTAAGAACAGCTTTGTTTTTTAAAGAGATCGACGTTTCAGTGGATATATTTCTGTCGGCCCATTGGCGGGTTTTCAATTTGCCATAGGCGTAGTCATATGTTGACATCTTGATAAGTTGCGGTTATTTTTCGTCACCCCAATCCACTGATGAACATTGGGGAGGGTGAGAAACGAAGTGATTCGTCTGAGTGGAGGCGCTACCAATCACTTGCATCAAGTCCAAGCCTCTTATCACGCCTTATCTCTTGTTACCAGCTCTTATCACCGAAATCCACGATTCACTTATCATACGCCGAAGTGCATCGCTTTCCTGTGAACACGCAGACCGTAACATATTATTCTATGTATACTGCAATTTGCTACTATGCCTTCTAGGAGAACGCCAGTTCTATTTTTCCAGCCCATCGTAAGACAAGAGCTGCCTACCAGACATTTTTTGCAACCTGAGGAACGATTGTAATGGCTAAGTGTCAAGTCAGAATTTAATAGTGGATGAGTGCAAGGGTGATGACGTTTCAACCAAAGCAGCTTTGAGAGAGGGCGACGGTTGCACGGGCGACGTGGGGGCGGGCGTTGTCGTGAAGGATGGATGCAAGCTTCCTCCCTCACATTCCTCTTCTCAGGCTTTTAATTGTCTTCCTAAGTTTGTTCATTGTTTCTCTGTACCTAGCAGGGTTTATTGTGCCTCTCTAGGGTTGAACACTTATAGGGCATTCAAGATCCTGATTATGGCGAATATTACTCTTTTTATAAATATTTGTTTATTCGTAAAGGCACAAAGAAGCCGATGGTCGCAATCGATACCGGAATTGAAAAATAATCCCTACTTAAGCCTCTATTGCATGAGAGATTGTGGTTGTGGCATACCCGTGAAGGATCGAACTATCAACAAGAATTTAGCCCTTCGTTGTAATTAAATTATACTATTTTCTGTTGCCAGCCATCCGTGATCTTATCTCATCCCTCTCCCACATACCGTAGCGCTCTCGTTGAATTCGAATTGGGAGAGAATCCACTGGCCCTTACTCCCTAGTGTTCTATCAGCCGTTATCTCTTGTTATCAGCTACTATCACAAGAAATTGTTGTACAGTCGCCTTACACCGCACGATTTAGTGCAACGCTTTTCTGTTAACTCAAAAACCGTGACAGAACCGAGTCGGTTGGTTACAACTAGTAGGTATTGGTGACGAGTTATCCGTCCCTGTCATTACTGCTTTTTAACATCTACCTTCGGTGCCTCTACCCTACCGTCTGAACTTTCTTCGAACCTGAAACCTCGTGTTCAAAGCCATGAATGATACAAATTTCACAAACACAATCAATAAATAATCAAATAAAGGCAAGCGCAGTAAACACACCTTCACCCTCTTACAAATGAGGCAGTCACTTGATGTAACACTTCATTAACGGGTTTCTATGTTTGTGGGTTTGTCGACTGAATAGAAGCCATTTAGAAGCTTTTAGCTATTTTAGCCTATCCATATCTATTCTATAGGCTTCTTCTAACTAACAGGGAGAACTGTAAGGAAGTTACCGGCATCGGATACCACCAGTAAGAAGTTAGCTTAGAAACTAAAATGGGGAGTGATAATCCCCTATACTCACATCATGCTGGTGGAGCCCAATGAGATCAGCGCCAGCGCAACACTGAAATGTTCTACGTCATGAGCTATGTAGTACCCCACCACCCCAACCGAGCTTCTGAGCTCATAACGTAGAGAACTTCGAATCCTTAATTTCGATCAATTGATACCGTTGATATCGATCCCTAGTGTAGTTGACCATGTACTCATTAATAACCCCTTCTCCACGTGGCTATCAATCAAACCGATCGAGGTCGAAGGGGGTGGGAGGGGGGGGGGGGTTGAGAGAGTAAGTTCTTCAGTACTTCGATATTATTCGATACTGGGTGTACAACTTTATTACATGATATCAATTAATCCTACCAATATTGCTTATAATTAAAACTTACAATTAATTACCATTAATCATTATACCATTCATCATTCATATGGCACCATACGCTTTGAAATGATGGTACAAGTTTTTTCTCTTGTAATCATAGTCATATGGGGACCCGTTTCTCCCTAGGAATGTCAAAGGGAATGGAACGAAAGCCTAACCTTTCATTCCGACCCGGGATGACATCTCCATTTTCCATGTTGAGCCCCGAGAAGGGTCATATGTCCTGAATTACCCAATTCACTGCTTCGTATCTATGGTGATGCTTCTCACCACTTATTAGAGCTGGGCAGTTGGGCTTTCGTTTTATTCCCTTTGACAACCCCTTGGAACAGCCCACCTGAGCTTTTCTGCCCGTTCATTTCTAGTTGTACATTTTATTTCCTACTGAATAAAGCTTTCAAAGAAGTTTTAATGAACCGCTTTTCAAGGTATCAAGAAAACCAGTTATTACATAAGTATCATTTCAGAAAACTCGGACAGTGGGATGAGTTCGTTGGAAAGTTCGCCTGCTGATGCGGCGACATCACGATTTGCTCGTAAAAAGTGGACATCAGCATTTCGAGTCGTCCAAGGCCTTCATCGCTTTCGCTTACCACTTCACGGACGAGAGGTTTCGTTTTCTAGCCTGGAACTTTCTTTTTCTAACTGTGATTTTTCGGCGCAACGGTGATTAGGGTGGGGGTGGGGATGTTCGCCACACAAATGTCGTCGTTTGAGAAGGGTCATCAGTTCATTGACAGTTGTCAAGCTATCGATTCACATTCGTAGATTCCAAGAGTATTAGATTACATCGTAAGGGTTCAAAAGCTGTTGTGTCAATGCGACTAGGTCCAATATGTACCCACAGAGATTTGCTCAATGAATACTATACTACCCAGTGCTATTAGGTTGAGTCATAAGTCCTCGGACAAATTGGCAATGATAATATTTATCTTACAATTTTTGAACGACAATAGCGAATCATTTGAAATATGCCCCATTGGCATCGATGGTCTTCTGCCAATGCTTGGGCAAATCGTAAATGCCCTCGCTTTAGAACGCTGGGAGCTGGCCCTTGGAGAACTGCACCAGTGCCATTTTGATGTCATCGCGGGTTTGAAAGTCCTGACCATCGAGATGACGTTGAAAATGGGGAAAAAGGTGGTAATCCGAGAGATCCAAGTCTGAGGAACATGGTTGGTGTGGTAAAGTTGTCCTGCCGAAATTCGTCAGTTCAGTTTTGGTCGTTCTTGCAATGTGAGGGCGAGCGTTGTCGTGCTGGAATTGAACTTTGTGCTGCTGTGGACGTGTAGCTTCGGGATTCGCCTTCAAATTTATTAGTTGCGTAATGTAGACGTGTGCGGTCACTATGCATCCTTCATCTAGCAGCTACCATTATTTGACACTGTGAGCGCTCCACCAGAATCAGAGCATAACCTCCTTGACGTCTACGTTGGGTTTGGGGGAGCCTTCTGCATGCGCACCTTTGTCAATCCATTGAGCACGCCGGTGAACGTTAGAGTAGAGGATCGACTTCGCACCCCTGGTGACTAGGCATTCGAGCCTCGTGTGGTGCCCTTGAGCGTGAGGAGAGAAAGTGCCACGTCGTCGCGGCGGTCTATGTCATACTGCTTGAAAGCATGAGGCACCGATCGGCCGAGCTTTCGCACCTTGTCGATCGACTTCAATTCACGAAGAACTGTGGACTGACTCCTCAAGGGTGACTGCTAGTTCACGAGTAGTTTGATACGGATCGGCTTCCAACTGGCTCCGTAGCACCTTCAAATCCAACTTCATTGAGCGTCCCGCACGGTCTTCATTTTCGGCGGAATAGTCGCCCGATGTGAACTTCTGGTGTCACTTGTAAATTGTACACGTCCTGCTTGTGAACGTCCTTTATACCTCTTTCGATTGCAGCGGGTTCATGGCCAGCTAAAAAAAATAAATATGATGGTGTTGCGGATGTGGAGTTGCGACGGTTTGAAATCATGAGGCATAGTTGTTAGAAAGGAAATAGTTAGGTGCCTTTCCCAGTATGCGTTTGAAAGAGCTTTCCGTACTCTATCTGACAATGTCTTGCATGTTCATTTTCGTCACCTCTTTCAAGAGTTATGATCGCTAGAAGTCATCACTATCATTTTGTCCGAGGACTTATGACTCAACCTAATACAAAATTTGGGCACGTTCTGGGAACCGAGGTGATTTAAAATGGCCCTTGCCAAACTTTTCCTCTTTCCTGACAGTATCGCGATTCTATTCCAAATGTGGGCTTCACTACTGACAAATGGGCTTTTCCAACTTCCAGCCTGTGAAAGTGTTTGCTGTTCTCTGGGTCTTGAAGGTTTACTGAGTGGAATATTTGATGCTCTGGCAGAACACTTCAGCAGAAACGTCAGAAGCGTGATTGTACTCGAATTATTAAGACCCTCATCGACAACCCCACGCAGTGCTGCTCTTTCAACCTTAAGTTAGAAACCTTTGGGGGAGAATCGGTGTGAAAAAAAGTTGGGATTAAGCTAATCAACGGTTTCATTCCCGAACTGGGAAAGACTATCAGACTATAGGAGTTCAAGGCTTCTGAAGGCATCTTTACTTCAACTTTTGTAATTTCATCCTTCATACCGCTGGCAGTACTAGGCGGGGTCTGAAAGGTTCAAAACGCTGGATGGAGTGGCTACAGGAAGAAATTTTTGCTATTTGATGAGTGGAACTTGAAACGCGCCACTCTTAGATCAACAGGCTCATAGGAAAAGTCTTACCATGGCCCAGGAATTTACCCTAATGTTAGCTGACATTAGACGGCTATCTTAAGGCCCAAGTGAATTTATGGAAAAAGCATTGCACATGTGGAATGGTACTGCTTGAACGGTTTCCAAAAAAATCTTAATTTCCCGTACATCAGCACATGAAGCAGCCATTGAACGGGCTTTTATGTGTAATATGTTCAAAACGGCAACAGAAATGTGTTCTGGCGATGATTAAGAGAGGATTACGGCAAGCGTCTGGCTAGAAATATAATCATAGGCATTACAAATTTGTAGACGACATCATGTCGATCCGGGACAGGTTCCGCTTCTCTCGTGCTTCAACGAGTATTGAGATTTGATACTGGATAACGCGTACAAAGGTGCGCCATTTGCCACTGCACCACTCATTAGGGCATCAGATAAGGTCCACTCAGAGCATGAAGTATATGAAATGAAGTCTTTTGGTTTCATTCCCGTTCTTGGGATTTGAGCCTCAGTAGATGGATGCGTCTGTGGCCTGAACAATGATAAGCCACTCACAGTCAGTGCTTCCACCCTTTCTGACGATTCTAATACCAATTAAGGACCTCGGACCCCGGAAAAATATAAGGCTCGGTGGTCCTGGTGATTATTGGTCCGGGATTCGATCCCCACATCACCACTATGAAGTCTTCACTTAGAAGAATTCGTCGTTGTTAGGGATGTGATTCTGTATCCGATGTGGGATGGCAAGTGTTTCAAACTAAGTCAGAAGTGCTTTGTTTTCATGTCTGATTGTGAGGAGAGGAACTCGCTCTGCTGCATCCTCCATAGGCATGGGAAGAGTGACGCTACAGAATAAAATATGATCTCTAAATTGAGGGACGGGAGGTTGAGAACAAAAGCAAAATATATATGAGTTCCTAATGTGTACCCAAAATACGAGAATTAGTGTCCAGAATATATCCCCTACTCTAACTGGTATTCCTTGGCTGTTCACACTTTACATGTTGTAAAAGGCGAAGCTCGTCATCATCACCTAACTGAATATAAGTCAGTACGAATGAGGGACTATGAAATGAGTAAGGGAGAGCATGGAGGAAGTGTAGTAGGACGCTACGCGCTATGACACCCACAGTTATGAATCGAGTCCCATATCGATACCCACCCAGGCTATCTAAACTGAGGCAGAATAACTGGTACCAAACTTGTCTGGAAGGCCGCTAGGCTTCGGATTTAAGTCGACTACGGAGGTTTTTCCCAAACCGACATTGGTCAACGCTTGGAGATCGGCCCCCCTTCCTTCTCTGCGCATGCCTCCATGCCTAAAAGTGAAACCGTTGACGAGCTTAGTTTCACCTTCTCAATTTTCGATCCTACTCGTGAAACTTCTGAGCGACATAAACTGGGAGAATCATCTAGAAGGTCAGGCTAAGCTAGGACGATAGTGAGGTTTAAAGTGCTATACCCCGCAACTTTTTGGGGAGCTCCTAAATTAGAACCTCGGAGTTCACTGAATTTTTACTTCGCAGCTATTGTGATGCGAATCATTTCGGGAAGTTTTCGTTGCTTCATTTGGGCGTAGTGATTTTTGAGACCCTACACAGGAAACTGGGGGTGTTCGTTAGACAGACGTTTCCTCGAAAGGCCTTGTATTCAGATGTGTCCACGCAGATGAGCAAGCTCGTAGACGAAGTATCCTGTGTGCTCACCAACTCTGGCTGTGAATCCATTGTTCGAAAGCAACAATGCATGAGCTAACCGGAAAATCACTGAAAAAATGCATGTCTTTTGACATCGTGCATAGTCAAGGACTGGACTTAATGACTTTTCAACAGGAACTGCGTTTCTAGGAAGGGAGCTCTTGTTCGTGGTTGAAATTGCTAGGGCACTCAAACCTATTCGTGGAATAGGCTCCCTCGTTCAAAGCAGTATGCACGTCTATCTAACACTCGGCGTAAAAATAGAATAAAAAAACTTGCTCTTGTCAACTGCACATGAAATGCTTTTTCCTGAAGGGGTCTGAGATCTGGGAAAATCGATGACTCGTCCAGTGATGAACAAGGCAATTGAGAAGTGGAACTGAAATTGGAACTACTTGAATCCCTGGTTCCTGTTACAGCGTTGATGTGCCCTAAATTCGCCCTCACGGACATAAAGACGAATTCATAGGCCTTTGGCCATGAAATGTTTTCTAGAAAACGCTTATCAATCAGCAACTCTTCCTCCTTTACGAGACAATAAAACAGAGCCCTGGGATTGACATCAGTTGAGAAATTTGCGTCCTTTTTAGCTGAGCGCTTTGACGTACTTTTGTGAATCAGTTGCCTAGTTAATCAATCGTTTATCAAGCTATTTTCCTTCGTTGTTGTTTCCAAGGTCGATGATGGTGGTGTAGTGGCAAATGGCCCGCGATCATACGCATGATCCAGGATCAAATCTAGATACTAGTTCAGGCCATCTATCCCTCCTCTTGAATGTAGAAGACTCATCTGAGAGGACAAAAGCACTGGCATGGGCATCGGCCAGCCATTGTGATTCATTGTATAGGCTGTAAACATATTCACAACGCTATTATGATTGTTAATGGACCAACGAGGTTGATCAATGACAGAAGCCCTCAAATCTTTATGATTCAAAGCTTCGAATCCTCAGGCTAGTTCTCTTGTTAAACTACGACTTTTTCGAAACACTTGTCATTGCTAAGGCGCCTACATGAGGTGTGGGTGGCACATGTTTTCCATCAGAGCATGGGAAAATTTCGTAAAAAGCTGATGCACACTGCTGAAAACAGGTGTCTGTCGGCAAAAGCTCGCGGTATGGACTCTTGCTGCAATATGTGGACGGGCTTAGTGTAATCGTACCTACGATGTTAGTGCACGAGATCAGCTGATTATAGAAAGGCTGGAAAATGTACTCGAACAAATGCACCCCAGGCGCAGTAGTTAGGTAAGGGTCATGGGGTCAGAAACAAATTCTCTTCGAATGAGTTGTATGCAGGGGAACTATAGGTATGTTCGGAGAGTGTCCTACAAGAAGTTCCTAGACATTCAGAGTTTCTTGGGATGTTTAGAAAGCTTTCATACAGATGCTACTGCTCGCTTGTAGCTCATAACATGCCGGCAGACTTCATTAGCTCACAGTCAGTCAACCAGATCGAGACTCATCTTCAGCCTACTTGTTTTCGGCTCAAGCACGTTGGAAAAAGGCGTGCACCGAACATTTAGAAGGGATCCCAACGCTTGACCCGAGTTTCGTTGAACTTTAAGAGCGGAGAGACTGGTTTCAAACTCGTGAGGAAGTAAATGTGTCAAAGTAGGGAGACAGTTCGGCCACTACCATTAGTTCGGCTGTAGGGTCAAGCAAAGAGTGTAGAACCGGATACTATGTTGAGTATATACAGCTGGGTAGTGTCTTTACAGAGCAATCGTATAGATAGTCCCAGAACATTCTAGATCTTCGCGAAATTTCGGGCACATTCCAAACGGCCTAGATAAGTATAACGCTCAAGCGATGCTCAGTACTGCTTCATGTCAAGGATATTTAGACTTTCCCTTGAAGGAATACTGAAGTTTTGTACCAATTTTTTATATTTTGGCTGGTTCCTACGGTATCCTGGTCTGCTTCCTGGCAGGTCTTGCTTATTATTTTTTGCTGATCGATGCCGAACAACGCATTCTTTGCGGTGGGGGCGTGCAGATGTCACTAATGATGAGTGATACCCACAACAGCAGCAGCAAAACGGATGTAATGCGAAAGAGGGACAGGAACATGAGGAAGCACTGCCATTCCCACAATGCCATTTACCAGTGAAAAACTGTTGTTGCATTACAACGAGTTGAAATTTAACCCAACAAAAGAGTTGATTACGAGTATCCCATTGACGTCACCACACAACAAAGTTTCGCACTTGTGGGAGTAGGCGAGACTTTGACGATACAAGAAGTGATTCACCAGAATAAACAGCCCTACTCCTACCTCTTCTCCGTACCTAATGGCCTTGGCAAGAGGTTTCTATGGTTAGAAGTAACTTAAGGAATGCTCCTCCACATACAGCTCCATTCAGAATCGTAGCGAGGTTTTGAAGCGTATTTGGGTTATACAGTGGCTTGGGATGTTCAGCTAATGTACGAGTCAATACTACCATTTTCCCAGTCAATCAGCTGACCCCAAATGTGTGGGATGCTTGTTTGATTTAGTCCTGACTCGATCCGGTATTTGATACCCGGATCATGAGTGTGCTAGTGCGTGCCATTTGCCTTTACACCCCTATCGCCATTAACTTTTATTACAAACCAGAGATCTCGCCATTTATACCCCATTATACGCCGCCTGTGTGGCGGTACTGCCCCAGAATTCACACGAGAAGCGGGAGTGATTTTCCGGAGAGTGCCTATCATTCCACTGGAAGTTCAAGCTTTCCCGTTCATACTGCGCGACTACGCGCGATCGTGTGCGGCGAGCGCGACGCGATTTTAGGGGAGAGGTTACAACACCCATACCGCTTTTCAAATAAATTGTCATTCATCAAGTGGATTCATCTGACCGATAGCACTGATAGAGCCCTTTTTCGACCAACAAGCTAGCATCTTCATAAAGATTGCAGCACCGAGTGGGTTGGTGGCCTAACTTCCAGTATTCATGACAGAATAAATTTATAGCCCACCTAGTTGTTGTCTACACACTATGAGGGGCCATAGCAGAAGAAACACTGAGTGCGATAGCAATGCATACATAATCAAATGTGCTATTAACAATCTCACGTTCATGTGATTTCGGTGACGCCGAAATCCCTATTCCATACCTTGACAGTAGGGAAGGCGACCGACCAACGGCTGACCCAGTTATGTACTGTGGCATTGGGAGTGGGGACCTTTCTCATGCTGATCGTTATGATGTGTAAGAGAAAAATACGATTACCATAGCTATTTTGCAAAATTTTTTCACGGTAGCTCTTAATTCCTGCTATTTCAAGAGTAAGTAACCCATCCCCATCCCGTTAAGACCCATCACCTGTTCGGAACATTTCATCCGGTCAAGACCACATTCCCGTGGCTGCTCCTTAGATAATGAATGGTCGAGGGGGTAAACAGAAAAACTCTCACGCGAGGCAGTGGAGCCTACCTTACTTACGGCAAACCAGAAAACTTGAATTCTGCTGTAAGGGGCTGTTTCGGTGCAAGCCATGTATGGGCCTCGATGAGATTCTTTCTCTTCTAGAGAGCAGTCGAATCTGAACCGGCGTTGTGAGAAGCATCCCTTTCTGTAAGCGAGATGCATCAATGGCAACAACCTCTTGGGTTGAGACAGTTTTACTTATAGCAGTGAGGAAGGGGTTGAACTATGGAACCCAACTTCTTCTGAGTGTAACCTATTTACGCATTCCTCTGAGGCAATGTTTTGCTACTCGATTAGATTGACTTCCTGTTACATGAGCTAACAATGTTAGCTCCTTGCATACACCTCTCTTTCCCATGAAAATGAGGGTACTTTATAATGAATATGAAGGCGAGAGGCCTGAATGAGGGTTACTGGCTGAAATTGCGGTCCCACTATAAACTAATGATAACAGTTATGATCAACTTTGATCTACTTCATACTCCCCTCCTTAACGTCATGTTTATTCTGTTGAGTAGGAGGTACACGGCTCACCAACTTACATGGTCAGGGTTTTATCTACCGGTTGTCATGCTGCTGGGAGGAGGACGTGTAGTGGTGTAGTGTCAATATGTAGCAATCATCTCATACCCGTGGTCCGGAGATCGAACTCCGTATCGGCTGAACAAACCTTTCAACGTTTCCTAATTGGATAATCGATCCCAAATGCATCTGGTATATCATCAAACTGGTTAGTACTGTACGATGCCAAGTACAGCGGCTAGTCACCACAAGTCATTGCATTGGCCCACATATGCATTCGGAAAACACCACCACTACTCCGAATGGAATTCGATTGCGGGGCGCATCCTAAAATTGGAATCGATTACCGCTAATAAATTTTTCATTTATGATACTGCCATCCCCAAGACCTATAATATCGTCAATTATTGGTAATTAGCAAATTGAACAAAACTGTATGATGTCAAGCAAGAAGTGATAGCCCAGGGTAGCGGTAGGTATCACCAAAATGTATTGGCTAGGGAACCTCCCCCCCATTCCAATTGGATTAGCTACTATTCTTCCAAACTACTATCTCGCATTCCTAGATGAAGTGGAGGCAAAGGTGGCACTGCGAGGAGAACATCTGTATACTGCGTTGGCATTTCGAAGGATCGGATGATATTCGAGCTGACCAAAATTCTGCTTTACCTCTGCACAGACTCAGAAGAGGCCGCTCCGTTCCACCCTGACCTAGTCAACCTGTGTATGCCTTGAAACCAAACTTTGACCTCATAAATCTATGATAACCTTTGTTTGCACTAAATTGAATAAGGTTCATATCTCATTGTTAGATCAGCTTCGATACAGCTGCACTGCATCTGCGACTCCGAAGAACTTAGCAGGCGCTTCGGTTTTCACACATATTTTTCAGGTAGGGTTCTTTGGCTGATAAACACCTGACGCAATTCCTATCAGTCATTCATCAATGTTGTGGGAGTCGAGTGAAGGTGGTGCCAAACAGATGGCAACTGACAACAACCATACATCTAAGCATCTGCTTCCACAAAAAATGGATGATACGTTGGGTAGTCTGGGAAAGGTCTGGATGAAGGGGGAACAAAAGGGCAGAATTGGCTGCAGATGGGACACCGTCTTGTTGGATTCATAGAACAGCAATTGACGTCATTAGATAAGCCTCAATCGTAATTGAGTGCTAAACTGCATCCTCTGGGAATAATAGCTGGGAAGATGAAATCAATGTTGAAGATCGAATGAGTCCAAATCTGAGTGTTTCGTGCTTTTGAAGTGGGTATACCTGTTCACAAACCACTGCCTATCAACCTCAGCGCGATAGAAGATGACCCTCTGCAGCTCATGTCTTTCTGGCTTTGGAATTCCGTAGCAGAACAATATTATCTACGGTTAAGGTTTCGGCGAAGTCAGTCTACTATATGTGGAGATTCAATGGGGCTGTTGGCAGGGGATCTAATCATTAGGTGTTGTTTCCGCTATTATGGAAACAAGAAGCAGATTATGCTTTCTGCTGTGGGTATTCCTTCAGAATCGGCTGCTCAATGGTATTGTATAGTTGTATTGAAGACGGAGAGCTCTTCCCGAGTATTCAGCAAAAACGCTGAAAGCTAAATAAACAAAAAACATAATTCATAAACATAAATCAGTACAAACCTATCTTTCGAGTTACTCCTAACTGACTCATCTCAATTCGCGGAGCAATTCCCACCTTTATCATAATGACTGAAAGTTTTGTGCTTGGATTGAAAAATTGACAAGCAAACTGATACACCAGGTCACTGTTTTATCGAAAGAAAAGAGTACTCGGAAGAACCGGAGAATTTCCGTGGCTGGGATATTCAGCCGGTACACCCAATGCCATCCAAGGCTATTCACTGTTATTTTTGTACAATAGTTGTGATGACATACTTATACTTGTGCTTAGATTAAGCCAAACAACCGTTGCTTTCCTAATGTACCGACGTATATCGCTAAATTCTAACCTCTAGGTAGCCTACTTCAGGCAATGAACGGCGTCACTGATCTTCGTTCGTTGAAGCAACTAGGTAATACTGATCTTCCTCGGTGGCGAGAACTCGTACCCCTCTCCACTGGTTGAAGGATGAAGAGTAGGGTTTATAGTTATGTTGCTTCCCTTCTTGGATTTCGTCGACGCGTCCAGAATTGCTGACACAACGAATTGCACTGGCTTGCGAGCTACAGTAGCGCTCAAAAGTCATCGGTGAAATGGTTCGTCAGCCGTACTTTTCACTCGTAACTCCTTTCCTACAGGATCTAATCATGCGAAATTTCTATAGTCGGAGCCTGGGTGTATTGTGAATATTTACCACTATCAACTTGCAATCTGATCATGTTCCAGATATTCCAAAGATCATGAACTCAAAATCGACTGCAAATACAGATGCTGGTCTTTCTAGAATCTCTTTCCTTTCTGCCATGTCTAAAATGTACGAGCGGTAATGCCGAACACCATAGATGAGAAAAACGCACATAACGTGGGAATAAGTGCAGACGTCAACAACTTTACTTTTAGCAAAATCTGCTACCGTAACAAACACCTTGCTCTATCCGTGGATATTGCAGCTTCGCAGTCAAATAGTGTTGGGTGGGGTGAAATATGCTCTAGATGAACATATCCAAATTTTGCGCAATTTTACTAAGAAAAAAGTTATGAACGGAAAAGCGCCGAAGCATTTCACCGAAGACTTTTGAGCGCTACTGTATGTCAGTGCTTAGGCGACTAGCGATTTGGAGTTTCAACCCGGCTGGGATTACAGTGCTTGTATGACAGTGTACCTTTTGTCTTTACCCCACCTTCATCCCGTGTTTGCTATAATGCTAAAAATGCGAATTACTCGAAGCGTTAGAAATCAGAAATGGGTTAGGGCTTTCCGAGGTTGAGACAAGTCACGGCAGCCCTCACTGGGAAGCCTCAGCTACAGCTGGTCCAGTCATCTAGCCTGTGACCCTTTGAACGGCTATGGAACAGAAACTGTTGAAAAAGGCCTTTTGGAAATAGAGCAGCTTACAGTCTAATTTTTTAGAAAGTAGATGAATTCTACTCTAGAGCTGTTGAAGTATGTAAGTAAGTAATAGTAGAAGTAGAAGTATGCCTTCAGTAGGGATAGTTGGATAGCCACAAATTAAAGCTTCTAGGCTTTAGAGAGCAAGCCTTCAAAGTGCAGCCTATAAAGGTTGTCGACAAACCTTGTAAAAGCTTCCGCCCAAATTAGAACACTCTTCAAGTTTTGGGCGATAGAAGGGGTACATCAAGAAAGTCCCTTTTGCAGGGCACAGAAATGGTATTCGGTCGAGCTTCTGCTCCAGAATTCAAACTTAATCCTAGTTGGCACCCCCTCTTCTTACCCTCTTTGAAGGCGAGTCACAACGGCTATCTATCAAGCCATCCAGTCAGCACAGGTCCCACTATTGTTATAATTTTTTGTAAGAGGAAGGTCTGATTCTCACCGGATTCTCATTCCAATTTTCAATTTTCGACAATAAAATAGGCCTATTACCACATGAAATTAATTGTCCCCAGCGTATCACGAAATGTCCTCCATGCCGAGAGCCGGACGTTTGGTCGCCGAATTCAATCGGGCATATCCCTCCGTCAAAAACATAGATATTGTTCAATTAGATGGATGACGTGAATTAATGGGCGGAATACCCTCATAATAAACTCGTCTTTCTGACATGCAAGCCATTGCCGTTTGGGCCAGCACAGCCACTCCTTTCGAATCAGCTCCAAGGAAGGCAGCCTTCGATGAGCTGCTGGTGACTGCGCTGTATCGCTACTCTTCGTGCTTTCAAAAGCAGGCTTTTCGAATTCAAAGAACGGCATAGGCACTTACCCGAAACTTATAAGCAAGAAAAGTGAAGTGTGGTAAGGCGTCAGTAAGTGCCAAAGAAAACTTTTAAAAAATGTATCCTGCTCCACGATCGGCTGCTATCCTTGTGGGAGGGCTCTGACCATCAAGAATCTCACAGTAACCCCGTTGACAAGCGTTTTACCCTGGTACGTTAGGTTCTGTTGGAGACCTCCACGAAAATTTCGGTTGACTCCTGCACAATGTGGCTGTCACTAGCAGTGGTTACTCCGCATATCGAACCTTGTAGAGCCGAGCTTTCTTCGAAAACAAATTTTGCAGAATAAATCGCATTGTGGGCTGCTTCGAAGTACTGAACAGGGAATTCAACAACAACCAACGGGCACAGATATATACTACCCTCTCAGTGAACTTTTGTCGAAACCCATGACAGATCCTTGGACAGATCAAGAAAAACGTGATAGCGTGTTCCAAAGTATGTAGGTGAGGAGAGGTCAGGGGTAGGTGAGGTTTTTTCGGAAAATGTCGATCCCTTTTCAAGTGATACCAAGAAAGAATGGTCACAATTCTTCAGCGACGTTTCAGATATTTGGACTCAATATCAGAAATTGGGGAGGGCCCATTGGGCGATTCTGTGTAAGACCAAATTAAAGACCGTAGCGCTGAAACTCTGTCCTGTTATGGACGATTGGTAGAGAGCGAGGAAAAGGAGGAAACTTAACCCGACGGCTCTGTAATAAGCAAGGCACATGGACAGTAATTCATTACATGGCGAGCCAGGCTAGCAGCAAATTGCAATTTGGGTCGATGTAATGGTACCAGACTGGTCTGGAATGAATTAGGCACTACTTGTACATTAGCTGGCCTTTCCAAGACATTATACCGGCAATATACCCATGCAAAACACTCCTACGACTCTAAATGGAAATTGAATGCGGAGCGCGATCACACAATTCTAACGGACCACCGTCGAAGAGCTTTATCCTTCATCTATGTTCGATTTACTCAAAAATTGAATACTTCCGAGTAAATGGAAAATTAGCGTCGAAACCACTTAGCGGAGATCCTAAAATAGCCCGCTTAGTTTTACTACTGATTCTGCCCTCAAAGGATAATTCAATCTATCCTTTCGAGTATCCATTCAATCTGAGCTAATTATTGTTCAACTCGTGTGCAACCTAAATGTCAGCTTAAAATTCCATACCATGATGGGTAAATTCAGAGAAGGAGAAGAAAAGAATTGGATCACTAACATCATAATTTTCCCAGGAGGTACGGGTACATTTAATGATATTGCAGTCGATTGAAATGACTTTCTGTCCCACATAGTCACATTGCGGCCGCAAGACTTGTGGGCTATCAAGATCGGAAAAGATGATGATGCTATTTAGTCCAATTCTGAAGTTGACTTGGAAATTCCTCGATAAACCAATGTGACTTCCAGCAAATGAATTAGCCATACCAGATGTACCTTATGGAAACGGACTTTTGGTATGCTCAACTAAAGTTGTGGACAACTCTAGTTTTCTGTTCCATGAACCTCGCTGGAACCTATTAGAGCCCAAAGTTCATGATATGTCTCGTGTGACTGCGGGTTCCGAATAAGTGCGCCGCCGTCTGTAAGAGTATCGGTACCACCCGCATAAGCGTGCTATTCAATGGCGACGTGAGACTTCATCGTGAATGGTGCAGCCTTGACGGGCACTTTTCGGGTGTCTCGTTCAGCTGGACACGTCCTGGAGCTCAGTCTAGGGTATTTTCCGGCCCAACAATGTCTGCTGTATATCCTTGGAAGCCGCAGGTTCATCGTAAGAAATACCAACAACTATTTAAATCGTGGATCGTACCGTCATGTGCGCGACTCTAATAACAATTCCATACGAGCAGTCTTCGATAAAATTTATGAGGTCTTCTTCAATTTATATTAGATAAGCCATGATGATTGTCACTCGGCTACTGTTGGTGAGGTCCGCAGATGGGCTAAGACAGTAGTTGCGATGCTAGGCAGGATTAGGTGCGTCGAAAAAGTATAGCACCGCTTCACCGACATCGGTAAAACCACTGATCGAGGATACGTTCGTTCTATAAAGGCGGCACATCTGAAACGAGTGCTTCGAGAGCTGCATGTCCCTTTCTACATATCAACTCCCTCCACTCTCAACTTTAAAAAGTGGGCCACACGCACTCTATTGGGTCCAGCATCGTGAATGGAAGTTTATGTCGGCCACGTCCAAAATGGGCTGTTTGCTGCCTGGAACTCTCATATTCACGTTTTCATTTTGTACAGTGGGAGTCCGAGGAAAGAGTAAGTTTCTAGTCTGGGTCCATCACATAAAAAGTCGTTTAGGGCCGTAATCCATTTTGGTGGTCTCAAGCTCGGCCAGTAAGCTACAATTTCTTGGTTGGTAACCCTTCACCTGCTGGTAACCTTTAATCAGACCTTGCAGACCAGACATTCGAAAGGAGCGAAACCCTTCTTATTTCCATCTAGTACATTTATCTACAATATGATACTAATTAGTAATGCATGGTGTCCATTCTGCCAAAAAATGAGATTAATGCTATGCATTTTGAATAATTTCTCTCTGGAACTGTCAATTAGTTGCAGGGTTCGTAACCCCTCCCTTATATAGCGAACTGAAAATTCTGCGGCAGCATTATGGGGTGATTTCGAAGGAAATGAGGTAGAATGGAGTTAAGCATTAGAGGCTTAAATGAATCACGAGTGGCTTCATTCGTTTTTTTTTTCGAAAGTAATTGACGTCTGGGAAACATCTGAAGCGGCACGTTCGAGTAAAGGGTAAATCTATGGCGTTCATCACTCCCGTTATTGGAATGCCTTCACGATTTCAAGTCGGAATCGTAGAGGCGTTTCGAATGTGTGTGGCCTCTACAATGACTTCCGGAGGCCAGTCTAGATATGAGTAAGTTCTTGTATATACTCAGATAACTACCAATCAACCAGCGTCAGCTATCACTCCGGAGGTCGATCCCTAGACCATGCGTGTAGGATAGTGTACTTGCCACTACACCGCACTGGTCCTTATAGTGATGGAGAATTACTGAACTAATTTACAAGGTAGAAGCTCCGGCGTAAGAGTGGGAACGACATAAATCGGGAAAGCTTGCTGGGGCTCACACAGGAAAGATAATGACAAAGTCCTGAGCTACCAATCCATCACTGGGACGCGCCCGCAATCGACTTCTCTTCAGGATCGTAGTGGCGTTTGAAATACATATTTGGCCGAAACAGTGATCTGTGGTGGCCAGCCTATGTGTAGGTCCGTACTTTTATCCTCCTTGACGAGTCTGGTGCCAACTAACAGTCCCGCTGGGATGGAAGGTTCGTCTGGCTCTGGAGGTGCCAATCCGGAATCCCTCCCTCCGTGCTAGTAGGCCATTTGTCATTGCACACCTCTCTGCCCATGGTCACACATAAAAATTATATATGCTGCTTTAAATCACCTATGCTATTCTGAAATGGGTCGTCGTAAAATGGGTACTGCCCCATTCATTCATCTACCACTCTTTCTTCCCATAATTGGGCGACAGCCTATGGTGGCAATGAAAAGCATAACGATCTCCGCTGGTGACAGGGTTCGAATGAGGGCGAAAAATTGAGTTTTCATACTGGCAAGAAAAAAGTTCTGCATGGATTTCTACCTGGACAGACTCCAGGTAACCTCGTTTCGGAAATAGCCGCCCTGAAAAAATGAGGTCACCCTGAGAACTACTATGAGCTGCATCAAAATGGGGTCCACTACTAATCCCTCGCCAGTATTTATCTCGGCCATTGCGTAGCGCGTAGGCTAATTAGGCGCTAACTCTTTCGACTAAAGGGGCACATCGTACTTCCCCCTCCCTCACATTCTGCCGCGTTTTTTTTCGTCGCCAAGCAATGCGCTCCGCCTCCCGTTGAGATCGCATTTGTTCGTGGTTGGACATGAGCCGCCGTCTCTCCCTACCCCAGACCCCGATGTCAACACCAATGTCTGTTGGCTCGGGGTTAATTGGAAGTGGAATGCCTTTTGGACCATCATTACAACCATTCGAACGTCGCCAACTACCATTACGACCGAACAAAAGTTTGACATGCCTGGCTAAGCCGGCCATCAACCAGACAGCTAAAGTTCGACATTCACAGCCAGATCTGTACAGTTCATTACGGAGTGAACGATTTCCACTGGAATTATGCAATCAAATACGTCCACGATTGTTACCAGCGCCGAAAAGTCATATTCCAAAACGGTTCCTGAAACGAAGTAATCAATCCGACTTAGCTGTACGATTACAGAAACATCACAATGAAAGTTCGGATGCACAAAGCAATGAGAGTACGCCGAGCCGAGATATCAGTGAGTTATTTTTCTAATGATTTTTATTCAACTTGTCATATTTCATCATGTTTCTGGGGAAAAGCAGTGGGTCATCCATCGGTCCATGAAAGACCCATTTGGGAAGGGTTCGTGATTACAGTGATGTTTTTACTTGAGCATCAGCATCTAGAGAGAATGAGTTGTGCCTTTCAAATTTCTGTCGTTTCGAAAGTAATCTAGCGATGTGCCCAACGGGCGATATGCCTTCACATCGAGACATTCCCGAGCAAGTTTCTCAAAGACCTCATCAAATGGTATCAATGACCGAGAAATTCTGATACCTGATGCTAACTAATGGTATTAGTTGATAGTCGCCCCGCTAAGTTCAGTTTGAGAGCAATATGAAGGTTTTTAAATCATCATTTCTCCAAAGCTAAGTGGGAATTTTCCGGGAAGTTTTCCCATGAGAAGATATTCAGGTACATATTCGCCATGTGACGTAGATGACAGTATTCGAGGCTACAATGTTTGCCCATCTATACCATATTTATACTTGTTTATTTGTTCAACCTTTGATTTTTTGACCTGTTTACAAGGAAAACTACTGGAAAACTTGGTTCTTTCCGGAAATTCTCAAGCAATTGGGACAATTCTGTAGATATTTTAATCGATCTTGTTTCCAGGTGTTCCAAAAAATTAAAATAAACAAGGAAAACTCAACATTGACTCAACTTTATAAAGTTTATATCAAGTTCGGTACAGTGTCTTGCATTCGGCTTATTCTATGTTTTGAAGATGATTTATTTTTTGTATTATTACTTTAATCGATGAAAATCGTGTTGGAAGGCAAAACATCGGCGTGTTCCTCAGGAATTCTTACGGTGATCCTGAATTATAAGGTAAAACTCAGAGGATTTTGATGAAATCCAAGTCTGAGTGACCATATAGAGGACTTTTGCGCTTTCCGGCTTGCCCATGTAAGTGCTATCGGAACCTATTGTCACGGCATATTTCCTTATAACCGAGAACTTAGACCGACTACACGCTTGATACCGATAGCGGGGCCTTGGTGTTCCCTGTCAACAGCTCTGATGACGTTAGGTCTTCTCTACCCAATGGTTTTCAAAAGTTCATGCTGCCCTCGTACTGTGTCCCTTAATGTTTGAGCACTGGGCGCATATTTCCTTGGGACACTGAACACAAGATTCGTCATTGAGCAGTATGTCTTGTGTTTATGCCTATAGCTAGCGTTTCTATTCAGAAAAATATTGCAAGGGCTTCATATTATTATGCTGCCACAAAACAGAAATGTAGACGGAAATAGATCCAATTAAGAAGGTTTTTCTTGCGAAAGGAGGTGCATGAATGAGGCAAAAGCTGTCTTCATCCAAGGGGAAATGGCTTTTATGATATTCAGTTCCATTAGATTAAAACGGCATACTGTCCGAGCTACCGAAAAACCCAGAAATACTCGAAGAGTCAAAGGAGAAGCCTTTGCTTCAAGGTCTATGGCTGAAGTTAGTTTGAGACCAACCTATCTCACCCAGCAACTGGAGGAGATCCTTACCTGGGGAGGTTATGTAGGGTACTGTAGTGCGTAAAGAGGAGGTAGTGAAGTGGTAAGTGCACTATCACACATGCACGGGCGCTGGTCGCATCACAGACCGAAACCCACCCATGACAATCGAGCTTTCCATCCCTCTGGGGTTGGTTAATTGGTAGCAGACTCGTCTGGGGCACAACCCAAAACAGGATTGACTTACGTAACAAGACTCTGTCCCTTATCCTTTGAGTACTGTACCCTGTACTTTAATCCTCCTATAGCAGATTTTTAGTACATCGGTTCCCGCTCAAGTCAATGTAATGGAGATCATTCGAATACTCGAGTAGATACCGGTT
The DNA here is from genome assembly GCA_000469685.2 of Haemonchus contortus. Taxonomy (NCBI): domain Eukaryota; kingdom Metazoa; phylum Nematoda; class Chromadorea; order Rhabditida; family Trichostrongylidae; genus Haemonchus; species Haemonchus contortus. Next base: position 39,704,608 of record LS997565.1, read on the forward strand.
ATATCATTGAGTATCACTAGATGATTGATGGGGTTTGAACGGATCTCTGTTGGTTAGATGACCCGCCGATCTATTTCAGATACTTTCTCAATAGCTTTTAAGTTGTATAAACATCAGCGATTGACACAGAAGGTATCGTTCGGTGAAGCCCAAGAAGTTTGCTTCTGTGCCTAGAGGTACTACGAATCCCTTTCTCATACAGAGACTGACATCCCTGTATGGAGAAAGGGACTCATAGCACGTCCAACACCGAAACAGACCCGATCGCTGGAATGGCTCGGCATAGGACATGCCTGAGTCACTGATACAGATTCCTTAAAGTTGTATCAAGCTTATTCTCATAGCTTGATACTGCACCCCACGCATAGGGAATAAGCCCTCGTAATCCACTTCGACACACTTTCATAAATTACTATCTCTGAGGGTTGAGATTAAGTCAAAGCTGCAAGTCACACCTAAAGCGCTTTCAGTCGAATTAGTAGGACGAGAGACGCTTAACTCCTTCGCTTCTTCTTCTTCTTGTGAACTGCACGTTAAAATGGGACGGCTAATTGATTTCTGGGAAAGCGCTCCAGATGGGTTCTGCACGTCTACAAATGCCTTTGAAGCATGAACTTTAGTGGCTTGTAGCACAGGGGACGCCAGGCCTAAACCGTCCTGGGAATGAACCGGCACTTATCCGATGAAAATCGTCGATTATTCAGTTCTTTTATTCTTTGAAATGATTCGATGTGAAAAACTGACGAATTTTTATGGTGTATATGGCCGAGTATATCTCTAATTACTTTGAATTGGCTCAGAGAAGTTTTTTAGTCCACTTGCAGCCTGTCCAACTTGTTGCCAATCGAGCTCACACCCGCTCCCAGTATGCGCCTTCCAATTATAGTAACGCCTCTGTGATTCCTGAAAACCCCTTCGGGCTTACATATCCTGGTCGGTCCAGAACAAATAATAATCCTTACAAGGAAGCCATCGGAACCCATATGTTCTGAGTGAGCCAGCAGATGGAATAGATGATGTGAGTGATGACGCAGAGCTCTTCAGAGCTCTGATCAGCTGAAAAGCTTTTATAACAGATCCTACGGCTGCAATTCAAGCAGATACTAATTAGTGCTTATGGCCTTCAAGGATTTAAAGATCTCGGGGCTATTCTTATCGTCGTTTTCTTCAGACTTCAAGGAAGGGATGGTTTATTCAGCAGGATATTCCTCTCTCATCATGTGGGAAGAACATGAAATCATCGACACTCCGCTAAGGACAGATGTCCCTGTTCTAAAGAAAAGTCTTACGTTAGTCACGGAGGATGATTCAGTTATAGCCTTGCATCATGTTCCCACCTTCAATATTATATCAATTACTATTAATAAGCATCAGTAGTTTAGGGAAGGATCTAGTGTGGTGTTAAGCAGCGCAGTATAACACGCGGTGTCATGCCCCGGAGATCGGATCCCAGTTCGAGACTCACCAAGGCCAACCAAGCCTTCCATCATGAAGCTCACCCATCAGGTTTGTCTGGGTGGGAAGATAGGGGGTGGTGGGTAGAAAAAAGGACTGACTCGAACATGGGCTGCCTTTGTATAGGCAAACTATTGATTCAAAACGCCACTACAATTCTGAATGGAAGTCGAATGCAAGGCGCAACCCGAAGAGAAATAGGTCAGTCTTCAAAAATTTTACCCTTCATTTTTCTGTAAATTCGGACTCCTGGCTATGGACTTGGTACTGTATCACCGTGCATGGGATTAAGAACGGTTCCAGGCGCTTGTTGATCTTTCTATGGTCCTGGGTATGGTAAACAAAGCCGACATACCAATTAGTAAGTAATGAAATAAATCAGCGACAGCGTAAAGGCCGCCCACAGCCTCGCTCAAACGCTAGGAATTGAGCACGACAGATCAAAGTACAGGAGAGACTCTAAGTCGATGCTATCGAACCAAAACTTTCCAGACCGTCGGATGTCAAGACTTCTGCTTGGAAATTCCTGGCTCATGAGATAATGACTATATGCCTCTAATCGAATAATGTAGCATGACTACCGTACACCCAAATATCCTCGCGAGGGAGATATCGTGACGATAAAAGCTTCATTTGAGCCAGTAAATGATTCCGAATCCCACTAAAACCGTGATAAAGACTTTACAGCAGAGGCATTCAACGATCGGCTCTCTTTTTCTGAGAAAATCTCATTATTGCTATCTGAAACATTGTGAACAGTCTGACAGCACCATTTAATTCGTTGTCGTTCGGTGAAGACGATGCTTTTCATTTCTTTTAATTAGAAACGGCTCATTGCTATTAGGTTGACAATCCCATGGGTGTCTGGTCAGACACTCGTCGGTTAATCAAAGCTCCTTCATTACCATTACCCTCCCATTGACTTCAGTGCATTTAAAGAAGGTATCCGAATGTCAGTATGCCTTCAAAGTGAACGTGTAATTGCCTCAAAAGCGCAGCCTGCCTGGCAAGTTAGCCTCATTTTCTTGTCAACAGGACGACGCATCGTTTTGCATGGGGGAAGTGAGGCACGGGAGGGGGACAAAATTGGTCTTCTTTCCCTACTTAGTATTCTTCAGACATCGGCAATGGCAATGGCCACAGCGGCGGCTATGATAAGGCAGTGTATGCCCCGAAGCAAAGACTGAAGCCGAAGCTTTGACCGAGGTGAGAGCGGGTGCTAGAGCAAAGATTTTTTTCTCGGGACCATGCATAATTCCGTCGTCGGTCGAAGCGGAGAAGCTGAATAGCGTGACAGAGGGACATAGGACGTTTTGTACTGGGCACTAACGTCTCCTTTCTTCCCATTGTTGTGAAAATTCTCCCACCCCCATGATTTCGAAAGGACTCGAGAAATTCTAATGTCATTGGAAAAAATGAACGTCCCATTCCGACTTATTCGACTGATGCATAATTACCAAGAAGCGGTGCTCCAAGAGCCTACATATGTTGGAAGGGCCTATGCTGGGAAATTGTCATATCCGTGACTGGTTGGATATCCGAACGGTTCATAAAATAGCTCGATCCCCTAACTCGTTCCTCTGGCCAAAATTATGCAATTGCCCTTGAAATTAGCCTAACATTCACCAACAAGGAGACGGAGGGGATAAACAAAAGGATGGTGAAAACAGAGTGATTCCTGCGTTCTCTTCCATAATGTTTCAACAATCGGTGTAGAAGCCATGAAAAGTACTGGGAAAATGACTTGACTAGCTGACCGCAATCGGAAAGGAATATAGTACCGAAAGGAAAGTATTGTAAAGTCATCCGAAACGTCACGAACCCTTCAAAGGTTTCTACAGCCTCAGAAGATAGATTCTCCTCAGTTCTACTGGCCTACCTACATGCTCTAAGTGGCCTGGAGGTCCCCCAGCCTTGACGGGTAGTCTCTCTTTATCCCACACTTTTTTTTCGAGCATTTAATCCCGATCTAATTCACCAGGCTAGTAATCAGGCTTCAGTTGGTCATTAAAGAGGTTGTTTTCGGGACAGGCTAATGCCCTCGGTCGTGCAGTGTGTTCGATTGCAAATGGATATGCCAGATATATTAAATGTAAGAAGAAAAATCAAAAAATACATATATCATAAACAATCTTTCCTATTTTATGGGGTAGGGGAGAAGTGATTCTTTCCAATGTCTGTTTCTATGACCACGGTCGAGGAATTCAGTAATGAATCTATTCTGGTAGTCCGCTCTATACCATTTAATGAATCGCTCTCCAAAGCGGTCTGAAAATGAACGAAAAACGAAAAATTTCATTAAAATTCATCAAACTTGAATTTCGACTTGCAGTTTCTCTAAAGACTAGAAGAGCACAAGAATGTTCCCATAGACTCGGTTCAGATGAACCCTTGCTGATCGGTTCCTGATCTGAATTGGCACCACCTGTTTTCATTTTAGGGTTATTGACTTCTCTGAATCACCTCATGGTACTTAAGTAAACCGACTTTGTGACTTACTCTCGGCCTTACGTCAAAACTTCTTAGCAATATCTGGGAAAAGTGGGGGAGAGTGAGGTTTTTTTTATGACGGATAAGTACAAGCCACTAGCAAATAACGCAATTCCACCGGAAAACCTTTTTTCATAGTCTCCTCGTCTCCTTCCACCCTCTTCACTTCGAAGAGTTCCCTATTGGCTGACGTTGTCCACTGCCTTTACGGGAACTCCTCACGTCAAAGCAGGAAGCGATACCCAAAACATACCTGGGAATTTTCGACCTGTTTTCCGAATAATTCATGTAGCTGGGATCTGTGGGACCTTATTAATTTTTTGAATAATAACTTTACATGGCAGAGAGAACCCTGCTGTTCGGGCTCAAAAATCTTTTCCGTGGGAAGTGCTCCAAATCCATGCAAAATCGGTTTCGTGGGGATTTTCTCACCTATGGAGACCGTAAAACAGCTCCTTCAGAACAAAGTTTTTCCCACGGGTTCATTAGAGTCAAGTTCCCGACGACAACTCGCCCAGCTGACGATGATTTAGCAGAAGGGGTTTGTTGGTAAAAAGAGGTACATATTACGTACCCGATACATGGATGCGTATCCAATTTCACCGATTAATTGCATAAGTGGAAGGCTTACCCAGGTGTTTGCGAGCCTACACTTCGCTGGGTGATAAGCTGGTTTACCGGGTGCTTCTCAGTAGGTTATGGGCATCCCGACAATAATTCTATTTTGTGTCAACTTCTCGTGGTAAGGCGTACACCTCATAAATCAGAACGACCGATGGCAGTCATTCCAGATTTCTCTCAGTATCCTCGAAAAGAAGAAGCCGCCCCCCCCTTAGGAAAAAGCCTCCTGTCAGGTTCTGTATTTTGTCCTGACATTGTAAAGGCTCAGCTAAGATGGTTGCTGAAATGAGAGGCAGCTGTCATGCATCCCGTCTGGACTATGGCTGGGATGAACTTATGTTTTATGAATGTTTTGTGGCTCATCAAGCCTCAAACTCATTGCAAATATTATTGCCCATCTGAATGAAGGCTCATTCCAGGCCTGTAATGGCCCATGTTTTTAGCATTGCCCTTGTAGAAATGAAGGTACGAGGTCTGACGGTTCAATAGCGCTGTAGATGCCTCTCGAAATATAAGCTAGAGACCTTCATTCAAGCACAGTCCTGAATCAGGGTCGAGGGTAGTGATTATAGGAGCCGTATGGTGCGGAACGTAGCCGAACTCGCAATTAGAGCGGTAATGAGACCTTGAAAGCTGAAAAACTGTGGGAATATCAATCAGATGAAAATGCTACGCCCAGCTCCCGAGATCGGGAGCATTACTCAGTGGGTGGCGGCTCTATGTAAATTCATGTATCGAATGGATTCCTGCCCACAACAACTCCATCTAGGACGACGATATCCAAGAAACATCGTTTGACGAAGTCAAACACTGCTTAATCCGGCTGCTTTCTCTAAGGCCCATTTCCGATCCATCTGAAGACCAATTCAAGGCCATTTGCATTTCAAAAGTGAGAATTGAATGCGATATACATCTATGAATTATATTCAAAAATCTTTCTATGGATTCTATTTCGAGGCTCGAAAAATGTGAGAAAATGCTATTTTCTCGTTGAGGGCATCCCTTTTAAGAGAGCGAGAAGACGACCACCTCCGCGATCGTGCACTCGCATCCTTGCCGGTTGGATAGAACACAGTTAGACTGTAAAAGCTTTTAAGATGCTGTCCGCCACAAGGAATTCACTTGAATTAGATTCTGTACTGACTCTATTGAGCGTCGGTAATGTTCCATAGCCATGTTCAAAGTTCATATTCGGAGTAGATCTCATAAAGAGTGCGTCATATCGGCCTAATAAGCACTGCCATTCAAGCTAGTTACGCCGAACGAGCATGATACGGCAATCATATCAAAGACTATAGCCAGTCGGTCTTGTGATGGAAGGATATTTCCTTTGATCTCAGGGATATCTTTCCGTAAGGGTGGATGACCCATGATCCATTAGAAAATCGACTTGAACGATATCCTACTCGATTAATCTGTTCCGAAAAACCCTCGTTGATTGGCAATCCTTCCAGCTCGACCCACTTATTTTATAATTGATCTGAAGCTTCATTCAAAAGAAGAGTCTGTATGACTGGAATAATTCTCACACCACCTTACTTAAGCTTGTTCTGTAGACTCACACGTTCAGTTTTCTTTGTTTGTGGTCAGCACCTCAATTATCCCTGACTAATAGGCTGCGAGGCAAAGTAAGGAAATAACGTGGAACTGAACAATATCGCAAACCAAATCAGCTCATGCTAAATTGTTGGCAAGTCTTTCCGGAGGAAGTCTTTCCTTGCGAATGTATCACCATCTGAATAATCCGGAGAAATCTGAAGCTTATCGTTAAAGAACATAGCCTCGATATAGCTTTCAAGGCTGAACTTTCAGCTTATACGACCATCGTTCGGGATTTCCCTAACAAGGAAATCTTAGAAGTATCCATTATAGACGAGCTTTCTTCCATTGTTCTGGGTTGGTTAATTGGTACTAGATTCGTCTGGGAGTATAAAAGCACTGACGTGTACATCAGCTGGCCGCCAGAAGTCATCGTACAGGCCACATACGCGCTACGATGCCCGACTACAATTCTGAATAAAAGTCGAATGCGAGGCAGCATCCCTGATAGGGACCGATCAACTCCGAAGATTTTCGTACTTCGTCTCCCATTCGGTATACTTGCACAGCTGAAAATTCCATACAGTGTTCGAAAAATCGGTAGATTTAATACATTGTACAGATCCGTGGAAATTTGAGCGGAGTTTCGATAGTGCAAAGGTAAAGAGCAGCACGGTATTCGAAGAGCATGTGTATGGGTTCGATTTCCGTTTGAGACCGAAGCTTTGCGCACAACTCCCCATCCTTAAAGGTCTCTATCTCCGTCATGCGTATTGCTGCAAAATAATAGCACAACCCCAAAACATCACATCAGCATATTCATTTGTTTTCTTATTTGTTTTGTTGAGCTTTTAGAAGAGGCGTAAATGAGAGAATGTATGTAAATGTTAATCTCTATAGATTTGGCATTAGGGAAGCTAGTCTAAAGAGAGATTTCTACGGGATTCTTGTATGAAAAGATCCGGAGTAAATAGATTATTTATTGCGTCAGTCAGTAATAAATAAGTGGAGTGATAAAAGGAGTGTATAAGCTATAGTTAGGCAGGTAGTGTCGTAAAAAGCCCCGAGCGGGCTATCGGCAAAATAAAGGGTTGCCCAGGTTTTCACTTGAATCCATACAATGGCAAGTGAGTTCGGGAGAGATTTGTTGGAAATGAGAAGCCTGTAGCTAAGTAACTATTTTGGCAATCGGAACCAATTCAACCTCCGCCGTCTTGTTCAGTATTTAGGTGCGTATTACATCTGAATATTCAGTGAAGCGCTAGATAGAATATGCAATTCCATCGTCCAAAGCAATACCATTCGATTTAAATGGGTATATAATTAAGGAGATAAAACACTGCAGAAGTCCATTTTGAACCGCCATATTCTGGAAAATGGAAAGACTCATTTGAAACAAAACGAGCTATAATAACGTCTTCAGTAAAACGAGCATGAGGACTGCTGTAAGACCCTGCATTAGCTACCGAGATGGCAAGAAACGTGTTATGAGGTATAGCAGCATTGCCTATCCTAGAAAGAAAAACGCGGAGCGTTTCGGTGTCTCTGCGGACCTAGCCTGCAGTTACCTACCGGAAAGGATAAAGGATAAAGTCTTGGAACGTTGATCAATCCCGCCCGAGGGATGCCCCATGCATTCGACTTCTATTCAGAATCGCAATGGCGTAATGAGTGCGTATGTGGCCTATACATCGACTGGCGGTGGCCAGCCGATGTACAAGCCAGTGCTTTTATCCTCCAAGACGAGTCTGGTATCAATTATCCGACCCCGGAGGGATGGAAGGCTCGATTGGCCTAGGCGGATATCGATCCGAGATTCGAACCCGTGACCATGCCTGTGCGATAGTGCGCCACCGCCACTACACCATCTCTCCGTCCAATTTCCGTCAATAATCTCACAACTATAGACAGTCAGAAGTTGCTACGAATCGCGTGCAAGCGGGATCTCAGTAATTCAAGGCTAGCGACCGCAGTGCCCGAAAGGCACAAGTACAATTTCAAACATAGGCTCGGAGGCGAGCTTCTTGCCCACAAGTGGCCAATATTTTTGGACATTTAATTTCTACTTCATCTATGCCCTTATGGATGGAGTTAGTGTTGGCAAGTCATACGTGCATTGTCTGGGGTCGACATTCGCCAGTCAATCGAGCCTTCCATTCTTCCAGCATCGTTTAATTTTACTCGGCTCCGACTGAAAAGATAAAAAATGATTTGTTCTTGGGTTGGTCACTGCAAGCATTGTGTAAGCCACATACGTCTTCAAACGTTATTCAGTGAGAGGCCAATGTGGGGCGGCATTCACAAAAGAAATGATCCGCCCAGGTAAAGAAAGGGATCATAACCAGAAGAAGAAAGTGCAAAGGTGGGTTTGAGCCCCGTCTTATTCCAAACTTTCGCCTATAAGATTGAGCAGCGTCAGAAGTTCTATCCTTCATGTGATCATGCCGTTCTGCTCCTAGTTTGCCCAAAAATGGAAATTCCCCGTCTACTGGATATATAAGCCCCGCTCACAAGCCTCTGGGTCGGCTGGCTTTCCCAACATGATAATCAGATATTATAACAAGAACAGGTGCTTTCTTTCTTTCATACGAGCTACACCTTTTCATTCGGCGATTACCTCAGAGAAGTGCTCTACCACGAGCACTCTATTTAATTCAATAAAGTGCATTTTTTACGTGAGCTTCATTCCCTTCTGTGGGAAGGAAGGGCGCTATCGTCCAAAGGGCATGCATGCATGAAAATTGAGTGAGCTAGAGAAAATGATTATGGGATTGCAGGGGTGAAATCGCTAATAAAGGCTTTGCAGGGACTAGTGCAGTGGTTAGGAGAGCTTCACCACACTTCTTAAGTTCAGGTTATAAGCGGACTTGTCTTCTATAACTATATTTGTCCAATGCTGGTTAGGTTTCACCTATTTCTCTTTTCTCAGCTTGCTATGTATTCTGACGAATGCAGTCTGAAATAAGTACTCTTTGAATCCACCTGTCTCGCTTTTTCCAACAGCTATTCTGACGAAAGCAATCCGAAGAACGAAAGAAGCGGTCATAGCAAGGAAAGGGATCTGGGAATTCCTGATTTGCAAAATCACCTGCGAAATTAACATGCCGAACATCAAATTTCGTGTAAAACTCATGGGTGTTCCACATAGCGCAACTATACCGTAATACACTGCAAAAGAAATATTATAAATAGGAAGCGTACAGACAATAAACTAAATGAATTAAATATGAAGTGAGTTGAAAAAATAACGGTCATCAAGGCAGTCAGACATGGCTGCCCTTAGGTGGGGTTTCGAGAACATAGGTACCAGTTTGGACAACTCTGACAGTCCCTAAAATTGCTGTCATAACAGCTCTTAAGTCTTATAATTGAAAAAGGGCAGTGCCAAATATTATAGCAATCACGCGTGTGGTCCCAATGTACAGTAGCTACCCGCAGAGCCCAAATAGGTCTCACATCACTCCTGTAGCATTGAATTGCTACCAGACTCGGTCACGAGATTCAGGATACTAAGCAATACATCAACTAGTTCTTCTATAGGTCTGATCCGCATATAGAACACCTTTACGGTTCTGGCAAAGGAAAGATCCTAAGTGAAAGTGGCCATTTGAAATGAGACTCATACTGCAGTACTTATTTCCAAGTGAATCTGCTGCCCGAGCTTGCCAAACGATTCTTCGAACAAATCTATGGAGGTGATTCCTCGTGATCCTTCCACTGCGCGAAAGAAGGGAAATGGTACGCAAAAGTGGATCTCAAAACTGGACTAAATTAAGCCGGAAACCTTTATAACGTCCTTATTTTCCTTTCATGCTCAGTGCCAATGCAAGAATTACCCATGAAAGGATTTTTTAACATCGGCATAATAAAGCTGCTGTTGCGAACAAAAAACAAACTGAAAAATATTGCCATTATTCAATGCATTCAACAGTTGATTGAAAAAAAGTTAGAAGCTTTTCAGAGGCAACTGAAAATCCTTCTCCTTCAGCTTTCAGCGTACGTAAGTGACGTCGCTTTCAAGCTCTTAACTTTGACTCATGATGGAAGAGAGGGACTTTGTCAAACAACTCCTTCTCAGGGTACTCTGGTACTACGAAGCTTATCTATTCTCTCGATTTGTATATCAGTGAGCAAAACTTTACTACGAATTAACTGAAGTGGCATTATCAAGTAAGATGACTCAATTTAGCTAAGATTATCATACGAAGACCTGTGATGGCGAGTGACGCACTACATATAACAAAAACATAATCTGGGATCGAATCCAGACTCGATTCTCGCTCTAGCAAGCCAATTCTTGAAATCTTGGAAATGATTAATTGGTGTCAGACTCGTCTGGGAGGATAAAAGCACCGAGTTCTACTTAGCTGACCGCTGCAAGTCTTGGTCGAAGGTCACACACTTATTCGAAACGCCACTGCGACTCTGAATGGGAGTCGAGTACAGGGTGCATCCCAATAGCTGTATTGAACAACGCCAGCAGGCTCCTCTCCTGCTTATAAGTTTTACACATCAATTTTCAAATCTACATATAGTACAGCTGACGATAAACATCTGTATTCACTTGTACATCGTGCCGTAAGTTCATGCGTCGTGGTGGGTAGTGAATTCTGAGAAGTACGGAGTTAATCCAATGGCCTAATAATTAGCCTAATCTAAACCTTAGAGGGAGCGCTAAAGGCCTCATTATTCATGGTTCAAAAAACAAATCCCGGGATTACACCCAGCTCTACGTCCACCCATGGATTTAGGTTTCGCCACTTAGAGAGATTCTCTCAAAGATTCTGTATTCAAACAAAATTTTGACTAACTCGAAAAATACTCAACATTGATCGAACGAAGACTCTGAGTATTAGTTAAGCTTTCACGAGTTTTCGCCCGATTTCGAGTTCATGACGTACTACTCCTGAGCGGAGACAATCATGGATCAAAAGTCAGTATAGCTCGTACGACACACTTACTTGTCGTCGTGAGCTGCGCTTTATCCCATTATCCGTCACAAGTCTAAAATGGCTTCCTCACTTCCTTAATCCTTTTCTCCTTCCTCACTTCCTTGATACGCTCTCTTCACACTTTTTTGTTTCCTTCTTCGCTTCATTCACTTGAGCAGACCCTTTAGTGATCGAGAAAATGTCCCCACTTAAATTAAACACACGAGTAGGGCACTCAATGATTGGCAACTTGATTTGGCTAAAAGAATATGTGAAACTCTCAATAAAAGATGGGGACCAAAATTTTTTCGGGTTGAGTTTTGAGGTTGAGGTATTAGTGTGTAAGATGCGCCACCGCATTTGATTCCCGCCGAAGAGCGGGGTGGTGTTTGAATGCGTATGTTGCCTGTACAACGACTCGTTGTGACCCAGATGCACGAGTACTTTCATCCTCTCAGATGAGTCTGGCACCGATTAACTGATCGCGGGGGACAGAAAGGCTCAGTTAGCCTGAGCAAGTACCGATCCCAGAATCGATCCTTGGACCATGCGTTTGTATGTGTACGGCACTTGTCACGTTCACCAATTCTGACAAAATATTCTAACCAACATCTCTTTATACGTATAGTTATGAGGGAGCGCTAACCTTAATAGAATTGATGATATATGCATGAATTAGCAATGAGCAGTTTGAATGAGCTGGCTATGTTCTGTGAGCAGCTATCACATCGGATCGCTGGAATGTGCTGGGCTGTTCGGGAAGGTCCTGACCATTCTTGAGGCCAAATATAAGTGAATATTCCTAAAAAAAGGCTAGTGGAATCAGAATACATCAAAAAATCGTGATTAATTGAGTGCAAATGAATGAGCTCGAGTATCAATTCCCTAGTATTTATGCTTATTTACATCTAAGTTTCGATTTGGTCGTCATTAACTGAACATGGCCTGCTCGAGCTTTGATTATTTACTCGAGTATGATTTGAGACTCTCTACATTTTGCGAAGCACTCACATACTGCCCTTACGAACATTACTTACTTGGATAACACTGACTTCTTAGCAGCTCAAGCTTCTTTTGCACAGAAGGCTCTTCTGGTAAAGGAGCCACGGCCCTAAATTTTCACAATGGTCCAAAGAAAATAAAGCTGATGGAGTCCGGTGCAGATTAGGCGGAAACACAGAATGATGCTTACGAATTCAGGAAATATATAATTTGTGAGGATAAGTAGACTTTTTGGAACAATTGACGAACTCAGTAGATTCATGGTCGATGAAAACTTTTCAAGCAACCTCATATTTTTATCGATTGTCCATCAAAATGTATTATACAATCGGTGGCAACACTCTACAGAAGGCGAATTTCCTTTGTTAAAAAAAGTCAACGGGAATAATATTAGCCTCGTTGCTGAACAAAAAATAAGCGCAAACTGCAAAAGTCCTAGGATAAAGTTTAGAAATGTAGGTAAACTCTGAAGAAAACCGTCAGGGTCACTTCTCAGTTTTTGTCGGGAAGGATGCCTCGTTCCTCGACTGTAAATGTAAGTGGGGACCATATTAGGTTAAATGCACGAAAACGGCCAGACTATCACTCTAAGTATTTTGCTTTTTTTGCAGATGCGCCGGTTGATCCCGTCTATTTGGCGTTGAAGCAAGCAACTGGCAAATACGGTGGACGACGAGGATCATCGGTCAACAATCTCGACTCGACTACTCCAAGTCCTGGAAATCTTTCACAAGTTTCACTTCAGGTCAGAGCGGTAGAGCGTTCAAGTTGTTGTTTTCTATCCTCTATCCTCTAAGGCTTTGACTGATGCTATAAATCCAAGAAGGTTTGGAAGAGCTCTGAAAATATAGGCGAGATTTGCTCATTGAACATTGTCGTGGAGTTTGGAGAAATTATATCGAACGCCTTCTCAGCTTAGGTCATTATTCATCGATATTCGAAGGAAATCAACCGAAATTACACAGAATTTTCGATTTTCTCTGAAGACTCCTTCTCGAGATTTTGATAGAAATATTAAAAAAGGCTTAATCAGTGGAATGCACATGAAATATCCGAAATTGTTTGATACCGTAGCCGTAGCCACTGTACATATCGGATCATGGATCATCTTTGACCTCTTTGATACTGGCTTTGAAGCGTTGGAAACAGACGAGTGCAGAACAACTTCGAAGGAGCTTAAGAGCCGAGTACTTGGCACAAGATTCTCTGAGCTTCATAGCAGGAGGGGAAGGGATCGAACTCTTCAAAAAGTACGCATCGAATATAGGGAGACAGCTCTGACACTGTGTGGAAATTTCATGGAGGTTTTTCTACTATACCAGAAAAATTTGGAATCTTGCGAACCTTTTGGCATATGTTCAGCATAGTTTAAAAGCCTGAAATGAAAAAGAACTTGAAAAAGTAGTTCTCTGAAGATGAAAACGAATTGCATCTATAAGGACTGAAGTAAATAGATTGTAGTTTTTTGTCCCATGCTTTTTCTGGGTCTATTCTTGGATCTTCCAGCACAACTTCTGATACTTATGAGGACCGTACTTAAGGTAGGCCTATTCACTTGGAAGAAGAGTTTCCCGATGAAAGAATTACTCCCGGAGATACCCTCTGATGGGTGGCTGAGGTTTTGATGATGTATTCAAGATGTAGTCATAAACAAGAAGGCTTTTGTTATAGAAAGATTACTACTGCATTACTCTCTGTATCTATGCGGCCTCGTCCTCCCTCCATCTGTTATAATGCATAGGTTAGCATAGGTTGTAATGAAGTCTTCAGGTTAGGGTGGAAATTGCTCTAAATAATGGGTTAGACGACAGGGCTATTTCGCAAGAAATTTGGTCCACCCATTGACTCAAACTCGTATTCTCGTCATAGAGTAGGGTAGCAATTTCTGGAAGATCTCCTGCGGAATATATAAGAGCACAAGGGAGTACCTCAGCTATTGATCCTCTTTCTTCCGGCAACCAGTCACTTTCTGTTCCCACAAGTCGCGAGCATACCTGAAGCAGCTGCTCGAGAGCTACTGAAATGACACTGGCGCTGCATTGGGTGCCAAGAAATCCGTGGTCCATTCTTTGATGTCCTTCTTCAGTACAGTAGTCCTTCGAACTTTAATGGGCATCTCTGCTTGAGAAGTTGGAGGATTGGGAATACTATACTTTGAAAGGATAGATGAAGTGCAGACTGCCATAACGACGTCCACCCACACATCATAGCTAGCTAGAAGCAGTCCCAGGGGACACCCTAGAAAGGAGACAGAATAAATGGCGATTATTCGCCTTTACTATCACACCCGACTCTGCTACTGACATGCAGCAACTCCAGATAAACTTCGTCTGCCACAGAGGCTCCTTTCATCCAGAACTCAACTCCCCATTGATTATTTGCATTTGAAACCTGACAACGGCTTACCTAGATCCATCGAATTCAACTGAGGCCAGCTTCCTTGATTTTTATGGAAATTTCAGTCCAAAGTTCGATTCTAGGCCACACTCGTAATAATAGTCCCACTGTATACTACTTTACCTACGCAAGTTGTACACTGAACAATCGTCTCGACTGTTTCAGTCCATTTCAGACAGCTTTGAAGCAATATGTCATACGTCTTATTCTCGATTGTTACTTTTTATTCATTTCACTCATTCGTGCTTGATACCCGGTCTCAAAGGGATGCACTGTGCCTTCCATCTCTTTTAAATTTGCTGGTTAGTACCAGAATTGTCTGGGAGGTTAAAAGCACCTACTGGTACATGGGCTGACCTCCACGATTCGTGCATGGATAGGCTACATATGCGTTCAAAACGCCCATACGAATCTGAAGGAAGTTGGATGCGGGGGCGCATACTAAACCGGATTAATTTATGTCAAAGGCTTCACCGTATTATCCCTTTATCCTTTCAATCTTGTGTGCCATCACCTGATTAGGCTAGTACCCCTTCGAAATTCAGATTATCTTCTTTTAATATCCCTGCTGTCACGCAACCTACAAAAAGAGGCTAGCAACGGGCTTATCGTGATCGTCGTATTCTCTGAAGAGCTTCTACCAATTCGAGAACGTTTCAATAATTCCCACTGCAATCTCAGTCAGATGCAACCTTCTTCCACATCTTCGCTACTTTCTTATTTTGAACTGAAAAATGATTTCTTGGAGATAATACCTGAGTATCTAGCATAATCTCGTCAATGTATTCCACCTCAACTTTGAGCTATCAGCTGTTCCTTTGAAGCTGTCTGCAATATGATATGCCAGACATCGAAAGAACCCCAGAAGTTCCTCCATAAAATTCCAAATTTGTTAGATGTTGCAATGGAGATAAGTCAATGGTCGATGGACCCGATGTCCCTTGTTAATCGCGATTCTGAAGTCTCACAAGATTGCCGGGTTATGGGCAAAGCTTGGCATTAGACGGAACTCGAACCCGCAATTGTGCTTTCCAGGTACCATACTTCTAATCCCTTGCACTGAAGGTGTCGCAGTGGTGTTGGCCGGCCTGGCTGCGGTGCCCGGAAAGCACAAGTACGGGCTTGAATCTTCGACTATAACCTGCCAATCTTTTGAAGTCAATGACGCGTTTCATGGGCACTGAATATCGTCTAACCCAACGACCCTATCCATTATCCCACCATTATTATCCCATCCTACCCTACCCACTCCCAGACGGCATACTCAGAGCTTATGCCTGCTTGAATGTTCAATTCCAAGTACTTCTCTATTCTTTTTTGATGCAATTCCATTCCTGGAATTATGCGGCAATCTCTAGAGTACATCGGATGGCATTTCATGGGATAATCGCTTATGTGTGGCTTAGTCATTCTTGATGCCTAGAAATCCATTAGTTTCGCTCAGTACCTCCTGCATTCGTGCTTTCTCTTCGATAGCTGAATTGGCTTTCTTTCTCATCCTTACTATCAAGGTGAATGTAGTGTTCTTGGAAAATTTTAAACCAGCCCACTATCGCAGTATTATTCGAGGAATAGGAGCAGTCCAGTCGAAGGAGAGGCCGATCCAGGAAAGCGCGTTTTTGGTTCCTAAAAGGACTCCCAATATGTATCACCTGCCGTCTCGTTGATCATAGGCTTCCTTGAGCAGCCACGACCACCTCCATCCATTCCTATTACCAGTTACTGTAGTCCCACAAGTCCTCGGCACTCGAAGGACAAGATCATAACTTCTGTCTAGAATTTTGATGAAGGAGCCTGACCTTGAGGTTGACAGCCGTCCTGATGCTCGTTTGATGTCCCGAGGGACACGATGTGTAGTCGGCTCCCTACGATAGACATTATAAACTCTCTTAACGGCGTAATCTTCGACTCTTTGGCGTGAGCGGCAGCGTCCATGACCTTCTCGCCGCCAAAATTTGGCAATCCGGATTCCCTCTGCACATGCGTGGAACGAGCAAATCCTGAGATTTTCCTCCCAACGTCGAACTAACAGGCAGTGACCACAGGCTCGTTCTCATAAGTGTCCAAATTTTTGAACTATAGGGAAGAACAGGAAAGCTTACGGATCGAATCGGGGTGGGGTACGGCAGTTCAGCAGTGAGAACTTCAGCATAAGCAACTTCGATCTTTTTGCTATAATCTATCTTTATTTCTATAATCAACGCCAATACGTAGTAGAAACAAATTATGCAAATAAGATGCTCACTTTTAGAAAAGGCTCCGAGAATTGATGTTGAGGGAATCAGGTCGTTTCGTGCATTTTAAGGGAGTCTGGAGCTCAAAAAATGAAGGTAGATGTTAAGCGCAAGGGTAGTAGATAACTATGAAATGGATGGTTGAATCAGATCTTGCTACCATCTGACCGAAGATGCGTTGTCTCTATATTTTTCGATGATATTGTGGGATTCTCTGTTGAGAAACCACACAGCAGGTGATGACCAGAGCATGTGCTCTGTTGTGATTTTGATCGTTGATACCTTTTCTACTCATGGGACCTTTTCTCTGAATGGGAGAATTCATCTGGCCAATCCTGATTATTTTCTCGAATCTCTCCACCTCTTTGATTTGTAGCATTTAAAGACTCGTGCCCTACCGAGGTACCGGTTGGGATTCTTTGAGAAGTAGAATTCTAGATTGTAGGGTAAATTTAATCCTTCTTCATGCTAATGGCCACTGGGAGCTCTCTTGAATGCAGGTGAAGCGATAAGTTTGATAGTACATTACCTTCCCTTTAAAATCACATAGGGGGTGATGGCTATGGCTGCTTTCATAGTCCGCCGGCGTGCCGGCGTGCCGGCGAGCGTGCCGGCGGAGGCAGTGCTAGGGGGGAGGAGGGAGGCAGACAGATAGGCAAACAGTCCACGCCCCTTCGAGGGGTTGAAAACAAACAACCTTCGAAGGGGCGTGGACTGTTTGCCTTACACTGTCTGCCTCCCTCCTCCCCCCTAGCACTGCCTCCGCCGGCACGCTCGCCGGCACGCCGGCACGCCGGCCGGCCGGCACGCGCGCCGGCGCGCCGGCCGGCCGGCGGACTATGAAAGCAGCCTATGATGTCTCATGAATATTGCATGATTGGGGTAGTCTTTGAAAAAAAAACTCTGATTTTCGAGGTTTATGGTGAAAAATGCTTGTATGATCTTTCGGGAATAATTGCCCCTGGAAGGATGGAAGCATACTCGATCCCTGGGCAGTCATTGAGCCAGGATTCGACAAGTCGTTCTATAGTTAGAGGATGTGCTCATCCTGCCGCTACGACACCTTCGCCCGATTAATCAAGTGCTACTTTGTATCCAAGGGTAAAGCTCTGATCTTGAATAATTCAAGATTTCTGATTCAGGACTTTGCTGGGCTAGAGCAATTAATCGAGTGACATCGAGTAAACGAAGCCCTAATGTCCAACTGATAAGGTCTTTGCGGAGTAAGAGTGAAATTGTCGTATTGAGAAAAGCATTTCGAATTCCTTGCCTTAGGACTCACAGTTTTATTCGGCATTCCCTTATAACTCATCTAATATTTTCCTTTCTGATGAATCCCCACAATGACGGGATACCCGCCTTTCGAAGCCGAGACACAAGGAAGTGGAAAGGCGAGAGGGAAGGATAAAAAGCCAGAGCAAGATGGATTTCCGAGCTCCGCTGGTAGAACTCGTACAGCCTGTTGAAAGAGCAGGTCCACTGAGACGGATTAGTCCTATAAGTAGTATGACGCTGCTCCATGGCTTCATCCAGGTGTGGACTACTCTTTACTGTTTGTCCTATGCTTTCGACACGTACGAGTGTTCTACTGCCTACCTTTTCTATTTTATATGATTAATAACATAAATCCTATATGTTTTCGTCTTCCCAGAACCCTTCTATTATACTTTCCTTAGTTTCTCCATGGAGAATTCAATATTCATCCCAGAAAAGCGAAAATTCATTGAACTCATGGTTTCCCAGCGGGTCTTGGTAACGATGCCAAATTCAATTTGCCGTTACTTCTGAAATTATTTATGGGCTCAAAAAACATTGACTAATTGCTCGCTCCCTTGCTACTTGGAAGCGTAGATGCTTAACCCTCTCTGCTTTTTATTCAAATTTTGAATTCACATTTCAATTTCAAAGTTTCAATTTCAATTTTTGTCTCGGATGAGGATGTAAAGCCTTGGCCATGATACGTAATGAGCTTCTTCCTAGCTTTGATCCTATTCATTCGCAGGGTTCGCTGTAATCGTGAAATGTCAACACTACTCAATCCAAGGCATCTTCTGCCATTAGCTTAGTATCGTGGAAATCCTTATAAGAAGTAGAGATAGCCGAGTTGTCGAAGGTATAGGCTCATGGCTGAACTCAGAGAGGCTGCAAGATCACCCCTGCCGAGGTAAAACCATGCACTGCAGAAATTAAAAGAAGGTTGTCGGTACCGGTACCAGACCCAGATCGGGAACATGGCTGATGTAGAATCCTCGCCAGCAGGTCAGCAATGGCTATAGTCACAAATGGACTCAGACTCAGTGTTGGCTGAGATATTACAGCTTTATTCGACTAGTTATTCCTCCTTGTCGCTTTCGGAAGATCGTAAGACTGTAGAGAAGGACTACTTCATTCAATTCTTTCTCCCCAGGTTTCAGAAGGTTGTAGGAACTTATTGATCGTGTTCAAATCAAATGAAAAACCAAAGCTCTACAAATTAAGGCCTTCTGCTTACAAATGAGTTTTCATTGTTGGTTTCAAATGATTCATTGATTCGCTCTTGCCATTATCCAGATGTAGAGTTGTGAGCGCAATTTTAGGACAGTTTACTCCATTTCTTGAAGCTGCTGCATTTTTGATGACTTCGAAGGAATATGACAGCTGTCTTACTTCAAAGTCTTCGACTTCACTCAATTACCGAACGATTCCATTCCCAAAAGATTTCATGTTGCTCTGGGTATTGCAGCTGTGCCGTATGTTGTGAGCCAATAATGTTTCAGGATTCTGGCTACGCGGAAATGAGTGCAATCAAAGGAAATCCGATGATACTCGGTTCAACACCACAGCTTGACAACTCAGGTCAGTTCCATTGTCTGCCAATACTCTCTAATCACACGGGGGTCATTCCTTCTTCGAGAAATAGTGAAGACTTCGAAGGTGATGAAGAACCCTGGGAGCAGGAACATTACTGTGTTTTGTTAGATCTCAGTCGAAGATCTTATAAGGTTGGCGAATTACGGGCAATCTTCTACGTTGGACGAGACTCGATCCCTGGCGACTGGTACTTGTGCTATCTGGGCGCTGTGCTCTTTATCCTGTGCACTCACAATCAGACCACGACTGCCCACGCATTTCCAATGGCTTTGAAGCCATAGCATATCAGCGCTAATAATAATTTGAGACCGAACTCTGCTAATAACTTGTCAATCTCAATTTCTAGGATCACACACATCCATCGAGTTTTTGGGATTACATTTACCATTGCCTCTTTTGCTCGACAAAGGCTTATTGTTAGTTAGTTTTTTAAAGAATACTTATACATTCCTAGTCGTTGAATTGAGGCGAAGCTGTAATCGTATTGACTGAGCTTCCACAAGACTTGCCACATTAGTGGTTATATCTACTATCACTTTAGAGGTCCTGAAAAGCTGAGAGCTCGATTGACCTGGAAATCAAATTTTGGAGTGCCCTCAAGTCAATCAAAGCGTCCCATCCCTCGCAGTCTTGCAAAGTGCTATGTACGGAACAGTTTTGAGAGGATAAGAGAACAAATGCTCATTCCAGGAGGCCGTAGACTCTCAACTTTTCATTCTTTTCCCTATTCATGATGGAAGTCAAGTGTCCCGGCAATAGATCATCGCTTTCCTTGAAAAACTGACTGAACTCACAAAATGAGGAAATTCGCCAAATCGCTTGAATGATCGATTTGTTTTTCTCGATGATGTAATGGATGAGCTGAGTAGCGAACTGGTCTGAAAACTTATAGCGCTGAGGAGCAGGTCCTTCACCCCATCCCCCCTCCTCCTTCGGAAAGTCACCTTCTACCCCTATAAATGTTGTCACACGTTGCCTTAGTGATGATTTCGAAATTCAACTATGTCGAAGACACATCAAACAATTACTTCGAAACCATTCCCGTCACGATTTTTCCAACCTAAAAGTTTGTGGTTTCCAGTTAGGAACCAAAGTTAACTACCGCTGTTAATTGCACGTGCTACAGCCATGTCGATTAGCAAGGTATTGATAACATTCACTCTCCTATCCACTGTTAAGTTTGCCTTCCACAAAAAAAAAATGTTCGAGTTGTCCGTCCTTCCCAGCGGTCAGAAGTAGATTTGAAACTTTTATAGGTCTCAACGTGAAGACCAGCGAATGCCTCTTACAATGTCTTTCTTACTAGTAAGACTTCTTCTGCGTGCGTGCCGCATGCTTCCATAAAAAAGTAGAACTGTTTCCCAAAGCTTTCAAAGACATTTAGACTATAGAAAATACCTACTCCTTCGTTACCATTCAGTGTAAGCGGGGGTTGATCAACGGGGGAAGGCCTCGTTCTTACCCTATTCTTTCTACTATTGAGATTTCTCATACCGCTTAGGTTTAATGATTCATATTCGAATGAACTGGGCAAAAAATCATCATCCTTCTAGGATGCACGGCTCACTGGACCCTCTTTAGGATAGGAAGGACATGTGGAGGATGAAACAAGTCCCGACCACATTGATCACCCTTTTTCTACACGAGTCCTTCGTTCACATTAGTATGAAAGTATTCGTAGAAGATGAGCCTGGTCTGAACCTCAGAAGTACATCGCGTGACTTTTCCGACCAGTTTCCTCCAAGCACCAAGCCATTCACCAGAAACCAGTGTATGCAAATAATTTAGTACATCGTTAAGCATACTATGAATTATCTACGTAAAGATTATAAACCCTTCCAGCAAATCCGACGGTATGTTCGATACTTATTCTAGAATAATCCATAACTTACAAGGGAATCCATCAGGGTAATATCATGGAGAAGGACAGGTCCGCTGCTATAGTCGGACGATGGCGACGAAGGTAGCGAACGAGGCGAATAATAAATTTAAATTCCTCGTCGATCGAATAGAGTTCTCTGTTTACAATGAAGTAAATAAAAAATTGCCCAAAGACACAGCTCGGACGAGTTTCACCGGCATTGTAGAGGTTGCACCGATCACGAGAGAACCCATGTAGGAAGTTCAAACAACTTGTCATGACTCATGGCGACAGTTTAAGACAGTTCTGTACAGTGCTGGCTTGATGTAGTCAGCTCTTTGTGCAATTGCAATAACTGGAATCTTGTCCGAATAACCCTTCGATGTTATTTCCGTCATGGCAATCTCGTCCAATCTCTACTTTCCCTACTTTTAAGGAGCCATATTTCTCTCTAAATCGGCGAATTCTCTCGCTTTTTTCACTACCGATGAACTATCCTCATTGTATACTTCCGCTTTCCGAATAAAAACGGGTACCTCAAAAGTATCATGAACTGTGCCTTCGATCAACTGTGGAGAGACCTGATAGACCATTACGACAAAGTTTCAAGACCTTTGACCTTTTGACATAAGTCAATCCAGTCGAAGGGGTGGTTCTACTTCCCCGTCGCCCATTTGACTTCCATTCAGTATCTGAACTTTCAGCCAATTGAACTTTAAATATAAGTTTATGGAAAAGACTCTTCGAACCTCAAATTAATAGTATAGCACAAATCCCTACATTTCATGGACTCCACTGACGTAATCAAATTCTGTCTATGGTGCTTCACCCAAATAGGGTGAGCCAGTATGCAGAGGGGAAGAACGCGCCGAACCGAATTAGGCTCAGCTGTGCCGTTCAGTACAGAATAGCATTGTGGTATTATTGCATAGAACAAAGCAAAAAACCTTCATCTGTTTGAAACCGCTCTTAGAGGTAAATTACAGAATTTTCGTTTTCTTTTCAAGAAGTTTATTTTTGAATCGACAAAACTTAATGATTCCCAATTGGGAGGGCCCTTCACATATTTTTCTGTCCGAAGTTTGAGTGAGCACGCGTGTTAAGTTTGGGCAAGCATCATTCTAATTGGAGATCTCTACCAAATGGTTCCAAAAGTGTAAAGAGCTTGATATGAGTTGAAGCGCTACAAGTTCTTCAATTTTTCCTTTGGATGAAATACTTTTTAATCCTTGTGAATTATCCATACACCCATTCAAATGCGACAACAACCGGAACTCAAGTGAGGACTTGGGCATCGAATTACGTTGGTGACATTTCATCGTTCTTCCTCTTTGTCCCACTTGTCCATCCTTCTATTCAACAAAATCTGTCAGGATTTGCAGGAAGTAGGATGGCTTCCGATGACAGCCCTGAGTGAAGCGCCTAGGGATTATGTTGGAGTTTGCAGAAAATTGATCAAAGCTGTGATATGAAGGCATCCGGGTAGACTGCTCTCTCTTCTGGGAAGTGCATACACATTTCATCCGTCTCGAAATAAAAATAAAATGCAATATCAATCGCAAAAAATCTTTTTTTCCTTCAGCAAACGTTCTTGCAGAGATTTTTTCTGATTCAAAGTGGATTTTTGGGTTTACAAAGCAATTGTTCCGTGGAAGAGTCATATATGGAAGTAGAAGGGAGTACTGTCTCCCACACTCTTAGGGATCAAGGACCCATCGGATCTACCACTGACGTGATACATAAAATCGCTGAACATCACAATTTTCCAAAACAAAGATATTAAAAGTACGAATGAAAGTGGAGAACGCTCCATGACGTCAGAATGCCATTCCATGAGCCGTTAGCGTCATCCTCAACACACCCCCAACTCAATGGCCTTTTTTGTTACAAAACAGGGCCGATCACCCAGATGTGAGGCGGCTTTTGGGCTTTCAACTCTGAATAGTTTCGTCAGAAGGTGACGAAGCTTCAACCAAAAACCTTCGCTTGTACATGAGATTCATTCAATCCACCTCAATGGTATTGCTATGTACCTGTTCAATACCTAAAAGGCAACTTGCTGCAAGATGAGTTAAAAGTCCTCTGTCTAGAATAACAATGAGAATGAAATATCATCCATTAACATTCCTTACATTCCAAAAAGGCAAGTTTGAGGATCGTCACGAAGAACAAGCCGTTGAAGGCTTTGAGTGACAGAGAAATTTCAGAAGCCTCCAAGAATGAGACATTCCGAAAAGAAACATTTCCGGCTCTATTTCCGAGACAGTATAGCTTAGAGAAGCGTTTGAGATCTTTTTTAGGGACCATTCTGATTTCCCAAGAGCTTTTCTCGCGTTGTCGTGAGGTACGCCCTTCTCGGGAACGTCACCACTTTGTATTGTTCGGTCTTTCTTTTAGCGCAGTTCCCTCTCTGTTCTTCAGATGTTCTTCTAGAACCTTTCAGAAAATGCGAAGACTTTTAGCCAGCACTCTTTGAGACTTCATGATGGCTCTCAATTTCTCTCTTTTATCGCCATTAGAGGTTCTAGAAGTGTTGATCAATCAATCTCTCAATACTAGTAGGTTTCGACTACTCGCAATTCTCCAGAAATTTCTTTACAGTGGACTGTTTCGAACTGCTACCTGCCGCTATGTACAGATTTCTCTGATGCTATCGCTGACATCCTCTCCCTATAGCTCATTCATTACCACACAAGCCATAACTTTTTAGGGTGCTCGGAAAGAGCCTAGAAATGATTTGTCGAAAGTCCGACATCTGAAATATTTCGGAAGTTTCTCGAAGTAGGAGTATCATCCAGGAACTTTAGTCACTTGGATTGCTATCATTATTATTATTAATATCATACCTGGATATCCCATTATATCACCGGCGAGGCTCATCTTCGACCATATTGTCTTCGTCTATCAAGCTTTGAAATGAGGCGTGCACAGAACCGCTCAAAAGAGGCTTTATGGCAAAACACTTGACAAAAGTCCTGATGGGCTTCAGCACCGGAGTGGTCGGATTCGAACACGTAAAGAAGTGCTGAATATGGATAGAGAATTTTGCCAGTATGGGATAAATAAGCGAGATAGAGGGCCAGATATGTTATACGCGTAGGTGGTGCCTTCATATATAGATACTCCATTGGAGCTTACAGAAAATCTCGGGATAAATCGGGATATACGATAAATACTCCTCTAACTTAGTACATTCTGCTGATCCTGTGAAGCCGGAGCGGAAAAACAACTTCCTCCCACTACGCTCCCATCTCAGCTCAGTGTCTGCAAATCCTTTGCTTTTCCTCTTATATCACTTCCACTGAGAGCCTCTACAAACATTCAGAAAAAAGCCGAAAAAAATTTCTTTTCTACTACTCCCATGGTCCGGGAATCAACTCCCAGATAGATTTCCACGCAGAACAACAAAACTTATCGTTCACTCCGAGCAGTCTGGTGACAATTCCAAGCCCATCTGGAGAACTAAATGCCCATGCCATCGGCTAGTCCTTCCAAGTTACGGCGTTGGCTAAATACGCACTAGAGCCTCTCTACGGGTCCAAGGGAAGGCAAATGTGTGGGCGCGTTCCAAAACGGAACTCATTAACGTCTAAAACATCACCCTATTACCCTTTAATTTTATAATTATCGTTCGGCCTGAATGACTGGCCAATTCGTGGGAAGTGTGTTGATTTTGCAGTCACTCCGTTCCACCCCCACACTACAACGAACTACTTCGTGCCCCCCTTCAAAATTGGTCAATTTGGGTGACTCTGAAAGCAAGCTGGAATGCCATTGTGACATTTGAAAGCTTTTAGGAGAGCTTCACTTGTGCGAAGGGCTTTTATGCAGAGTAAAGTGAGGTATCGTAGCTTATCCCCCACTCCGTTCCAATCTGATTTCCTAGTGGAAGAGACAGCTTGAATAGATAGGGGTTTATAGTTGATCTAGAGCGCTTTGCCATTCATTACGCCCCCAACGATTAACGACGTCGTTATCGTATATCGTTCTCGTATATTTGCAAAAGACGTCATGTTGGCGATTGCCCATTCTATTTCCTGTATTAAAAAAATTTTGTTTAGATTATTTTGCAAATCTATTTTATTCATTACAAAACATGGGAGGTGGTGTAGTTGCAAATGGCGCACTAGGACGCCCCCCATATTTCGAAGTTCGAATCGTGGATCGACCAGGTTTACCAAAGCTGACCACATTTCCTCCAGGGTCAGCTTAGTGGCACCAGAATCTGGGTCTGGGAGGATAGAAGCCTTAACTTGTGCATGGGCTGGTCACTAGTAGACCACATACGCAACCAAACCCCTCTACGATTTTGAATGAAGTCGAATGCGGGGTGCATCCCAATAACGAGATCTATTGAAGCCACGCTTTACTTTAGAATCTATGAAAGAGTGTACACGCTGCATACGTGATGGTTTGCTTACTACTATGACCACACAGCATATAAATGACTTTATTACATGCCTAGATATCAACAAGATTACTTGAGAATCCCGAGATCTAACATTTTTTGATAAAAGGGTGGCGACCCGAAATGTTGGTACATTCTTCTCAGGTCGAACAGCTCCTTACGCCTTGTCAATATACCATAGATAAAGGAGCTGTTTCTGTTGTCAGTGATCTGACGGATGTGAAGTCGTAGGAGACCTTCTCCCTCTTCTTGCGATAATCCCAAGCCGTTGCAGGATTCGTTGTTCCTGCTAATCGAAGGGTCGACGGATCCCCTTTGCAGCATCCTCTACCTTGAGCTTGCTTTTCGCGTCCTACTTGTTCTTCACGCCCATGGCTAGTGGTCGCTTTCCTTGAAATTCGAACTCCTCTGCTTTCCTTTTGATTCAATCGTGTGGCCATCTCAATGGTGGAAGGACTGAGGAACAATAGTTCGCCCAAAGACGGCGATGGCAACCCATATGGCAACGAATCGTCTACTTTATGGTTAGCTGGTATCGCTGGTCGCCTACTTGCGTTCCGTATGGGCTAGCATTCAACAGAGCTTAATCGCAACATGGTGTACCGTTTGCAGTATTTTATCAAATTCAGTGCAGGCGACATTGCCAAGCCAGTTCCAAGTTTCTGCTCCCCACGCTCTAATTCCATCCCACCACTAATCCTTTGTTTCTACTAAGTAGACTGGGCTTATACAAAGTCAAGCTTATCCTCCAGGCTTCCAGGACATATCCGAAGAAGTCTTCTCCAGAAGATCATACGCACGTATACAATCCTACGCAGAAAATTGAAGTGAATATTTTCTGAAACTTCAAGAACGCCTACAAACACGCTTTTGCGCTTTGGTCATACTTGAAGTGGGCGCACAAACCTCCTAGGCTTCATTGCATAGGAGAATGCAATAAAGGCTAAGGGGGTACTAGGTCGTGATCAAAGGAAACTCAGTTCAAAGTGTTATGAGGAGGTTTCTCACATAGACTTTCAATCTGAAAGATTCGGAAGCTCGAGGATAAACTAACTTCTATTTCCCACGGTTTGCAGCGTTCAGAGTCCTTCAAGCTTGAAACAGGGTTCCGCGTTTAATCGAAGCTGAGGCTTGCGGAATTTCTTCTCCAAAACTCCTACGGAGCTAAAGAAGTCTTTGTGGGAAGGCCCAGTCTTCCCATTCTCAAGAGGAAATCGAAGAAGTGAAGTAGCATCATTGTCACAGCTCTTCCGACCGGGTATATATTGTTTCGGATTAGTCTAAGTTGATGGGAATGATAATCCTCCAACGCACCCAGGATGAGTGTAGAGGCTAGAGAAGCGCTGTCGATCAGTTAAGAGCCATGAGCATGGAAACTAGTCCCGCCCGCATTCTGACGGCACACCGCCGTATGGAAGCGTTCAAGCAGCGGCAGCTTCGGGCATGTAAGTAATTCAAACTTTACTTCATCGCTTTTCATAGGTACTCAAGCTTTCATAGTGCTTCTTACCCGTAGTTGTTTTTAGAAAGTATTCTGTTTATATCTTGCGAGAATTCTTTAGACTTCCCCATCTTACGAAGAATTTTACCCATGTTGGTAATGTTTGCTCAGGAAATCCTACCCGAGCCAAGCCTAAAGTTTTCCAAAATCAACAATTTTTTATATTTTCTCATCTTACTAAGAAATTTACCCATGTTGGTAATGTTTCCCTAGGAGATCTTACCCGAGCCAAGTCTACAGTTTTCCAAAATCACATAGTAACAGTCCAAATTCAAGAACGGATGTAAGAGACGGATTTGGCCTGGATTTTGTATCCTGAGACAACAACTTCTTTTCTTTAGTCGGCTTTTCAGAACTTTACCAACAAAGTAACGACGCCAATTACATCCAGAAAGACCCTATCCTATTCTAGGAGATTTTGAGCTTGAAAGGTGTATAAAGCCCAAGGAGTTAAAGAATTTGGACCCAAGTTTTCTCATCTATCAGTCAGTGCTAGAATGAAGGCCTACCAATAGCGACGTCAGAGAATAGCTTGAAAAAGGATTCCGCAGAAAATCCCCTCTCACAGCTGATTGACAAGATTATTGGCAACTCTCTATTGACATACCCCCAACGGCTTAGAAATGTTATACATTCACTGGCATTGCTTCGTGATTCATCATCTATTAAGCCAGCTATTTCGTTTTCTGCTCCGAATTTCGCAGTAATTACTAGAAATTTGTGTAGTCCTAGCTTCACTGGGCTTGACCTGGATGAACTACCGTTTCCTAGAAAGCCCAACTCCATTTTAATTGATGAATGAGTCCTAGTTACTGCCTATGCATTGCTGATAACTGCAGTAATTGTGCCCATTATTCGTCTGATCCGTGATCTTTTCCATGAATTCAAAGGCCATCGTACCTGATTGATTGATAATTTCCCATTCCGAGTACTAGGTTGTCCTCTAGTCAGCGAAAAATCTGAGACCTCTGGTCTGAGATCGGTTCAGAACTAGCACTCGGAAACGGTATCTGATGGCCATAGCTGAATGGTGACCAAGTATGGTACTACGAGGTGAGAAGGACGGAATCGTCCATGCTTTTTCAAACATTTAATCGTTCCCGAAATCAAACCTATACGACCTTGGACTATGGATGGCATCATCGCCTATGTAAAAAGGCCTGATTCTATTGAATCGTCACATGGATTTGAAAAACAGAAGGATAGGGACTTTGTTAGAAGAAAAGGACCTTTGCTGACACTTCTATGTTCCGAGAACTTCGCAGGCGATATCACCTGTGATTACCTCCGTGATCAAATGTGGCGAAGCCCGAGAGAATGTCTAGAAACTTGACAAGGACAGGAATTTTAATACTATTCCTGAAAACCGTTTGCCACTCTGTTTTTCCTTTCTTTGTGATCTACTTTTATCAATTATGTCTTAGAGGCGCCTTCTCATTTATACTAACGATAAGTGCTCATTTAATTTGAGTGAATTCGACTTCTGAGCTTTTTTCAAAACCCTGACTTTGGTAATGCAAATTAAATACCTCGTATCGACCATTTGCTCACTGCGTCGCTTACACGGTCGTCATGGTGTTTCAATGGGCATGTACTTCGAAAACTCTTTAAAAAGTTCTAACAAGGTCTGCACTGCATGCCTTTATGCCTGATAGTCGTTTCCTTTATAGCGAAATGAGCATGGATCAGCAGCCATTTTAATGAATCCGTAAATGTTAATGAGAAGTGATTACTTAGAACCCGACCTACGTCAGGAAAATTGCAAAAAGTGAGAATTATGGAGGGCTTCGATAGTAATTCCCTTGAAATTAGAAGTCCTGCAGTTGGAATGAGTGTTTGTCAACAGAAACTTATCCATTCTGTCAAACAAATACCCTCAGCATATCTCAAGAGAAACTCTGAGAAGGGCATGAACGCCAGTGCGCCAATAATGACTACAAATCCGCTACATTGTAGTTACTGTGAAAACATTCGTGCATATATTCCAGAATCCATTCCGTTTCGGGTATTTATTGTAACAGACGTCAAGTACAAATGCGAAAATCCCTATGAAAGATAAAGGATAAAACCTTGGGGAGTTGATCAATCCCGTCTGAGGGATGCGCCCACGCATTCGACTTCCATTCACAATCGTAGTGGCGTATTGAATGCGTATGCGGCCTATACAATGAATTGCGGTGACCAGCCGTCGTACAAGTCAGTGCTTTTATCCTCCCAGACGAGTCTGGTACTAATCAAACGATGGAGGACTTAGTTGGCCAAGACAGATATCGGTGCGGGATTCGAACCCGTGACTATATGTGTGTGGAGTGCGCCACTTGCCACCACACCACCTCCGCCTTAGAAAATCTCTATACAACAAAATATAGTCCTTACCAACTGCACATGTAGGTGTTCTAGTGACAGATGGCGCGAACTATCACATGCATGGTCTAAGAAGTCTCAATTATATATTTCCTCAAGCTAACCAGGCCATCGAACCCCCTGGGTCGCTTAATTGGTACTGGACTCGTCTGAAGTGATGAAAGCACTGGCTGGTACACCAGCTGATCACCCTTGCCTTTGAGTGAACCACATGCGCTTTCAAAGTACGATACGATACGGTCATCCCGAGTATTCAAATGAAAGTCGAATGCGGGGCTCATCTTAGAAACGGCATTGAATAAAGCTCAACGACTTTGCCCTTTTCGAACTTATGGCTTCGGCAACAAATAAGAACTACAAATATTTCTTAGAATATTTGAAATTTTCAATTTATTCCCTGAATTGATGGTGGACTGCATGCTACCAAGTGTACAGCAAAAAGATGAACAAATTCCCAGCGCTATCGTTACCAGTCATTTGTTAGCAGAGCTGTTTCCTGTTGGAGAAAAAACTCGGTTGTTGTCTTTGAACTAGATGCAAAGTTCACTTGCACGTTTCAATTAGTATGCGGCACTGAATGGTGATGAACATGCATGGCGCATACTAAATAGACTGGGCTACCATATGTACATCATCTTACGCCATCTTTATTACTATTTCCCAATTGTGTTTCCAAAGTAGACAAAAAAGAGTTTGTTTGTTTAGGCAGATCAACTGGTCGAAGACGAGCCCCGAAGCTGTCAACGCAAATGAAATCGCTGTCTCTGGATTGTCAAGAAATGCCGCCAAGAATCAACGCTGCAACTCGAAGTCCAATGAGTTCGTTTGTTTTAGCCGTTACGGAGTTCAACGATGGCAGCAGCTGGTTACTTTCATCGTTTAATCGCGCCTCGGCTCTATAGCTGCTATCAGATTTCATTAGCGCCTCTTTCCATCTTCATCTAATCCTCGAATGTTTTTCCTCGCTAAAGAAGGCCTACGCCCGATTGTCTGGGTCATAGAACGAGAATGTTAGGAGAGATCTGAGAACTCAGCAATTACTCCAAATAATAAATGAGGTTTTATATTGAATAAGAGTTGGCGTCCGGGAAAAAACCATGGGAACTAGGAATTCCGAAAGCAGTTACCTGGGAGCAGCATTTTTCAGGCCTAGTCATCTTCAACATGTTCCTCGGCTACCTACCAAAATTAGATCCACGCATTAAGTGTACTAGTAAAGACGGATGTGGAACGGTTGGGACTTCCTAGGGTAATCGATCAGGTGGGAGTATAGGAGAAGTACAGCACAGGTTAAATAGGCGAATAGCAAAAGTGGAAAGTGGTTTTCTGAAGCCAATGGTAACAATTGTCAGTAGAGGTTATCTTTATATTCGCAATGTTCTCATTAACTAAACTTGGAAAATGCCCCTCTTGGTCCCAAACATCTGAGCGTGACAATGCCAGGTGTCGTACATCCTATAGCAACTCCTCAGCTGCACTTTTTATCATTTCGGATGAAAACAACTTTACTGAGCTAGTGACAAAGGCTGAACTTCAGTGAAGTCGCTGACTCTGACTGATCCAACTGAAGTTTCCCCAGAGCTTGCCCTGCCCATGACAATGCATAAGAATATTTTAGCGCTGGAAAGTATTGTTGGCGTGGATATACATAGATATTTGAATGCGATAATGCGGAAATAGGAAACAGTATAGCCTCGACAAAACCACGCAGAAATGACGGACAACTAGTCACATCCCCAATTCGAAGGTTGATCCCCCATACAGTATTAACAAAGATTCGTTTCCAAAATTTGAGAGCAGCAGAATGCATTTTTGTATGATAGACCATTGAATGGTAGATGTGTACAAGTGCTTGGGCACACAAATGTGCGGGTATCCTCGCGTGTAGCAGTGGGGTATAAGTGGCATGTATGATGATAACTGCTAACTTGTCTAGGTGGTTGGATGGTACACATCTTGCACACCGTTTGCTTTGTATCCATATTGTAGAAAAAGTGTAAAGAGGGTGAGCAGAGCGGTTGAGCCTCACTGTCATTGATACTTCACAGTTACGTTCTTGTTATACCCCATACCTCCCACATAAATGATGATACGCTGCTGTACGGGCGATTTCCCTTTCCCCTTTATCAACACTACGGGATGCTTATGAACGGTTACTCTCAAAAGGCCACCTTCAAGAGTGGGGGCGGTGTAGTGCCAAGTGGCGCGCTATCACATGCGCGTGAACCGGGATCAAACTCCGAATAGGAAAATATTGATTTGTTTGTCCTTCTAATATTTTTCTCTTGGAATATGTATTGTGTATGCTTTAGGATCAAAAATGATGGGTGGCCATCTTCGTGGCAAGACTGGCTCGTCAGATTTATCGGACTGGGATCGCAGTTGCTCACCATGCAACGGTAACAGCAGACGTGGGAGTGCTTCAGCAAGTAAGTTACCTAACAACTGTCACAACAAGAAGTTCGCAGAGGGTAACTTCTATAACAAGTGATTACAAAGTAAACTTTTTCCAGATCTAGCTGGTGGCTACATAGTGATTCACGAATACGCGCCTCCAAGCGGTGCTGCTCCACTGGTTCTCGGTGAACGGGTACATGTTGTTGATAATGGCGACCCAGATTGGCTTCATGGCTTCCGAGAACACGATAGGTAATGCTTTCTGATATCACATCCCGAACTTTATTTATTTGGAAGGATTTCACTTGAAATAAGGGGATAAGGTAGGAAGTGCAGCATAATCGCAGCGATGGATTCAGTCATTTCGATTACTTTCGTGAAACTGCCGAAAGATTCAGATTAGTGCACCACATTCGGGGAATATTTTTGGATTTTCTGGGCAAGACTCTGCCAAAGATACAGCGCACGCGATAGTTGAGAATGATTGCGAAGCAAAACCTATTTTCGATACCAATGTCTTGATAATCATTTGAATGCGAAATGGGTCATCCAGAGCTGGCCCTCCATTGCTGGAGCTCTGTTCGATGTTGCTTGCATAATTGTTGTAATGAACATTGCTACATTTGAAAAAGTTGTTTAAGGACGGAAAGGCTACTCTCGTTCCCGGCTACATGCGTTGCTATGATGCTGCCCGGTGAACAGGCAATGAAACTTCTGCAGAACGTCGCTGTGCCAGAAATCAAGCTCCGACTTTATAGGGATCAGGTGAGACTCCAGTTTGATAGAGTGTTCAATTTAGAGAAAATTTTTCTTGCACCCTATCAGCACCCTATGATCTGTCTTCTCATCTGAATCCAGTTTCTGAGGTACCGAATCCTAGGAGCAGCGAGATATGTAGTCATTTAGTCGCTGCTCCTGTTACTCATCTTCTTCCTGGTCTAACTTTTCGATTTTTTTAAGTTCTGTTCTTCGAAATTTTATTGTGCTTGGCAAAGTACCTTTGCTTTCTTTTCGGGCCACAAGTTTTTCAAACCCCAATTTGAGTTATAAGAAAAGGTGTTATCAAAAACCTCACTAGCCTCTTCTTTCTTGATTCATAGCAAAACTAGACTCCCAGCAAAATGAGGAACACCGGCAAAAACTGTTACCTCGATCAACTAAAACTTGTTATTTTCGGCCAATTCGATTCACTCTGAGAATGTACTCCTCGTTTGCTCTTACGTTTCCCTCTAGACAGGAAATCGCTCTTTCTGCTCTTTTTTTCCCAGAATGTGATCACCCTAATGAAACTCTTGCTATTGACTGATTATATGCTGTTCGTCTTTCAATGAAGATAGAGTTTTGAATGGTGGTCTTCGCAGAGGCGTTTTGGATGGATTTCTTCAAATATGATTATGCCTGGGAATCATTAGTGAAGGGTCTTCTGAAGTCTGACGCTGCTTCACTATCAGAGAGGGTATACAGTAGGACAATTGTGGTTTATTTATACAGAAACACTGATTTGATATCCACCTTTCTTTCATAAGATTTAACCACTCACGTTTTCTCTTTACCAACTCTTGATACTTGAAAAGGGATAATGTGACAGAGCTCGAAGTGAACCCGGCCGCCAACAGACCCCTTTTACTCGTCTTCCCAAACTACTGCTCTGCAATTTTTCACGATTTTTCTAACCCATTGCCTTGAGCGACGTCCTATTCTTATCTGATACGGAAATCTGATTTTAGGTGGTATTCGCTCAA
Source organism: Haemonchus contortus (assembly GCA_000469685.2). Lineage (NCBI taxonomy): Eukaryota > Metazoa > Nematoda > Chromadorea > Rhabditida > Trichostrongylidae > Haemonchus > Haemonchus contortus. The sequence continues at coordinate 39,738,400 of LS997565.1, forward strand.
CCGGATTCGCTACATGATGGTAAAGTGACGATTCGTACCGCTCATAATGCATTCGCTCCATGTCCTTTGTCAAGTTTAGCTCTGGTTTAGTATTTTATGTGCCATAAACTGGCCTACTGTTAAACCATCATCAACCCTTCAAAACCCCTATGTTCTGCATTTTTATGCTATTTGAAATAGTCTATGGAATATGTTCCTACTGTATTCATGTTATTTTTTAGCATTATTGAGCAGTCAGAATATTTTATTTTGTTAGACTCTGACATATGAGCTTTTTGTGCGATTATGTACTGCTCTGAAGAGAATTTCTGGACCCGGTCGGTAGTACGGCTCGCCTTTGACTATGTTGTTGTAGCAATCATGGAATTTGTTATTCTGTTGAAAAACTTCGCATATCATCAATTGCTATGTTATATTTTCCTAGTACATTGTCGCTATGCAAGCAGATTTCTAATGAGCTTACGGATTCGATGAGCTTACTACTTTACTATTGTGTGACATACGCGACGAGAGGTATTCAATAACCCCCTAATCCCCCATTTCACCATGACTATGAATTCTTACTTGTATTTCTCGGGTTATTTACATTTGGACCACGCTCCTGACTTAATTGTCTTGTCAGTATCTTCTTTTCGAATTTAAGGCAGTTAAGACCTCCCCTCTCACTTCTCTATTTGTGTAGCGCAAATGCGACGTGTAATGGAATACGATAAGCCATACAAATGGCTTTTCAGCTACATTCCCTCCTTTTCCTTTTCCAACCTTGTCATTTCGTGTAGCCAGTGCTGTGGTGGCGTGCGCTCATTTTATTAATTTCTTTCCCGTAATGAAACTTCTAAAAGTATGGTGTTCGTTACTAGAGCATTTACATATTAAGGTGAAAATGTAGTAGTTGGGAGGGGTGGCGAGTGGGAGAGGCCTCCCAGGGCGTCTTCGAATGTTGACGTTAACGTGTTCGTTCAGGTCGGAAAAGCCAAAGCAGTTAGTGTAGTGAAATGATAACGTGTTGCTTCAGGTCAAAACACGTGTACCAAGCAGCAATCTACCAAGTACACGTGTTTTAACCTGAGACACGTCATCATTTTACTACACTAACTTAATACCTATACTAGGCTTACTTTTTCAATTCAACCCGCGGTTATGGCTAATCGACTACTGTCGCTTCGTGGTTTCACCTTTATACTACATGGCCGGCGCTTGCATTTAGTCGAAGGAGGAATTCTAAGAGTGGTCATTGGATTTGTACTTCTGTGAAAAACACGATCTTGCCCGGACTGTGGGAATCCATGTGGGCTGGCAAAGCACGGCTGGAAGTTTGTGCCTTGCAAACGGCCATGCCGTTAAGCAGGGATTTCTCACAAGGACGGGTACCCAAAGAATACCTCTTTCGACAGGATGCATGACGGAGATCGCAAGAAGATCTTCCTGGCGAGCTACCTCTTCGCCCACGATCTTGGAAGGAGATGGGGCGAATGTCGGAGATAAGCGAGAGTGCATCTTACAGTGGACGCAGTGGTCCCGTGACGTGCTGGCTGATTATTACACCAACAATGTGAAAAAATAGGAGGACCCAACACAGTGGTGCGGGTGGACAAGACGTGTATCGTTCGACGAAAGTATAACGTCGGTCGCATCGTACGTAAAGACTGGCTAGTCGGAGGTATTCAGGATGGGACAAAACTAGTGTTTGTAGAGATTAGAGAGGTTTGTAGAGACGATCGTAGCTCTGCATCACTGGATGCTATAATCCCAAAAGACGTATTACCTGGTGGAGTTCTACGCGCAAATAAGTGAAAATGTTATGATAATCTGACCAACTTGGGTTACCAGCATGAAACGGTCAACCACTGCGAAGACTTTGTGGACCCCACGACAGGAGAGCATACACAGCGCATAGAAAGCTTAAGAAAGGGATCATTTGAAAGCGAAACTTGACCACACCATGGGCTGAAAAGGGTTCTGTGAAATGACCATCTCGTTAAAGTCTTATGGAGATGTTAGTTCAATAGCGAAGACCTTCTGTACGAACTTTGGAAGCAAATCGCCGCAAAGTATCCCGTTTCTTGAAAGTTTCCACTTGAGTAGAATTACGTTAAGTCTATGTTTCTATTTTTACGTTTAGACGCTGTTAATGCGGGCATAACACAGAGTAACACTTCTATGAACTGCCATGAACTAACTGGTAAAAACCTGTGCACTGACCTGAGGTAACCCGTCAACATTAAGACCCGGACACCCCCCCCCCCACCACCACCCCCCAACAACTTTTTCACCCATATTAAAGCTGGGCGCTTCAAAGCAGGACTTTAAATTCGATAGCAGGGAAAGGGCATTGTTGGTAAATCAGCCCTTCAGCCGATAAGTATTTAACGTCGTCGTTGGAAGCCAATAATCATCGACCGAGCTATGTACGTGAGATCGACAAGACTACTGGTACCTTCTGCTTTACCACTCGAATCTGATCGCCTCGACACTCAGGCTTTTAACGGAATATTTCGACTGATTAGCAGGAATGGCCCTCTCTTGTCACTCACCATGAATGGCACGATTGCTTGTGATTAGAAGAGATTCCGGCGGAGCTCAGCTCGTCATAGTGAACGTCCACTGTCCTTGGATACTGGTGCTATTCTGACCTCGCAAGCACCATTCCCCTCAAAATTCCAGAGAATGGAAAAGACAATCACTACTCTCTATACCATTATCCACGACTTTTACGCAGAAGTGCCTTAAAGGCAGCGCTCTCTGCGAACGTCCCACTCTCCAAAGTCACGTCATCTACAAGGGGATTTTTGACTAAATTGAATAGTGCTCGACCATCCCACGCGAGAATGTCGCTGGAGGAGCTGGAAAGTCTTGTTATACCTTGACTATTCCACTATCCACATATTCACACTACGTCAACCCATATGATTACTATACTTGCAGAAGCCCTATGGAAGGAAAAGTTCAACAATCATCAGAAAGTCAAGTAGGTATTGAATGAATTAACTGCGTACACACCCCCTTCTTTCTTGAGGAATGGCATCATTGTCGTAATCGGTAGATCGGGAGACACTGTGGTTAAGAAGAACCACTATCTTCATTACTGATCTAAATTTATTGTTGCAGTTATTTTGTGTAGAAAACCCGGCTGAATTTCCTTAAACTTGCCGGACACCCTGATCTTTTGGAAGGAAACCGTAATGAGTGTCCGTCGCGTCTAGTAACCCAGAGATCAACTTTTTCAGGCCTCCATAAGCAGGTCAGGAGTCCATTGAAACAACATTCTCCCTTCTCAGACAGAAAGAAATGCTGGATCATTGGGCTGCGAATGAAATTCTTTGTTTGGACATACAGTAGCGCTCAAAAGTATTCGGCCAACTTTAACTTGCCGTAACTTTTTCCCCAGTGGAGCAAATCACATGGAATTTTGATATGCTTAGCTGAAGCATATTTTACACTGTCAACACTACTTGACTGCAAAACAGCCATATCCACATACTAATGGGAAGGCGTTTGTAGACTGTGCTGGAGGCAAATTTGTGACGTCCGCAGTTATTCCGACTTTATGTACGTTTTTCTTCTCTTCTGGGTTCGACATTAGTGCTCGTATACTTAAGACATGGCAAAAAGGAAGGGTCTTCTAGAAGGACCACCATTCGTATTTTCAGTTGATTTTTTTGTTCAAGCCCTTTTGGATATCTGGAACATGATCAGAATGCAGGTTAATAGTGGTAAGTATTCACACTAGAGCAATGCTACACATATTGAAATTTCGCTCGATTAGATCCAGTAGGAAAGGGGTTACGACTGAAAATTATGACTGAAAAAACATTTCGCCGAATACTTTTGAGCGCTACTGTATATAGTACATGTAGAGGGTCCACTTCGTGGTAGCGATAAGTTTGCTGCATATCAATAGAAAAGCGCAACTAGATTTTTAGGGAAATCTGGTGAGGCCAGATGGTTTGTAACCAGCGGGGGATGAGCAGCTGTGCTTCCCATTTCCAGCTTTTGTCGCTTTAAAGACGCGTCTCAATACTTTCTTTGAACCGAATTAAGAGCGCCAAAACCAAATCAGAGAGCCATCCTGCTCAGAATTCTGTTCAGTAATGTCAGGAGACCTGCTGGGATTACCTCTTACTCAAACAAATTATAATTTCTAGCCTAGTAGACAAAGTCTCCACCATGAACTAATTATGAGAAGATGCATTTGCGCCCATCGCTCGGCTATTTCTTTCCCCCTTGTAGGAGGCGAGTTGCTAATTTCTAGAAAAGGACTTTTGCACGAAACTATAAAAACTAAGCGGTTACCATGGAATCATTAAAAACATGGACTTAATGCTGTTGCTAAGAAATCAGTGCAAATTATATGCTATGAAGCATGCACAATTTTTTTCAGAATGAAATCACAAAGCATAAGTACATATAATCAGAAGTTAAAGATCAACTTCATGCCTGATCCAGATCAACAGATCAACAGTTCATGCTTTGTGCAATAGCTAACAACGAATCCGTACCATTACCTTGAACCATTATAGGCACTGTTCACGATGAATATGGCCTCTGAGGTTCCCCCATAGGATGAATTCGAGGTCCCCTCGTATACCATATCTGGCGCTATTAGGTCGAAAACGGCCTAGTTAGAGCGTTATAAAGGCTCATAGATTGCACCGTGTGTATCAGGACGAGTTTCACCGGCATTGTACGGGTTGCAAAGATCGCAAGGGAGCCCATATAAGAAGTTCAAACAACTTGTCATGCACATAGCGACAGTAAAAGGCAGTTCTGTACAGTACTTGCTTGATGTGGTCAGCTCTTTGCGTAATTGCAATAACTGAAATCTCGTCCGAATCACTTCCATGTTATTTCCGTCATGGCAATCTCGTCCTCTGTTTTCCCTACTTTTAGCGTGCCGTATTTTCCACGGAATCGACATGTTCTCCCGCTTTCTTCACTACCGATGAATTATTCCTAACTCATACTTCCGCTTTTTGAATAAAAAGGGGGGTACCTCAAAATTATCGTGAACTGCGCCTTTAATATAATTCCGTAATTAAATAAATGAATGTGATAGTGACTTCATCGATTCCGCTGCAGTAGCAGGCGCTCTCAGCGAGTTCCAGGAAGTCTGTAAGTCACGAAAGTGTTGATCACCATTAGTATGGAAATCAACGGAGACTTGTCTCCTATTCCGTTTCCATATGAACCAGTTGCAGAGGACTACTACATTAAAAAATGAAATTCGATATCCATCGAGCTGAAAAGAATACAATAAGATCCTCAGCAAATATAAACTGCTTTGTTTGTGGATTCATCAGGTTCGAAGACGGTGAAAATGGACGGAGTATGATGGAATCTATATTTTTATGGTCATTTCTCCCTCACAATTAACTCGATGCCTAGGCTTACACATACGGCATAAAAAGAAATTATCTCAAGAAAGGCTTCGCTCCCTCGTATTACCTAATTCCTCTTTTTTCGAGGTTGTTACAGCATTGGGAAAATACAATCATTCAATGGTAATTCACTATGAAAGAGCAGATCCGATTATGAGGAGCGGCTCTGCATTGGGCTGCTGTTTTTACGGCCTACATCAAAGATACAGATTTAAGGTATTGTTGAGGGAGTGCCACCCTCTGATTCCCCAGATGACATGGAGAGCATCACCCATGGCATCAAGACAGTCTGTTACCGTGCTAGCCCTCATAGGCTCACCATGCTGTTTCCATCGTCGTTTTTGCGTGCATCTACTTATTACTTACACTCCAATCGAGATCTGATCGTGGTCATGAATCAGGGTAAAATAAGGAATATTTACAAGGATAAAAGAGAGTATGATAAATAACCTCCCCGTTTAAAGGCACCGTTCACGCTAAAAAAAGTTATTGAGTTCTTACCTTATTAATACTCAGCGGCCCCCATGGGTTGTAGAAGGGTCCTTCTCACTCCCGCTATTTCGACGTCCAGGGCATAGTGGCGGGCCAGTTGTTGTCGTAATTCGCATCTCCGCCCCTCGACCGATGTCACCTTAGATGAGTGTCGAGACGACACAGTGTCATGTAATCGCGTCAGGACCCACCCTGAATTGCAAATTGGCAAATTGCCAGAGACGCAATGTGTTGTCTGCTATTGCATTGCGTCTCTGGCAATTTGCCAACTTGCAATTCAGGGTGGGTCCTGACGCGATTACATGACACTGTGTCGTCTCGACACTCGTCTAACGTGACACCGATCGTCTCTAACCGACGCTCTTTCAATGTGAAACTCTCCAACCCCCTTTCCAGCTCTTTTTTTTTGGCCCTTTGTAATTCTTTTTGTTCATCGTTTTTTGCGCTTTTTTCGTTGTTATCGCTTCATTCTAGAGTAGTTCTATCAATTCCCGTCAAAAAAGGGTACCCTAACTTTTTGTGAATGGTGCCTTTAAGAATGACTCACGAGCAATTTTTTGCTTTCTAGTGTTCTAGCCAGGCGAGATTCATGTGGAGAGCTATTTCTGTTCTCGTGGATTCGCCTACCTTATTAGAATACAACTGGGCTCAGTAAGTGGGGGAATATGGCTTATGTTTTTCTATCTACCATAATAGAACGAAATTTTTCACTTACCACATCTATCAGCCCGAGCAGAATCGTCCGCGTTCCTTCGCTATATCTTTTAGAATTACTCAAGGCCGCAAATACAGAAGAAATAGCGACACTGACAAGTAATTCATTGGCTGAGATATACGTATAAATAGGCAGTGTCCTTCCATTCTCTTTGTCTTGGAATCTAGAAAAATTGCTCAATTACAAATAATCAAATAGCATGAACGCATCGGACTCAAATGAATCAAAGAGCACTCTTCAGTACTTAACTCTACTAGTATTCGAATAATATTGTAGTGTTGGTGTTACCTTCGTTGTAAAGAAGAGCCGTGTTTGATTCCATGAGCGCTTCTTCGATACACGATGAGGGAAACCGCGATCTATAAAAGGCATTTGAACATGGACTCACAGGTTTCGAAATGAATTCGATGGATACTGTAAGTTCTTGGACTATGTTACTCCGAGCTTGAACATACAGCTCCTTCGTAGCATTGTAGCCTCTGAACCTATTCCAGGCTTATCCTCAGGTTCGAACGGTCATCCCCGCAACTTTCAGAACTAAAAGCGTTTATCATTCTGCACTCCTCTTCATTAGCTCACCATTTTCCCAAAAAAAATCTTCACAAAGTCTAAAGTCCCGGGGCGTTAATAAATCCCGTCGGAGAGACGCACCCACGCATTCGACTTCCTTTCTGTATCGTAGTGGCATATTGAATGCGTATGTGGCCTATAAAACGACTTGCGGTGGCCATTCTATGTCCAACTCAGCGCTTTTCTCTTCCCAGACGAGCCTGGTACCAATTAACCGACCCCGAAGGGATACACAGGCTTGGTTGGCCCAAGGGGATATCGATCCGTGATTCGAACCCGTGATCGTGCGTGTGAGATAGTGCGCCACTTGCCATCACGCCACTTCAGCCACCACAAATCTTCATAAATTTTATTAGTTCCACCTACGAAAAAATTCAATTCGAAACCATTCCAGTTTCAAGGGTCAGTTTCACTTAGTCCATATATCCTATTATTTTAGTTTGGGTCATGAATGGTTGTCCTCAGCCGCTATATTCCCCTATTATTCACTGAATGATTTATAGCGAAGAACGCAGTGTAGAGGAAAGTGGTGCACCATCACCATCACGTTGTCCAGGAATCCAGAAGCGAACCCAGAAGCGATGTCTCCCTAGCCCAACCAAGTATCCAAACATCCTGGGCTGGTCCAATTGTTACCAAACGAGCCTAGTACGATAAAAGCCCTGACTTGCACATCACTGGCCACCGCAAATCATTGTATCGGCACATTGTATATGTTCAAAACGACCCTGGGGTTTGGAATGGAAGCTGAGTAAAGGGCATACTCTAGGGATGAAATTTCTTGAGCCAAATGCTCCATCCCTGTTCTTCACCCCGCACCTTTCTAAAATAAAAATACAGGGCATTAAATGAATCGGAGCAGCTCTCTTTTTAGAGAACGCATTTCTTCACCTACCCCAGCTACTGGGAGTTCTAGAAATTGTCTTGTATGTCCCGAAATGTATTAATACAACGTCAAGCAATACTACCCTCTCCAAATGCCACTGATCAAGCATCTTGCAAGGTGGGCCCACGTCATGCGCTTATATGATTTCTGAGCGAGCAACTCTAGTGGAAATGACTGAACCTTGATTGAATAATGAAAAATACAAGGACCTTCTCAGAAACTCACAGTAAAACAAAGTAGAACATATACTGTAACAAAAACCATTGTTGAAGAAGTACCATATGTAGCAACGAGCATATTCAGAATAGTGCCAACAAAACCCGATACAGAAAGCTGTAATACGGTAAGATAAGTGATACTGTGGTTGATCCAAACGAAAGGAACCACTAATAATCCATTTTCAATGCAAAACGCTTTCATTTTTTATTCTTATCTTCATTGACTTCGGTAAAGCCACAGAAGCTCTACTCCTAGAATGCCTCGAGGAGCTACCATGTGTTTTCAGTAAATAAACCTCCTGGAAATCAGTGCAAAACCTCGGTAAAAGCCTGAATAGTAAACGAGTTGTTCTTTTTTTGTAGTCTTCTTCCTGTCGTAACCTACTTAGCTGGATTAAAGGTACAGTTCACGATGATTTTAAGGTACCCATTTTATTCAAAAAGTATAGGTTGCTAATAGTTCATAGGTAGTGAAGCAAGCGAGTTGGAGAGCGATTTCGAGAAATATATGGCTTCTCAAAAGTAGGGAAAACAGAGGTTGGACGAGATTGCCATGGCGGGAAAAGCAGGAAAGGGACATTCGGACAAGATTTCAGTTATTGCAATTGCACAAAGAGCTGATTACATCAGGCCAGAACTGTACAGAACTGTCTTTATGGGTCATGACAAGTTGTTTGAACCTCCTACAAGGGTTCTCTTTTGATCGATACGGCCTCTACAATCCGGTGAAGCTCGTCTTAGGATACACACAGGCCAATCCTTGAGCTTTTATAACTCCCTAACTAGACCATTTTCCGACCTAATAGCGCCAGATATGGTATACGAGGGGACCTCGAACTCATCCTATGGGAGAATCCCAGAAACCATTTTCATCGTGAACTGCGTTTTCAAGCTGATGGTGTCGGATAAGAGACATCGACGGGTTGATCCTAGCAAACTGTCGCTTTGCCAAGACAGTCGTTGAGTCGCTAAGCGTCATCTTGATGCGAAATAGAGTAAAACGAACACTTTTGACTGTTTTTAATAGTTCCGCCGAATTGAGTAGCGTCTTTCAAGAAACTTATCCAAATATATAGCGCCTGTAACGGTACCACACAATGATTTCAAGCAGATCAAGACACTCACCAGAACGATTACGATCGTCACAGTCATAGCTGAAGAGACGCATTTTTCGTATTTTGAAACCATGAATACAGCAGCAGCCCGTTCTAATCCAAGAAAGAAGAATCCTATGTAGTATAACACGCCGCCATAACGGGTTATCGGCTTCACATGTTCTAGGAGAAACTGCAACACGATTATAAGTGAATTTAGTCATACAGCAACAAGCCCATATTAATAGCGGACATATTTAAAGCACAGCACACGATAAAAATGGCTTATAAGATATGTCCCTAGGGTAAATTTGTGCCCCTAGTATACCCTATGTGGCGCTGTCAGCTTGGAAAACAGCTCAAATAGGGCGCTGCAAAAGCTCAAAGACTGTCCCTTGTGTATGCGTGGACCACTTTCAACGGCATTGTAGAGGCTGCACCGATCGCAAGGTAACCCATGTAATAAGCTCAAACAACTTGCCATGACCCTTAGCGACAGCGAAAGACAGTTCTGTACAGTTTTGGCCTGATGTAGTCAGCTCTTTGCGCAATAATAACGACTGAAATTTCGTCCAAGTACCCCTTCCATATTATTCATTTCCCTCATACTAATCTCGTCTAACCTCTACTCTCCCTACCTCGAAGGAGCCTTATTTCATAGGAAGCGGGGAATTTTTCCACTACTTATGAACCATTCCCAATCTATGCTTCCGTTTTGCGATTGAAAAGGAGTACTTTGAAATTATCGTGAACAATGCCCTTAAAATATACAAAGCAAGTAAATTACAAAACTCTGATCGTACCATAATCAAATTACTATATTCAGCCGTACTGGTTTTTCTTTAGGAGAATAGAGACGGAAAAAAGAGTGAAATTGAGCTCAAGTTGTTTGAAAGTTTCGCTCGAAGTGGTTGCGGTAGCCTTCATATTTTCTGCAAGGTTTTTTGTTTCCAAAAAAATACTAGAAAGATCTCACCCTTCTATTTATGTACCATATTCGGATCCCCCTCTGTTTCCTACTTTACCCTCTGATGAACAAAGGTTCTCCTCCTTTCTAACCTCATTCCATGGGGTCGCGAGGCTCTCGTTGCTATGATGGTCAAAGTGTCTACCCGTGTCCGTCATGTACTTCTTTACAAGTTTGACTCCCAGCTGCTGGTTCTCATCGAAACGCGTGTTTACTATTTGGCCTTCATGCCCCTCTTGGTGACTCTGTGCACGCCTCCTTCCAACGCTTCAGAGCTGGGAGCACGGCGCTTGAAGATGAAGTTTACTTGGCTCATCGTTCGACAAGAGCATATTTTACATTGGAGACGGGCAGAAGGAACGGTTTTGTGTAATCGATCCGCGCACGCGGTTGTCGAGGACTATTTGCCTCATTATAACAAATCTAGCAAGCGCGCTTTCCAATTTAGCTTCAGAAAAAGCCGCTTGGAGCGCTTCAAACTCACCTTCCCAGTATATTGGTGATCTAAAATATGACACAGTGCATCTACCAGCGAATACAGTTGTGCTAGCTGAGCGCCAGCTGTCGTCATTAAGGTGATTGTCCTAAAAGAAGTAACGACTTTGATATATAGAGATATGTGTGCAGAATGTGTGCAAGGCTCCCTTTGCTACTACGTGCTGGAGCCCTTCACTCTATATTTATAGCCCCTCACATGCCTGTGGCTCACAAAAATATTCTGTACGATGCTGTCGGATCGAAAAACAGTCAAAATAGAGAATAAACCCTCGGAAAAAGTTAAAACTGGCTGAGCACGCATACGCCTTTAAGTCGGCCAAGATCTTGAAGGCACAGTTCACGATAATTTTGGATAATTCAGAACATGACGAAAAATAGAAGATAAGTTGGAAAACAGGCGATGAAGGCGAAAGAAGTGCGTGAATCGGTATTTCCTGTGTAAGAAGGGTCTAGAAAAATCGGTGAAAAGGGGGGTGTACTAGAAGGAGACCAGAAAAATGAAGAAGAGGGGCGTTTGGACGAGCTGTACAATGTCTGTCATTGCATACGCGTGGGTCCTGGCGTGAATAGCTACCTACGGTAAGCAAAAACTCATTCATTCATAAGCACAAGTCAACAAAAAACCCTGGTAAAGCAAAAATAGGCCACCTTTTTTAGCTTCTTGTTGTAGAACATCAGATAAGGGATCGCAGCAACAAAAAGAATAACAGAGAACAAAGAAATAGCAGAAAAGCATTGCCTCATTAGTCGTTGATGAGCTGATTGCGTTTGGGTCCCAGAACGAATATTGCAGTTTGTATCGCCTCGACACTCGTCTGACGTGACATCGATCGAGGGGCGGAAAGTCCGGGCGAACCGGTAACGGAGCTCCCACTATGCCTGGCTGTTGAGTTTTAGGACTTGACAGGGTCCTTCCTGTTGCTCTTGTGGGCCACTGGGTACTCCTAAAGGGAGAACACAGAAACCATTTTTATCGTGAACTGTGCCTTCATCGGAACCAACACCTTGCTCACAGACAGCTCAGCTGTGGGAAGTAGCACCCACATTCAGACAACTCGTCTAGAAACTCCTTCCATTCAGCTTCTGCAGTCACATTCTTGTCGAACCCCTATTTTTATAATACTTTTCTTTGAAGCTCTACACTTCTCTAAACACGTTGATTTCCGCGCTTTCTCCGCCACATCTTCGCTATTCTGCACTATCATTTGCATTACTCATCTGAAACTTAATACCCCAAAGTTATCGTAAACTGTGTCTCTGAGGTTCCCAGATATCTTGGGATCTCGTGTGATCTGCGGATTGTTTCCTTGCTTAACTTCTGGAGAAATGCTTATTTTTTCTAGCGTTGTAAAGGCCAGTAAATACCTAGCATGTACAAAGTAATTGTATTCGATTTATACAAGTATGCAACCTTCTCGGGACAGCTCTTGTGCGCCTTTTTGAAGTAATCCTGAGCCTATTTATTCACTTTTGACCCAACTTTCATCTGTCCTACATATTGCTCTGCGCACTTCATCTTCCATACAGAGTTTGATGGGGCCAGCCCTAGACTCTGATTGGGAGCTATTCTCAACGGCAAATCCTTCGTTAGCGACAATGTCGAAGTATTCCTCCGCCTGGCCTCGCCTGGCTTTCTCAAGATTGCACCCTCGCTGTTCCTGACGAACTTCACTACCCCGATGTGTTAGTTGTCTGAGTAGGGAGGCGAAAGACGAACTTCCCTCCTTCTCGACTGTCAAATTTCTCATACAAGCCGTCCATTTCCGTGTTCTCTGTCTTCGCTTCAGCAGTCTTTGCGAGCCCTTTGGAAGTTCTGTATGCCGCTAGGTCCTCTGGAGCTCGCGTCCTTCGCCAGCGTTTGTTGGCCGTTTTTTTCTGCCTCACAACTAGCTGGACTTGATCGTTCCATAACCATGCTTCCTTGTCTCCTCGGAAACCACCTCGACTTTCCCCCAGCCTTTTGCTTTGCACAACGTAGAATAACCTTTACAGCGTTGCTCCAGACCTACTGGAACGGCCCTTCGCGATCTGGAGACCCACCCTTCAGTATATTCTCTTGGAGGTGCTCTCATTTCAATCGATGCAGCTTTCACCACTGGATCATTCGTTCCGTTCTTGTCCTTAATTTTTTGAAAAGAACGATGGCTTTGTCTGCTAGGAGAAGCCTGTGCTGTAGAGCAAGTTCTTCTCCACGCAGTTCCTTTGTGTCTTTTACATGTCTTTTACACTTCTGGGGGACGATCTTCTTACAAGAGCATGACCTATTTCCGTGTCTTTCCCTCCACTATTGTAGGTTGCCTTGTGGAATTCCTTCTAACGGAAAAGTGCTGCCAAGTAATGGGCCATGGCCGAGTCGAGAACCTTTTCTCTTTCTTCGTTTCTGACTCCAATTCCTCTACTTCCATGTTCCCTTTTTAGTGCTCTCCTTTCACCGCCGACGTGTCCATTCAAATCACCTCTTATGATAAGATAGCCCCCTACGAGCTGATCGGATGGCCGCGTCAAAGCTCAGATAAAATTCATCCCTTTCGTAGACGGAGCAGCCGAGTTGTGGTGCGTATACCGATATTATTGGCCAGTACCCCTCCTCCGAGTCTATCCTTACAGCCATGATTCGAGTGCTGATCCAAATGACGGCGAAGACAGAGTCTTCAGGGGTTTCTGTCACTGCTATATCCACACCGTTTCGTTTGTTGTCTTCTCTGTTGTAGAAGAGTTTGGCACCCTCTCCAATTACTCTGACCTTTGCTCCCTTTCAACGAATCCCCTGAAAGCTAGTATTTTGATGCTCCTGCGCTTCATAAGATCAGCGACCACTCGGGGCATCCTCCCAAACAAGTCTGGTACCGAATGGCCGACCCCGGAGGGACGAAAGGTTCGGTTGGCTTTTGCGGATATCGATACGGATTTGAAGCCGTGACCACGCGTGTTGGATAGGGCACCTGTTGCCATTATACCACCTCCGCCCTATTCGAATGGCATAGTTGCAGTAAGTGGCAGAGGGACAGCTTACACCAGTGACCCTCCTACGAAACTAGATCATTGAAGTCAGGAGTAAATATCATGATAAGGAAACGCGGGTGTGGTGCAGTAGGAACGAATTCGCGTCGCGGCGAGAGAGACGTCGCGCGCGAAGGAGTGCAGCGTAATGCAGCAGCAGGTAACAAATACGGGAATAAAGGGATTAATACTAGAATCATGCATAAAGTAATAATCCCATATCGATTGAACTGTATGAAGAACGCTAGAGACGTAAAAACAGCGAAGCGAGGTTCGCGACAGCCGCGTGCTGCGAATCGATGACCCAAAATCGTTTTTTCTGCCCGTCTCCCAGGAAAGACATAACAGCAATTCTGGTAAGTTCACCGATGCAACTTAAAATGCGCTGAAAAGAACTGAGAAAAATGAATGGTACAAATTTCATGTCTTACCTGAAGTTGACGTGGAGAAATTTCCGTGATACCAATAAGTACCATAGAGGCAAGACAGTTAGAATGCCAAAAATGCATAAAGTCAGAGAGATTGCGGGAAAAATCAAGCTCATGCTGAAATTACAACAGTAGGGTAGTTTGCTATTTCGACAAAACTTCCAACTGATAAGCCAATACCGAATAAGTCTATTAATTTCAAATGCAACGCCAAAGAAACCATTCATAAATTTCACATGTAGGTGCGACACATTCCCTAAGGGTACCGTCTTGTAAAGGGAGCATTCCGGATAAAATGTTATTTGTTTTTTCATGTGATTGCACACAAAACCAGTCATAGAGGAATAACTTGCGAGCAATCCGTAGTTCCTGTACCTGTTATAAACTTTGCGGGTCGACGTGTGAATGTTTTATTCCTAGAGTTTGTATATGAGTCTGACTATGATTTGCGAGTGTTACGTAAGTAATGTACGATGGAATGTACGTGCACTCCAATTCCTAAGAGCAGAGCTTCCCCATCTCTTTTCAGGAAAGCTCATACACCGGAAAATGGGTAAAGTTGATAAATTAATCGACAACCCAGATTCAATTACTTCTGAGTGCTCACTTTCTTTGAACGCTGGTCTTCTTTGGACTGTTCGCTTATACAGAACTTCCTTGTTTTCTAATCAATTAGTAACTAGTTGAATGAGTCCTCATATGGTTGACGGGTGGTATTCACTCAATGGATTGACAATTAGATTCCTTACCCAAAGGCGAAAAAGAAGGCGAAATTGTAGAAGTAAGTAATGTATACTGGGTACTGGGCATGCTTAGTCCAACTGGACCACTTGTTCCGCCTGATGGGATCTCCTCTAATTTTGAAGGTAGTCCTCACATCGTAACTCGGTCCAAAAACGTTTTGAGATCCGGAATAAGGGATTAGAGGCTACTGAAGGACTGGGGCTCATGATGGGCGTAGCGTGCACTGTCGTGGTTTGAGCTACTACTCAACTCTGTTTAAGAACGACCTCTGTTGCTACATACCCACTAGCGTGTTCTAGTTCAACACGAGAAATACAATGTATGAAGGGGGCCATCTAGGTCTGGAAATTCCTAATAGTATCTGAGATTGCAGGGTTCAATGCATAAGGGATACAAGGACGTAAGCAATGGGCAACAGACAGCACAAGAAGAGCCGATGAGTTCGTTACGTTCTTCGTAGGAACAATGTGCCCTCTCACATGAGCACACGAGATAAGTGCGATAAGTGTACTTACTGTCTTGTAAAGGAGGAATTCTGGATAAAATATCATTTGGTTTTCTGATGTTATTGCACACAAAACCAGTCACAGAAGAATAACTTGCGAGCAATCCGTAGTTTATGTTCCGGTTATAAACTTTGTGGGTCGACATGTGAATGTTTTATTCCTAGAGTTTGTATATGAGTCTGACCATGATTTGCGAGTGTTACGTAAGTAATACTACAATGGAATGTAAGTGCACCCCGATTTCTAAGAGCAGGGCTTCCCCATCTCTTTTCGTGAAAAGTCAGATACTGGAAAGTGGGCAAAGATGACAAAATAATCAACAATTCAGACTTGATCGCTTTTGAACGCTCATTCTCTTTGAGCTCTGGAATACTGTTCGCTTATATAGAGCTTCCTGGGTTTCTAATTAGTTAATAACTAAATTAATGAGTCCCCAGTACAGTTGACGGTCGGTATTCACTGAATGAATTGGTTATTCGATTCCTCCCCGAAAACGAAAAAAAATTGTAAAAGTAAGTAAGATATACTGGGTATTGGGCATGCCTGGTCCTCTTAGACCACTTGTACCACCTAATGGGATAAGCTCTCATAAAGCAGTTCTTACAAAATATTATAACTCGGTTCGAAATTGTTTGAAGACCCGGAATAAGAGATTAGAGTTTAATGAAGGACTGGGGCTCATAATGGGCGTAGCGTGCACTGACGTGGTCCTAGCTAATTTTACATAATCTAGGTTTGGAAACGTTCTCTGTTGCTATGCACCCATTAGGGAGTTCTAGTTCAACACCTGAAATACAATGAATGAAGAGGTGCCGTGTAGGTCTGGAATTCCCAATAGTGCCCAAGACTGCTGGATCAATACCTAACATGTAGGTGAGGACATAACTGATGGGCGATATAGTATTATACAAAGGCAATATTAGAAGAGCTGAGCCGACGAGATCGTTATGCCTTCGTGTGTCCTCTCACATGAGTGCACGAGATAAGTGCGGGATTGGGGGATTTCAATAAACAGTGTACAGAAAGGAAATTAACTTAAAAAGGCTTATAAACAAGCCTAAAGGTACAGTTCACAATAATATTGAGGTTTCTATTTCGAGTTGAATAATGGAAGCCATGGCGCAGAGTGGTCCAAGGGTGGCGATTAAAGCGTGAAAATAGGTGGAGTCCGAAAAATGCGAGTCTTCAGAAAAGTAGCAGAAATGAGGTGGTACTAGATGGCCGTCTGAGTTTCTCTCGGTCGAGCGCACTATTTCTCTCGTCCTGTAATTAGTGCTTTAATGACAAGGTCGGCACAACACGTCCACCTTGAGTGTCTGCGTCTACGAACCGGTTTTGGAACCCTATCAGGCCCTGTCTAGACCGTTTTTTGGCTTGACAACGGCCTATGAGCTATTATTGGGAGCTACAGATTCATTCTAGTAGGAAATATCAGAAACCACTTTTATCGTGAACTGTGCCATTAAAGGGAATACTCATTGAAGGGGACGATTTTCTAATTGTACATCAGAAATTGTATGAAAAATGAAACGTTTAGCGGCTACAAAATACCATATTCAGAAGTGCATATAGCTCTCATAAAATTTATCAGATATTCTCAATAGTTGTTATGAGATGCCATTAATTGCTGAATGCAGTTAGTGATCTCATTCTCGCTTTACTACATTGGCTTGATTTAAACGAATAATGACGCCCCGAATTGTAACCTTCAGCGTTTATTATTGAAAGCAGTAAGGGAATGGTCATTAGAAGTATGAAGTGCAAGGAGAGGGAAAGGCGATTAAGCCGAATCCCTGTATCCTCACGTCTGCAAGTTACAGTGAAACTGATAAAGGAGCATGTTCAACACATTGGCTATGTGAGTATAAAGTGAAAGATGAAGTCTCGGGGCGTTAATCAATCCCGTCTGAGGGCTCGCCCCCGCACTCGACCTCCATTCAGAATCGTAGGGGCGGAATGAGTGCGTATGCGGCCTATGTAGGCCAGCCGATGTACAAGGCAGTGCTTTTATCCTCCCAGACGAAACTGGTACCAATGACCGACCCCGGAGGAGTGGAAGGCTTGGGGAGCCTAGGCGGGCATCGACCCGGGATTCGAACCCGTGACCGTACGTGCAACTACACCACCTCTGCCCCTTTGTGAGTATGTTTTAATTTATTAATTTAATTCATGAAGTAGCGCGAATCATGTAATTGTGACTGAACAACAATTACTCCAAGTCATAATTACCGAAAGCTTTGAATATCCTCAATCAAAAGTAGTCTTGAAGAGCCCAGCACTGGATTTCTCATGTAACAGTTTGATAGTATAAGATTGGCGACGAAAAACCATGGTTAATTGTTTCATGGGAGTTTGTGCGAGAGCACGAGTCACAGACGTGAGTAGTGATGGTGAGATGCGTAATGAGTGGATCTATAAATGACAGGTTTGGAACTTAGTAAATAACTCCCTAACGAAGAAAAAAAAGTGCATATCTAGTGAAGGGCATACAACAAATGGCGGTAATCACCCCTCGTCTCGCCACATATGCTATTTTTTCACTTCGGTGAATAAGCCTTAGAAAAATCTGTTTCTTAGGACATCTATTCGCAGTTTTTTTGAAAAAAAAAGACTCATGGGAACTGAAGAAATCCACAACATGAGATCGATTCTATTCTAGGATTAGCTTCACATGCATGCAAAGAGCCACTACTATTAACGGGGCCAGTCAATTTATTGCCGGACTGAAAAAGGCCAACCAGACCATACACAGAGGTCTAAAATTCTGAGTACACCTAATCTTCCCAAGTCAATTCTACCATTGCTGGTGCGAACGCACTGACGGCAGGAAAAGCACCCATGATCCCCTGAGGTAGGGAGCTGTAGGTAGCTGTCATGAAACTATTTCAAACTCTTTTGAAGGTGAACTTTTTCGATCATCGAGACTATCGAATACGATATTTGCCTGTCTGCCACTGCACGGCGATTATTAGTGCTTCAGTGACACCGTCATCGTTAGTTCTTACGCTAGATCCTTTCCCAAATCTTTCCAGAGTTGGTTATCTTTTGAGATTGCCATGGATTAGGAAAATCGAATGTGAGAATGTATTACCAGCTATTCGGAAGAGTTAGATGGGCCTGAAAAAATCGAATGTGGGAATGTACTCCTGGCTATTAGAAAGATTAGAGGGACCCCATACGATACCGAGTAACCAGAGAATGAGAATAATCAGAAACTCTATTGGCTTTTCTTTTACTGTTTTACCTCTTTAGATTTCTGCATGAGCGCTCCGAAGGATGGTATTATCCCTGTGGCAATAATCTCTAAAAGATTCTAAGAGGAAACGATTTCGAGAATACCGAGAAGGAAAAGGCAGCGTTCTACATTTTAATGGCTACCGTTGATTAGTTAAAAACTCATCTGTTTTTTGAATAAGCATCACTTATCCAATTATTATTTTCTGACACCATTGTCAGAAGCTTCAAAATGTCCACTTGATCATGCTCGACGGAAATGAGAACGTCCTCTTCATCCAGTTAGTCGTCCCATCACATTCATGGCTGGGTGTCTGTCGTGATTTGCGTTTTTTCCGAGAAAGGCAGTCCGACAAATTTCAAGGAAGTTGTTGGAGAACAGTACGGTATCAGTAGAGCCAAAGTCCCCTCTCAGGAAATCCGGCCACCGTTAGCGTGTTCCTCGTCTCAACGTATTTTTCAATTTCAATCAGATCAGGTTTCTTTACACCGACTGGATTGTACAGGGAATTGTGTATTTTGACATCCCAGACTATAGCGCTGAGCGTTGAGCGTCGAAGCTGGTTAGCGACTGCGCCGCCGTTGACTGCAGCCATCGCTCAGTTCTATGAAAGCGCCTAGTTCATCTATCGACATACCATAATCATGACCATATCTGACTACTGAACACCTGAAGTTAAAAGTTTAAGTATCTTGAAAAACAAGGCGAATGGAGGTCGTCCAAGTTGACGCAACGAAGCAATATTTGTTGCTGTCAAATGCTATGGGGCCTTAGTCTTCAACTGATGATCTCTTTCACTTGCTTGCGTAATTTGCTTTTCTAGAAGCGACTGCTTGTAGGCAGGAGCTCGGAAATCAAGAATATCATGCTATCGAATCCATTTACCTTGTCGAGCGCCTTTAAAGTACTTAAAGCCTATGGGCCAGGCACCTAGCATCATATGTCAACAGCTTGTAGCAGTAGTACACTATGTAGATGGGAGATCTGAACATTTCTATTGTAGCTCACCTACTACTAGGTAGCTTTACTTTAATCGACATCTCTTTCGAGAGAGAGCTGTTTGGATAGGTAAGTGTCAACATAGATATAACAAGAGGTTTTTTAGGGACGGAGCATCGAAGAAATGAAAAAGAAAAAAATCAGCAATCAGACACCTCCGCCTAACTGCCAGACATTGTACTAAAGCCAACAATTATGATGAAAGGAAGTTAATGACAATTCCAATTTACAGATTAATTTTTTTTCGTCATGTGATATGAAAAGGCGGATTTACAAAAAGGCCTACAAAAAAATGTATAGTATATTCTACCGAATTCAACCTATCTCGAGTTAATCCTGTCCCAACCAAAGAGGAAGGTGGATAATTCGAAAGGATAGATTGATTATGTTCTCAGAGGTCTACGGTACTAGGCAACGTTTGTTTTTCAACAGCTAGCTTATGCTACATCGCATAGAATCTCGACTTACACTTTGCTTCATGCTCAAGCACTGAATTAAGGGCCTTATATTGATAAAACAAAAATCCCAGTCAAATAGTTTGCTTCTCGATATAGAGGAAAACGAATGGATATAGGAGGGTACCGCCTCCTCATGGAAGTCGATGAGAACGTCATTGCTAGCCCTGGTACATACTGACAAATCAAAACAGAGCTATCAATTCTAAAATAATCCTCAAGCATAATTACCATCTCTGTTGTTTGAGATTTTCAGGGTAAAGAGCTGCAGGCGCACCTACAAGAACTCATTCATCATCAGTCGAGCTGAGTTGTTTTTAACTTTTACTGGGATGGATTGCAGTTGATGATATATTTGGATGGTTGTGTCATAAGAGCTAATTTATGGGAACTGTCACTTGTTCTTGAAGTGTAGTAGAAAGTTCCATAAAAGTGCAGTGACAGCATGCATATTCATGTGAACTAATTGCCTTTCAAGCACCGTCTGAACGGTTCTATGCACTCCTCCTCTCAATGCTGATCCAGAGATTTCAAATGCCACAGTCGTTTCACAGATCGTCTCAGATGGCTCTTCTCTAACCTTCTTGCTTTCACCTTCAAAGCGTTGAGAGGAGGTATGCATAAAACTACTCAGAAGGCACATGGAGGGCAATTGCTCGTAAAAATTTTGGGTTAAATGTTAAATTAAAGTAATTTTCCTTTCCTTTTTTTCTTCTTCCGATGTTGTAAAAAATTCAAAAAGGGCACGTAGCACGCATCGGTCACGTATCGATTCGTGGTTTCCCACCTAAATTTAGGTATATAAAAGGCAACTCCAACAGAGGGATTGGTTTGAATTTGGATCTAATGATCAAATGGTGCCCAGGACGCGGTGGTAGCGTCATCCTGTTTTGTTGTAACTCTTCTTTATCGAATTGTTGCCGTCATGTTATTTTGTTTTTTTTTGGTTCTAAGAAAGTGTCTATTGACATTTTTTGCTTGCTACAATTGGAACAAACATTTGACTCGAATAAGGGGGGGGGGGGGGGGGACAGTCCGGTCATAACAGGATCTCATAACCCGCATATGTCCCACATACGAGTGGTCATTAGGAACTTCTTCATGAAAACTTGCAGAACGGTCCGAAAAAATCTTGCTTGACGCACAATGTTCCGCAGCTGCCCTCCAGACAGCTTAATAATAGTAGGGATGCAACAATTACCGTGCAAACGACAAATCAAATTTCAGAATAAAGTAACGATAACAATGAAAAACTGTGGCTGCTGCCTTGGAAATAGCAAGGGCAGAGAAATTCCACTGCCATGAGCATCTAAAGTTCCCAGTGAAAATCCTAATAAAGCAAATGTGATCATCCTTTTGCTTAAATGATCACATTTGCTTTATTAGGATTTCAACTGATCTGCAAGTTTCTATGAAAACTAGCACATCACTATGTTCAGAAATTTCTTGGGATAGCCCAATTGTATTACATCGCATCAATAATCATTACCCTTTTGAATATTCACTAATTAACAAGGGAAATACAGAAAAATATCAAAGTCCTGAGAGCTGATTTAATGAGATTAATAATCACTGGAAACTGCTCATTATATGAAGCTAGTCATCATTGAATAACTAAAAAGTATGGCTTGCTTTGAAAATATTAACGAAATCAACCATACAGGGATGAAGCAACAGACAGTTTCCATATCTGAAGTGAACACGTGGATGTAGAAGCGAGTACGTGGAAAGGTGGATAGGAGAGTAGAGCGGAAGATAACCGTAATTGGTAATCGATGTCATTTTCGTGTGTCTAAACACGTGCACAGTCTTTTCAACCCTCCGTAATCAGAATAATCGCTAGGAAAGGTAGCAATCTGCAAGCAATCTCGTGAAGAATGCATGGAATTCACAGTACAGACCTATTGACACCCCATGCTGACTGAACTATAATGACTTAATTTGTATGTTGTCGACCGTTTTCATATCGCTGATCATCCATTTCCCTGAACCGCTTAGAGGGAAATAAGTTTGCTTCGCTTAATCCCACTGATTCATCGGCCAGTAACTCAAAGCTTAATGGGTCTTGTAAACTTGTTTTCCATTCCATGCTATTTGGCGGGCTGCAGGTAGGACAATTCTGAGGCGCTTTCCATGCACGACTTAATTTGACTGAAGACTAGGAACGCTATTGCGCATGCCAACGGGTAAATTATAACCTACGAAGTAGACCATCTATTCATCAAGAAGTGAAGCAGAGCTTGCCTCGCATGCCGTAATGGGTAACAGAAAATGATTACTGCTAATAAAGGTTGATAGAGAATCCTGATAGGGAATGATAACTGCTGATAAAGGCTGATAGAGAATCATGAAAGGGCTCAGTGCAAAACCCATCTAGGCGATATGCCATGTATTTTTGACATTTTATCACGATCTAAAGGGTAAGACGGAAGAATAGAGTAGGTTGACAGAAATGAATGGTAATTACTGCGATAAAAGTTAACACCCTCAAGGGAGAACGAAGTTTGGTTCTTTCCTCTCTATTAGATTACGGCGACTACGGTATCATTATTTGCTACTCATTGAGGAACCAAGTTTTTGCTTTAATTAGTATCATTGACACAAAACCTATCCTACCATAGTAATATGCCAATCGCGGCCAACGATCATTATACATAAAGCTAAGAAGGAGCTATGAAAATGGGATTTTTATGATGGTCTCAAGACCGGGTGTGGGTTGCTGTACCCGAACGACATGCCGTTCTGGCAGCACAAGATCGCGAAGGGGAATGGGGGTCGGGTATCGGGTGAAGATTACTGTACCTTATCGTGGGAACTCGGACACGAGAACCTCTCCTCCCTTTTTCACTGATAGACAGCACCAGTTGAGATTTAGGTTAACCAACCAGATTGCTTAATTGCAGAAAAGTCGGTGGTTCACTTATACCAGTGGAGAAATGTTCAAACTGACAGAAGATGGTAATTGTTAAGACCAAGGGCGACAGATGAATTTCTTTCGAACATTTCGAGGTCAGAAGTAAAATCAAAATTATCTGACCCAAAAAGAGGAAAGCGTGTCAAGCATGTGTAACAGCAAGGAGAGGAGCCCAACGTAAGTCGCATTTCTGACTCCCTCGAACAATGGAGGACTAGCCTTTCTTTCCTCTGCTGGCTATTGCTCAGACTAGAAGATGGATTTGAGTGAAGATCATCAAAACCACTGAAAGTCATTCATTAGCTCAAATATTCTAAAATACCGTCCAAACTCCAGAGAGAAACAGAAGTCACATAAAAGCTTTATTGACTAGGCGACATAAAATGCGCTTCAGAGTATTGGCAACCTGATACCGATTCACCGATCCTCGATTGACGACGCTGTCCACAGGCTATCGAAATTGACTTGAGCTTTTAATTTCTTTTCCACGTCGTCCTAACACCACATACAGCCAAATAACTTGAGAGCTGATCGAGTTCACGCTGCAAAGCGATGATGCGCTCCAAGCCCGATTCCACTGAGACAGGAGAGCATAGTGATTCTGAAAGGGATTCTAGTGAGAACAAATACGTGAGAAGATTTTCTTCGAGCTCCATTGGTGTGAGAAATATGAATTTCCTCCGGTCGTTGAGCTACAGTACGTATAAAAAAACTCCTTATCATAAAGCTCTTCTGCTCCATGAGCTACTGATTTTATTAGATCCTCTTGTCTTATGACATTGACATTGGAAATACCGTATCTACCAGGTGAGGAACAAACTGGTGAGTCAATTATTAGAAGCTTGAGAACTTTTTTATTGATCGCTACCCGTGGATGGATTCGCAGCTCTGGCGTGGTGGCAACCATTCATAGCATCCAAGCGCATTTGGAGGGATCATTACTTCCATCCGCTACTGTCATAAGTTGGATCTCCCTCGCAAATAAGTAGACCACACTTGTTAGGTAAACATCGATCAGGGAGGCTACTCACAGCGGAATGCTACGCCCTCGTGGAAGGAGATCCGGAGGTTAGATCTCGTTGTCTTGCATAAAAACTAGGTTGTACTTATTAGACAGTTTTGATTTGCCTCGAACATTGCGGCTACAGAGGACTACTGAATCAATGTACCGACAAGGCAAGGATCCTTGATTGTACTGGTCGTTCTGACACTGATGTCAAATCCATACTCCAAAACTGCAAAAAGACTCTGGGAACATAGTCAGGGAACATTTCTTGCATGTGATATGAGGTTTTGTCAATCATATACCGAAGGAGAGTCGCTAAGACAGATGTGAAGCGGTGAGGCAGGAGGCGCATAAAGCAATGGACTAGCGTTCATGGCATAGAGGTTAGCATTTTGGTGGTTTTATGCTTTATCCTTTATGATGAAGCTTCGCGAAATCCGCGGGTTTCATCTCCTCCTGAGCCGTGTCAAATAGTTTTTATGTTTCCTTTCTCTACCTCAAAAGCTTCCTATGCAGAGTAATTGTTATGTGCTAATGTTCAATGGGGAGACGGGCATTAGGATCGGTTTTGTGTAACGATTCGCCGCACGTGGCTTTTGCGGACCATTTGCTTCACTTTTATTACAGCTCTAGCGTTCTTCACACAGCTCGATGGATATGCGATCATTATTTTAGGCATGATTCTACTGTTAGTTCTTTTGTTCCTTATTTCTTATCTGCCGCTGCATGCTGCTACATTTCTTCGCGCGCGGCGTCCCTCTCGCCGCGACGCGGCAATTTCGATCCTACTGTGCCACACCCAAATCAATAGTATTTGCTCAAAATGGTCTCTTATATGTTAGTTTGTTTGTTTTGCTTGCTTCTCGTGTAATGCCACTGGAGCAGAGTTTCGTTAACAATCACTACAAACAGGTGAAATATGCTTTTTGTGTACCGTTGCAAAGCCTCTGATTCAGCGACCTATTCTAATCTTTTCTTTGAATAGGAACGAAAAAAATCAGATTATTTCACTCTAAAATTGGCATGCCCTTTACGATAGCTACTCTCTAGAGGCCGAAAACACATCCTATCCAGCCATCTGATAGTAGCAGATGGCTGAATAGAATGACATCACCTTGCACTGTCTTCACTGTGAAAAACGCTTCTGCTTCAAACGCTTAGAATTTTGATGGTGTATGTGATCATGGAGTGCCCAACAGTTCTACACTGTTTTTGCTTCGCTGCATCGATCCAACGTTTAAGAACAATATGCTTCAGAAGCGCTTTAGAAGATGGGAGCCAAAAATGTTCCCCAAGCCTTTCCAATCTTTCATCTCCCTGGTACAGGAAGCAGTCCAAGGTTCTTCCTTATATTATGTTCGGAATAGTGGGACATCCATTTTCAGGCCAGAAAGGTAAGGACTGGGCTTAATTGGGCCAGTATCTCCTGTATGTCTTCTAGCGAGGATTGTGGTTAGTCAATAGGAGGAGTAAGAATCGGCACTGCCGTATAGACTTTTCTTCGCCGTTGTTCACATCTAATTACTGCAAAAGTCCACGGAATGAAACAGTTGTTATTTTCTACAACCTCAATAAACAGTAGCTGATATAATAATAGCGTGATGTCACCAACTATATATAGTCGTTAGCAGCTGTCTTGTCACTATTATTAATCCGTAGAAGGCCAGATGAAAAGGTCTCATGTTGGTGTATACCATAACGTCTCTGTGTGAGCAGAATGTGCCGCACATGACGGTGAAGTAGGCCTCTCGTGTTAAAAGCACAACTCACAAAAAAATGGTTTCTGAGATTTTCCCATAGGTAGAAGCTCCTCTCTGATGCCATATGTGCCGATGCTAGGTTGAGAAACGTCCTGGATAGGGCACAACAGGGGCCGAGGGACGGGACTTACGTGCGTCCAAGGGTGCGCGCGGCAACTTGCGCGGCAATGTTCGTGACGATTGTACGACTCTGACGCCGATTTTCGGGGCACAGACTAGAAGTGGAGTAGTTAAGTAGGGTCAGATAATCCTTCTTATCTGCCCTACTTCAACTTTGGGACCCAATGATAGGCACTGAAGTCCTTCAAATCGCAACGAACCTCGCCGCGCAATTTGCCGCGCGCATCCTCGGTCGCACGTATGTACACATACCCCAGAGGGCCAGACAGTGTATCGTGTGAATGCCACACCCACAGCGGACGAGTTTCAACGGCCTTATAGAGACTGCACTACCTTGAGAGACTCCCCTATTGGAAGTTCAAAGAACTTGTCATAACCTTCGGCGAAAGTGGAATACAATTCCAGCCAATTCCGCCATGCCATTTCCGCCATGGTGATCTCGTACAACTACAGTTGCACCACTTTAAGAAGCATTGCTTTTCACGAACTAGGCAGATCTTCGCTTTCTTCCATCAACGCACTACTCTGCATCAACCCTTCCGCTTCTCAGCTTAGAAAGGTTACCTCAGAAAAACACCATAAAAGTGATGTTTGGACGATCTGTCAGTTGGTGCAATTGGGTAAAGAGGTGCCCACAGCACTGGACGGTTTTGCAGTACCTTGTCAGGGTGCGAGCTAGTAGCAGGGCAAAAAGAGAAGGGCAAAAAAGTAAAACTTAAACATAACAACTTTGTTTCACGAGAGTAGGCAAGGCTTACTTTTTCCGACAAAACGTTCTGGCCTTAAAAATAGTTTCTTTGAAAACGAAAAGGGGATGCAAGTTCCGTATAAATAACCTCTCCGTCGCCATCTGTAACCTTTGGACTGTCTCCCACATGTATGAGGTACTGATTGGCGCCTTTAAAGGGACGCCTAATAGGTGAATGATTTAAGAATAAAGTTTTTCGACGTTCATCAGTCCATTTTTGGGATGCACCTTCGCGTTCGACTTCAGTTCGAAATGTTTCTTGCGTTTCCAGAGTACACCTATACTGGGTGGCCAGCCAACGTACAAGTCAGTGCTCTCATCCTCCCAGGTGAAATTTAACCAACCTAAAATGGGAGACGTGGTGGGCCTAGGCGAGATTCGAACCCGTGACCACGCGTTTGTGATAGTACTTTCTTGACAAGACACACCGCCTCCGCTGGTCTAACAGATCTTCAGAACAATGCGCACTTCAGACCTAATGGCGCTTCTTCAAAATTTCGTCAAAACATAGTTTGAAACTATTCCGTTAACACGAATCTGACTGACCGGAATTTTGGAAAATCCTCCGAAACGGTTCCAAACCACCGGTGCTCCTTTTTCCAGCTGATGGACGAGTTGACATACGTCCAACGAACAGATTACTGCTGCCACATGCAACTAACATGCATAAAATAATGCATTGTGAATGCATATACATTGCCCTAAAAAATTATGAAAGTACATTTTTATTGTACTATGTATTTTTGTAAGAACATTTAATCGAGAATCTTTTCAGCTCTGGATGCGTTAGAAGCCAACAAGCGGAGAAAGATCCATTTCAAAGATATATCGAAGGGATTTCGAATGCAATGTAAATTTTAGCAAGAAGAATCTGGGTAATAAAAACTTCCATTACAGGTCCACTTGATCGTAATGGTGATATGGATGACAAAGAGCTCCCCGTAGCAGTTGCTCATCATCGATAGTGATCGGCAACACACCTTGCATTCTTGGGGTTTCCTTTTACGCTGTGTAGCCCAGATTGCAACAATCTTTTATTAGCTCGAAGAGCGTGGACTACTAGCCCATCTCAGGGAATAAAACAACACCTTAGGGAACAATCTTGGAGGTTAGTCAACAACTTCCGAATTCCTAGTATGTAGTCCACACCCTTTGAGTTTTCTCTGTATATTGAAATAGTGCTTCCAGGCTCCAAGGAAGGTGAAGGCACCGAAACGTCAGCCTAACAAAAGATTGTTGCAATCACGGTTCCACAGCTTAAAAGAAAACTTCAAAATTGTAAGGAAGCATGTCGAGATCTATGGAGAGTCGCGCTTGGACAACTCATTACTGTTCCCTAAGTTGAGCTTCGTAAATGCCCATAAATCCTAATGTACGATTTTTTAGGATCGCGCTAATGTACTTTACAAACTTTGTGGTGTATTTGATCGCTCTTATAAGTGGCAGACGTAAGGGGAGTCACCGCTACCACCGTCGGAAATGGCTCTTTTTGCCGGTTGTTCGACAGAACAAGAAGGAAGCTGGGAATGCACGCGATAAGTATCCTTCTGAGAACATCGGTCATCTTATGAGAAACCTTTTGGGAAACCTGACCACCCTTTTGAAGTGGCTGATTTTGATAGGTAGGGAGTGAAATAAT
This sequence comes from Haemonchus contortus, assembly GCA_000469685.2. Taxonomy (NCBI): domain Eukaryota; kingdom Metazoa; phylum Nematoda; class Chromadorea; order Rhabditida; family Trichostrongylidae; genus Haemonchus; species Haemonchus contortus. The sequence continues at coordinate 39,766,772 of LS997565.1, forward strand.
GCCAGGGCCTGCTTGGCTCGTGTGCACCAATCTGCTGATCAAGCATTGAGAGTGCAGTTAAGGAGTGACACTTGACATCACACCACTTCTGCCAGGTATACTTCAAAAGAAATCTACTGGAAAGAAGGAGTGGCAACAGCACCTCAAAATGATGATTCTACTGACGATTAGGCCGCTGTAGCTGTAAGAACTCAACAAACATCAAGTGTCAACTAATCTTATCAGCAGAGCAGGAGCTTCTGAAGTTTGAGGCCTTGAGTTAGGCCAAAAGGAAATTTCAAATAAATATCAAAAGAAGGGAAAAATGATAGAGTTGACATTGAAAATCTGTTCATCAGGACAATAGGACAGTATGTTACAGTATGACTGAGTTATAGGCATTTGACCATATCAGGAATTCAACTTCCTTATAATAAAATAGTATCGCCGCCCTGAAGACGTGATTGCAATTCTCCTAGTTTCATTCCAAACTTTTCGTATGACCCATTTCTAACAAATATTTGTGGAGTTGTTAAAAAGTCAGCCATTTTTATGAAGAGTAGTGAGCGGTGGCACATTCTGGAAAAAACAGCTCATCATCGTAAGGAAAACTACTAGCATCCTATCTTCTTTGAGAAACTCGTACATCTCAACAGTAACTCATCCCCATCGTAAAATCAACCCTGTGTGAGAAGTTTCTACGTGAATACGGATGACAATCGAATTCTAGGTAGAGCAAAGAACCCCGTGCACATTTTTGAGTAACTTGGTAGGAGCGCCAAAAGCAAAATCAAGAGTTGTGTACATAACAGCTATGGTGACGTTTGTGAAGAGGAAAGCGCTTCATTAGAGGCACTTAGGCTAGAGGCACTGAAAGAATCAGGTGTAGACAGAGAATTAATAGAAGGCTTAGCTCTGTCTCTCTGATGAAAGCTTGATGGGTTTTGCTGATTACAGGAGGTCGAATTGAAGCTTAAGTGCAATGACGAGCAAGCAAGGAACAATCTGGCTTTCACATCGAAATATAAAATCGAGGACACGAGCATGGCCTAATCGAGACGCGTCGAAGAAAGAAGCGCTGTTCCTCCTGATCCCGACTTATCCAGGACCACCAACTGCACCTTCAGGCACACCTCTATATCTGGGTAATTGTACTGGGTCAGCAATATAACTACTCAGGGTTTTCCAGAATATCACGTAACTAAATGCAGTCGGATTTGTTTCCTCGCTAACACCTGGTCTCCTTCCCGAATGGTCTTGTTGTAACCACATCCAGCTTTCTACCCGATTTAGCCGAGGCGGACTGGAGGCAGGCAATGCTTCGAAGCAATGCAAAATAGTCATTGAACTAACGTAAGAAACAAAATTACTGAGTTAACCGTGTCAGGTTGAATGTGGCGCATAAAAGCCTTTCAGATAGACAAAAACACAACTGTATCATCATTGCCCCTTCCCACTTTTATCAATAACGTAGAATTATCCGTAACATCGTTCAATGGAGATTTCATGCATTCAAGGCTTTTTACTTAATTCATAGGATCATGAGGGGCATTTGATCATCATTACAACCAGATATCCGGAAATAAAAAGTTCTGTAAAGCGCAAAAACGAAGTAATCAATTTTCACAGTCGTGAAAAAAAGTTTCAAAGCTAAATTCCAGAGCTCACGTGTCGTAATCGCAGCGTAATCTGGGTTTTTGTCTCTCCCACCCTTTCGTCCTACCTCGATCTCTGTTTTCCTTCCAAGAGCTAATAGCTCGACTTTAGGTGTTAGAAGGCCAAATAGGACCAAAAGCCCAGTTCATGCAAAGACAAAAAATAGCTCCATCTTGCGTAGGATACAGCGAGCAAGAAGTTTAGCATAAGCCATTCTTCCTGATGTGTTCCGTCCACCTTAGACTACAAATTCTCAAACTAGTATGCCCCCAGAAATGAAATTTGTTCAATTTCAGCACAGAATTGCTTCGAACATTGAAAAAGCTATGAATAATGCTGGTGTAGTGAATGCATACACCAGCATTATCCACAGCTCCAAATGCATAAATGTGCACTTCTACAATTACACGGTCATGGAATCGAATCCTGGAACGGTATCCGCCTGGGCCAACCGTGTCCTCCATGCCTCCAGAGTCCGCTAACTCGTACCATACTCATCCGGGAGAGTAAAAGCAGTGCGTTGTACATTGGTTAGCCGCAAATTATTGTAATACGTATAAGCCGAATGTGCGTTCAAAAATGCCACTACGAACTTGACTGAAAGTCGAGTTAAGGGCGCATCCCAAGAACGAATCGATTAACGCAAAGGGCTTCCAAAATATTGGTGAAAGTGCTGTTTTTGTGAGTTTGAGGGAGTACTTTTTCCATTAAAATCTAGTTTGTTCTGCTAAGATGTTGAACGTATCGGCTCCCTTCTATGTTCCTTGACCTATGAATAAGAACTGGCCAGTCGAAAGCTGCAACAACAAAAACTGAGCGAGGACGAAAAATACAAAATGCGATTTATACTGGTGGTCGGCCATGGAAATGTAACTCGAAAGAGTAGGAGTAGCTTGTAGGTATTTTTCGACTTTTCCTGAATGAGGTGACGATTTTCTGGAAGAGCAGACCTTCTCGTAGTTGATATATATATGTAGCTCACGGCATTTACAGCAGGTGGAATAGGCGTAGAGATCACTCATTCACCAGTTTTTCACCTGTCCCGGACCTGAGAGTAATAACATACATGTTGTAGTCACTGACGAGTCTCGAACAATTTCGCATCAAGTCCAAAGCCTTTTCACGTGAATTAGACCTGTTCCCGGGGTACGCCCCCACACTCGACCTCCATTCAGAATCGTAGTGACGTTTTGAGTGCTTGTACGATGACTTGCCGATGTACAGCCGATGTACACGTCAGTACTTACATCTTCTCAGACCATTCTGGTACTGTATAAGCGGTCACGAAATAGTTGAAGGATCCGTTATTCTCAATGAGTAACGACCCGGGAGTCGATCCAATGACCATTCTTCTGATAGTGTGCGCCACTTGCTGCTACACGATCTCCACTCCACATTATTCTCAATGAGTAACGACCCGGGAGTCGATCCAATGACCATTCTTCTGATAGTGTGCGCCACTTGCTGCTACACGATCTCCACTCCACATTATTCTCAATGAGTAACGACCCGGGAGTCGATCCAATGACCATTCTTCTGATAGTGTGCGCCACTTGCTGCTACACGATCTCCACTCCACAATCTAGCATGTCAATTCTGACTGGGTACAGCGTTTCCACCTACACAGATATTGCATATCAAGGACATGCTTTGCCTAGGAAATTTTCGTAATTTCCTAGTCGTACGAAGCTTATATGGCGCATTCTTGCCAGCCCACCCGGCGACTATTTTGGTCCAAATGAGGGTTTCCTTTGGCTCTTCGTAGTGTTATTGTTAGAGGTTCACTGACATCAAACACCGGAATGTACAGAATGCCTCTGAGTAACAAGTTGAGTAGTGTTGACCTTTTTCGGACAACCTCGATAACTTCAGATTGGAACTTATAAATGGTACCGTATATCAAAATTGCCTAATCAGCGAAACTATATTAGAAAAGCAGAAGGAGCCCTTGACCCTTGAAAATAGTGAAAAAACTCCTTCAAATTGCTTCCGAAATCTGCGATTCCGAGGAGGAGGGTGTATACTCTGACATTCGTAAAAATACTACGCTTTTGCAAAACTATTATATTCTTCAAAATAACAGAATAAGGAAGCCCAAAGCAATGTAACATATGGAATACAGTAGTTCTTTCTTGCCTTTTTTCTGTAAACTTGTAACCGCGATCAAAGGTTATGTTTTCCTCTGAAATTTTCTCCGGTTTGCTTGGGATGCTTTGAGTCATACAATTAATTAGTGGCTATGGCAAAATATTTTAGCCTGCTGTTCTGGGTATATCCTTTTATCGCTTTGGAGATGCCCGTTGTGCACGGGATTGTTTTTCTAAAAGTTCTTTTGATCTCTGGCACATCTTGCCATGACGTCATTTTCTCAAAAGCAATCACTCGTCTTCTACTGCACTTACTGTTGCCCCATTTCATTAGGAGCACGAGTAGTGTAGTGACGGGCGACGCACTAACACAGAGCGCATGGTTCGGGGATCGGACCAATTGAGAAAGTAAGTCTCCATCCGCTGGGATTTGTCATTCGGTACCAGAATCATTTGCGAGACAAAAGTGCTCAGTTCTACTTTAGCTGGTCGACACTATGATTCGAACGGAAGTCGAATGCGGGGCGCATCCCGCAGGTTGGATCGACCAAACCCGATCAAAGACAAATACTTTACCCTTAATTTGCCATGTCTTATAAAAAAACCTCGTCAACATTGTCTGAGAAGAAATTTTTCCCAGCATTTCCCTAAATTATAGATTTCCGCATTAACTGAATAAAGTGGAGATGCCAAAATCCGGATAATGGAAAACTGCAAAAATGAAGAAGTGATGCCTATGCCCACAAATGCCATCGAGGGAACAATGGAGCGATGGTTTCGGATAACAACTGACTTCGTCTCTTGTATGTGATAGATTACCATGATGTCATTGCCGTCCATCTTGAACGGATTACGTACGAGAAGTGTTCTCTTTATAACCTTCTTCATAATCCAGTGAATACACCGACGTCATATGATGGCGATTGGACACAAAAGATTAGAATAAACAATACAGGTCCACCACGTTGTTTATTCTCACCTTCTGTGTCCAGTCGCCACCACAATGCGTCACTGAACGTTATGGATTATGGGGAGGATAACGAATAACGGAACAATTCGGACGTGGTCCACTGAATCTTCATTGTGGAGGTTTTTCAGGTTAGTGATTTGAAAGCACCTGGTTTCTGATTGACTATCATAGCAAAGTAGCAAAACAGAAGGTGAAATCTAAAAATACAGTAATGAGTAACACGAAACTTCAAAAAACCTAATGTTTACAAGGAAAATTTCATTTTCTTCAGTTCTTAAGATAACTATTAGGGTGTCCCAAAAGTTTTGAGAAAATTTTGGTCATGAATTTCGTAGCCATGTTGCGCAAGAAAGCGACGAAGCAGAGCCACGGAGAAAAGTTCAGTAAAAGGTCACGCTTGGTAAATCATCACTACAAGAGAACTGTATTGCACTCCATCTTTGGAAGTGAGTTATCATCATTTGATTTATGACTACCGGAGCCTTCTGCTTCACCATTACGAAACTGATCACTTCGACACTGAGGCTCGGAATGAGATATGGTGACTGATGGTGACCGAATGGCAGCAGTGACCTTTTGTTGTCACCAACCATAAATGGCACGATCGCTTCCTTTCAGAAGAGATTTGCTTTGACGAAGTTTGTCTAGGCGAACGTCCACTGTCCTCAAATGCCGACTGTTCTGGCCACCCGTCAGAGCAATCCTCCTCAAAGTAACAGGATATGGAATAAACGTGCCTACTCCCTATTCCGACATTCATGACGTTCGACGCAAAAGTCGCCAATAAAGCAGACTCTTTACAAGTATCGCCCGTTCCTTGGCTGAGCAGCAGTTCGAGTGCGAGTCAGTGTGTATCAGAAGCTCCTCGACTGTAAGCAAACGACGACATCAACCGACTTTATTATTGCTCAGAATAAAAACTGGGTATCATATGAAAATCCATACAGGAAATCTCAATGCCTACCACTGGACGTAAGGCACGCTCGCTACAAAGCGAGAAGACACGCCATCAAGGAGCTCATTCTTCCTCTGCTCAACCGGATGTTTTACTACGAGATCCCACCAGAGTGTACTAGTAAAGGCAGAAGTATTCTATTACCGGCTAACTGAAATGGTGCTCCGAGCTCAGATTTTACACCGGTTACAAGGAAATTTTCGATTGTGATGAGTAATGCTCGACCACCCTGGGCGAGAAAGTCGATGGATGAGCTGGAAAGACCTGGCATTACCTGACTCCCCACGTATTCATCTGACCTCATCCCATGTGACTGTCATGCTTTCAGGAGCCCACATACCTGCTCTACAGGGAAAAATTCACCAATTGTCGAGAGGTCAAGTGGGTGGTAGATGAATGAATTGTGTCATGCCTCTCTTCAAACTGGAGAAATGGCGTCAATGCCCTGTTCGGTTGATGGAGAGACATTGTGGCTGAGAAGGGCCACTACCCTGATCACTGATCTAAGTTTGCTGCTGTAGTTATTTTGTGTTGAAAAAAGCGGATGAATTTTCTCAAAACTTTTGGGACACCCTGATATATCCTTTTTGGATCTACAGGAAAGGCAACGGAGCTGTGGGATTGGCTGTCAAGGCTCCTACAACTGTTATGGCAGTTCTTGTTCCTTGCAAGACTGAATACTCCATCACTGAGGAAGTCAGAAATAGTCATTGTTAGTGTATAACAGGAGAGAGTTAAGAGCCGTCAAGAGAGCTGCTGCAAAAAGCCGTCATTACCGTTTAGCTCTTTCCACTACCAGTTCAAATGATTGCGTACCCTGCGAGGTACTTTGTGGATTCGTCTAATCCTTTCAAGGTCTTCTACAACATGCCAAAGCATTAAGCTACGACACAGCTCTTGTTCTAGAAAGACAGCATAGCACTTCTTCCGAAGTTTTATTGGGCGTAACATGCCAGTCTAACCTCAGGCTGATGGTGTGTTTTATTGAAAAAAGACTTTAACAGTTTTTTTTGTGTGAATGCACTACCTTGTGAAGTAAAATATGCTTCAAAACTGGTTTCGGGAAGGCTGACCAAGCGGAAACCCTTTCAACAAGGTAGAAGCAAAGAGCCAGTCATCACTCCATCTCTTTCCACTACCATCTCAAAATTGTAAACCCTGTTCAATGGACTCACCTAGTCCAATTAGGGACTTCTACAGCATGTCGAGGAATTCGTTCACGATCCCGCGTTTAACCTTGAAAGCCAGCAGATTACTCCCGCTTTCATTTTTAGCTAACTTCCATTATGGTAATGTGCTAGTCTGACCTCTAGCTGATGTTGCACTTCATTGAATTATGAGGTTAACAGTTTCTCTTTGTGGATGCACTGTCTTGTGCCTAGAATCGTCTGAAGACTGTTTTCGTAACGGCTAAACAAGCAAAACTCCCCACTAAGCTAATCGTCTGACACCACTTCCTGATCAGCCCAGTTGAGCATGGACAAACCGTTTCATCTACTCGTAACTGCCTGTCATCGCCTTCCAACTATACAATATATTATACTTTCTACTTCTGAAGACCACCCTATGCGTTTAGAGCTATCGCTCGCGCCGTAAAGAGTCTCAAACAAACAAGTTACAGATTTCCGTACTTCGAAATTCGAGATAATTTTATTATTCTCATTGAGCAAATGCAGTACAACCACTTGAGAAAATCAAAGGCTTTCCAATATTCCATGTTCAACCCTTGACCATTAGAAATGGACGATATGAGATGATCAGCGGAGCAAAGCATAGGAATGTTATAACGGCACGAGGTCGAAAGTCAGGAATTAGTTCAGCAAATCACAGATTAAACTCGAAAAAGGAGCAAAATATGAGTTCAACAAAGACGATGGATCAGATTCTCAGAAAATTCGCATAAAAAACCATTAAGCGATCTAGATTACGTGCGAACAACGAAAAATTGCAATCGTGATATGAATCAAGCCGTCACCGATCCAATGGTAGGTCAATAGCGCTGTCCTCAATTTTGCGCTCGAAGGGTAGGTAAACGTGAAATCCAAAAGAGCCATTCGAGAATGAGCCAGGATTAGAGACGACGGTTTCTGTAAAGAAGAAACGTAGAAAACTGGTACAGCATTCTCCACCAAGAATATTATTAGCTGGGTATTGCACTACGTAGTTTTTGAAAAGAGGAAAAACAAACTACATGGAATACAGCAGTGTTATGACCAAGACGAGAACTCTCAAACATTAGAGACGTCTGTGATACATCACAAAAAAGGACGGCGATTTTTTTAGCAAAATGGGTCGAATGAAAGATTATGAACTCAGTGGTGCCCGGTGGATCGTAGAAACGGCGCTCTTCATATCAACCCTTCAAACCACTGTTTTAGATTGATTTTCGATTCCATTCATCGAAATAAGGTTCCTAACCCAGGGTAGTTGTTTTTTTTTACATAAACACTCTACAATACCAACCTGCTTGCATCTCGGCAAATGATCGGAATTTGTCGGCAACAACAAGTAAGTCGGGCAACGGGTGTAAGCTCATCACATGATCGAACTCCCAGAGAACCGGTGAGACGTGTGCCGGTAGTGGTGATAGATGAACCTACAGAATAAAAAACAATACAAGATAAACCAAAAAACTCACTCGAAAAGGAGATAAGTCTAGCAATAAGAAAAAAGATTCAATAAAGAAAGAAAGCTAACTGGTTCATTTAAGTACATGACACAAATCAGTACCTGACTCAAAATTGTTTTAGCAAAACTTTTCGGAATGTTTTCGGATGATACAGCATTCACGGCATGCCTAAAAAGAGAAATTGAGTCCCGGCATGACAGTCTTTCAGTAATTTAATGAGCATGTTTTCTTTTTGGAAGAAGGTGCCAAGATTAGTTAAAAAGACGAGCCTGCACATCCTTTCAATGAGGTCATTTCGAAAGACTACTATCTCCTGGCTAGCATACTGTATTCGGACAGGATTCGTTGCGAAGATACAGTTTGGAATTTGCTCGAAGTACTTGAAAAGCACACTCGGAAGGTGTGGACGGGGTAACATCTGAATCTTGTATTCATTACACAATACAAACTTGACCACACATCTGTCTCTCTTGCAAAACATACCATATTCAAACAAGGATCGTCCGGGCCAGGAACAAATACAAAATGGGTCGACGTGAAAGAAGATGCAAAATCATTCAACTGATTTGCCAGTCTAAACCAAGGTTAAGTTATTGATTACATTGTTGAACGTTAAACAAAAGTAAATCTAGCACCGATACCAAAACAAAAAAGATGCAAGTCGTCTTTCCATTATGGACCCACTACAGTAAACCTTTCATCATGAGATGTGTAACAGCAGCTGTTCACATTCAAAAACCTTGACAGAAAACAAAAACGAGGAATTCCTTTTGCGACAAAAAAATGCCCGAAGTTCAAGAAGATTCTGAGACGACCATGCTTGCGGTAAAACAAACGAGCATCTCTTCCTATATAGACGTTGAAACAAGCGAGGTAGGCTTGCAACTATCAAAAAAAATAAGAAAACTGAATTACTCTTGAAATTTTACCTTCGAAAACCTGAATGAAGTAATTCCATGGTATCCCGCTGCCGCGATCGTGAACAGAAATTTCCACAAAAAATGAAAGCCAGAGGAGCATCAGCAGAAAACCCTGACAGCATATGATATACTGCTTGCATAACCTAAAAAATTTACGAGAGCATAAACTAAGTTGCACCGCTGACGTCAAAGTAGCACCCATACTTTGGGATTATCCAGATGTACATCCGACAAAAACACAATTTGAGCATTTGGATTGCTTCGTTCGGCTACACACAACTTAGGATTACAACGGAAGGCAATCTAAAAGCAGAGTTAAGAATGACGTGATACAAACGAATTGATGTTTCAAGACAATCCTTCAAACTTACAGGATCATCACCGCCGAACCAATTCGCATTACCGAATACAGCACGCGTCTCTTCTGCTGATTCCAGAGGTACAGATGCGACTTCTCGAACAGTCAGCAACGATGAGTCGTACGTACCCTGCATAGCATACTAATTTTGACCAATCCGACTTAGAAGAGGAGCAGTTAACAAAATGACAACATTTCTCAATCTCTACGAAGGCATTGGTTTCAATAACCCCATTCAAATCGAATCTCAGGCAGGGTGACCTACCCGGTTTATCATAACATCTCCCTAATAGGAGTGACATGCTTGAAACCAAAAAGGGGACGAATATGAAATCTCGAATGAAGCAATGGGTTGCTAACTCATTTCAGAAGTTCTAGGCAGAACAAACACAGTAAGCCTATTTTGATATTAAAATCCCTCTAACTATCTACCTACGCCAATTACCAAAGAACAGCTGAAGGGTTTCGGATAGAATCTGAATAGAAATGATCTAGTTGTTTACGAAATGCAATTGAATTACATGTGAGGGAATAATAAGCAATAGTTAACGCGAAAATCAGGCTACCAATATAGTTTTGCAAAACAAAAAGCACACCTGGAAAATTCCTATACTTCCTTCCGTGAAAATTCCCTGTTGAAAGCGAGTTTCTTCACTGAACTCTACTTGCATTGATCCTGTTAAGTCTTCTATATGATAGCAGTGACTCTGAAAAAAAAAACTGCATATTTATGATGCCTTTTCTCACAATTCTCTGTTGAATATAAAAAAATCTGCGCGGAGCATTGCACGCGGAGAACAGCAGCAAGCCTTTAGTTATTTTCTCTCTACCTAGTTTCCTTCTGAGACTTGTGAATTCGGTACTGTGATTCCCAATCGGTCTCTTCATTCTACCCTGCGACCTTGAAAATTTTTGAACGTTTTTTGGTCACTTTGCAAAGCAAAGACACAATGAAATTGTAGTCACACGTTATGGTTTTTTCTCCACTGCTCTACTAGTAGTGAGTACAAATGTGCTCTGTCAACAGCTGTCCTAAAGTGCGTCGATAAGACAGAAACGATATCGGAAATTCAGATTCTTTCGCGCGTTTCTCACGGTTTAGAAGAGAATACTTCAGTGAAGTTCTTTTATGGTTAGATTTACAGGAAGAGTCATATAAAGTCACACGCAGAGGACAACAGGCTTTCAAGTTTGATAGTGCCAAAGGAGATGCAGACTAAGTGGTTGAGTTCGTAGCATGAATTTGAAAATCCAATCAAACCCGTAATGGAAGTTGGTGCAACGCTCACCGCGACCGCATATTAGCATAACGACAGAATGCGAGTACCACATCAATGTAATTTTTTCAATCAATGGATTGCCAGTCAAATGACCTCATTCAGATACTTATTTAAAAATTCTGAGAGTGAGGGGTTCTGTCCTGTCCCAAGCGAAACAGCCTTGAGAAAACAATTTAAAGCAATTTCTACTCAAATCGGTGACTATTCACAACTACTAAACCGACCTCATAGGAACCTTAGAAAAACATACTTTCTGTTGCGTGAGCATGCCAATAACAATGACATCGTGCTGCACCCTGGCGCTACCTAGGAGAGACTCGATTGTACTGAACTTGATGCTTTGCAGTTGCTTACACCGAGCTATTCGCTGAAAAGGTAATTAGTTTTATACATAACAGAAGAAAAAGAATTGATATTTCACGAACAAAAGCAATAAATATACCTGAGTCACAAGCTGGAATCTGTGCCTGATTGCATCAGTGGCCTTATCCACCGTAGATATTACTTTGGGAGACTCGTCAACAAGCATCATTTTTCGGCAATTAGCGTCAAATACAAATCGACGTATAGAGAAGGAATCAAATACATTGAATATCGAGGTGCTGTAAAAACAACGTTAGCAATGACTTTGAATATACGAATAAGTTACTCTACATAAAGCAAGTGTCATCAAGTGTATATTGGCTTGTATTTTTTTTGGCGAGATCCCTGTCTGTGCGCAGAACCTTCTATGATTATGGTATCGGTACAACAAAAACAATTTTTCACCCGCTACAAACCTCTGCTGCGCTCCACGATTAGATATTTGCGAAAAGACTTCACGTATTACGTCCTGAGTGACGACCGATGTTGACACTACAAAATACATGAGCATAGAGATGAATCAAAGCGATGCGCTATTGGAATGCTGCCCATGGCACTTACATGACTGCTTCCTAATGGTCTCTACAATCTTCGTCATCCATTTCTTTCGTTTCTCTTTGTCGAATTTATGAATTGCTTCCACACAAATATCCAAAACGTCCCTGACAAAATAAACCTCATAAATCAAGAAAACAGTGGGGAGATAACCACCTACTTTTTCGCTTCAAGGGCATTAATTCTGAACGTTGATGAAATTTCTCGTCGAACTCGACTCCGTTCTACGTCTTCCATTATTTAACTGAATTTTATCTCAAAAAAGAAATATTGAGAAACCCATGAATATATGACCTTAGACAGATATCCCGTTCGAATTCGGAATGTACAACCACGCAACAAACCAACCATGACAACTTTATTGCAATAAATACAGCAGCAAAAACCTTCACTGTAAACACAATTTCATTCGTTGCTTCTGATAAATGAGCAGCGAATCAAAACAAATAAACAGAAATGACCAACTCAAGCGAGGAACATGAGATATCGTCCATGTAATGGAAAGCAAGTTCAATTAAATAAAAAAAGACATTTCACTGTGGAGCTCCGGGACGGAAAGGAGCTGGAGGTCCACGCATTGGAGGCATGCCCATCGGAACCCCAAATGGAGGCATCTGAAATACCCTTGTTACAGTGCAATTTTGACCAAAATTTTTTCTGATGCAAAGTAACTAACCGCTCCAGGAAAACCAAAAGGCGGCACTGGTCCACGCATTCCCGCAACCGGAGCACCAACCATTGGCGGTCGACCCATCATTGCTGGCATCATTGGTGCACCCATTGGTGGCATTCCAGGTTTACCAAGAGGTTTCGTCGTATTACCTCCCGTAAACGCCCGCGCCGTGGCATCTACTAGCTTTTGGGCTTGTTCTTCCATCCAGCGCTGAAACAGAACACTACGGATATTATATTATTATACAAACATTACAGTTTGCATTTATGAAAGACTACTTGTACACGACCGCTTCATGCGCTTTGTCCCATAGAAATTCCCCCTTTTCCTACGTAGAACAGTTATGCTAAAATCACAAAGCTACAGACTTATCCCTCTTACAAATACTAGCCAGATTTCGATGAATTGCTTTAAAAAAATACGAAATAACAAAAAAATAATAAAGTTGAAAATGAATAAACCCATTACGAAAAACATGAAGCCAAAAAACGTAGAAAAAAATCAGAAAACTCAACTCACCTGGTAAAACATACGAACGTTCTCCTTATGCTTACGTCCGCCATTGTGAGTTTTACGAACCGATGGAGAGTCATGCGTAAGGAAAGTGTCACAGTAGTCACAATAGTACTTCGGCATTGTTTCACTTAAATAATCCTCAAGAATCAATGTAATTGAGTAAACGAGTAAAAGTATACAAAACACAAAAGGTACCGATGTTGATGAACACAACTCCATACCGATGCAAAACAGAGAAGAAAATCTATTTATAGAACGTTCTTTCACAAATAGGGGCAAACAGGGTCAGAGAATCAAATGCAATGGGGACCAATATACAAACATTTACAGGATACAAAAGCAAAATTGCACAAAATAAAAATTTGCTGCCTAGTGGGAGCTTTGCACAGCGGATTCATTAATCACAGTTAGATTCATTGAAAACAATCGAAAAGAAGGATTATGAAGATAAGATCTAAACGCTCGCCATTTCAGAGTGCTGTAAGCAAGCATGCAATGTAGCTAAAACAGCACTTTATAATATATAATATGAAAACGTCATATGGTAATAATAGGAGTAAATACTGCCCGTATTTCACACAAAATGCTGACTAATCTCCTTTTTTGCTAAACAAATTAGCTTGACCTGAGTGGTAGTAGTAAGTGCAACGCCAAGCCGACTCTATCAATTTCACCATAAAATTTCAGTTAATAAGAGGGGGGGGGGCAAGCTGTTACATCAAAAAAACTTTCCTATCGGAACAAACAAAGGTTCGATGTGAGTGAGGCTGTTAGGAATTTAAGATCCACAGCTGAACTGCTATCCTTCCAACAGCTGACGTAACCATCTTGGCACCGGTAGGTGATTCTTTACAAGAAATTTATGAAGCGCAGTATTATCTGGTAGAAATATATTATTGAGACGAGACCACAAATCCGGTGTCATTGGAGGATAAACTCGTCCTTTGCCACGTCCGAGGCACTTCGTTTTTTCTTTAGAAACCTGTAACAACTTTTTAAGTCAGATACTGGAAGAATCAGAAAACGGGAGAAAGGGAATTAGTAGGAACCAGCACGCGACTACTCACTTGACAAAAGAATCCTTTCGAGGCACTATAACGAATGTGGCCTTTGAAGTCAAAACTCGACAGCCCGAGCTTATCCGCCAACTCGGTCACGACCTAAAAAGGAAGAACTCTTAATTAGGAAATGAGATACATTACTATGAAACAGACCAGAACTAAAAAATATCAAAGCAATCGCTGACAGTTTTGATGAACATAGAATACGAAAAGCTAGAATACAGAACGCTTCAGTCCACTAAAAATTATCCCGCCATGGATCCAGATTCTCTTCAACATAAGATCACACAAGTTTTTTTTTTCTCTCCGAAGATTAAGTCAAGAGAAAAATATTGGAGAGCCTCATTAGCTGTGATTGGCAGTAAGCTCAGGCGAATAAACATAACCCATTATGACATCCAGTTTTACATAATTAACTAAGTTTTATAGAAGAATGTCTCCCTTTTTCTTCCCTCCATCAGAGTCAAGAAAAAAAAAAGAAAATAATGAAAACAGCTTAAAACAGGAACGAAAAAATAAATAAAGTCAGAAAACTAACCCGCACTGGCTCCTCCCGTAGTGCTTCACCATCTATAAGAACCAGATTTGATAAAGAATAATGTTCCAACCATCGATCAAGGTGGTGTGTGTATCTGAAACAATGACGAACATTATTTCGTGATGAATAAAAGTGTGTAATTAGCTGTTCTGCTCGTTCAAAACCACTAAAAAGCTTTACAGCGCTAAATTAACTGACCGCCCTCCTGACAGGCACCTTTGCCTCAACTTTCTCTGTTGCGGAGTGCCCGCATCCAATACCTTGTCCATACTGCCAGCAGCGATGACCGTTGTATCATTGTGGGCAAGCATATGCTAACAATAGAAGCTTATTCATCTTCTGCCTAAGAGGAATGAAAATCTAAACCTACCTGATACCAAGAATAAGCTCTCCTAGCAGGATCATAGAGAATCACAACTATTTTAGCATTAGGAACAAGGGTGAATGCTTGCTTAGCAGCAGCCGGATTATCAAAATATGTTGCGCTCTTATCGAATACGACGTGAGCAGGCGAGAACTTAGACGAATACCTAGATAAAGCAGAGCATCAAGCTCAAGTTCCACTGAATTTGAATTCGGTAGGAATGGCGTCAACCTTATGAGTTCTTACCACTTTATCCCTTTATGGTAATTTGCTCCACCGAAAAACTGTAGTTCCTCGAACGACTCCGGAATCGGTGCATTGGTTGATACATTGGGATGCAACGATAAAAAGGTCGCAAGAGCTGTGGTGCCTGAGAAGGAAAGATATTAGCTCACTTACGCTTGTACTGGACTGGACTTGTAAGTTCAGTATTACTAGGAATTAAGGCCACTTGAAGACAGAAAAGTATGGAACACTCCCGTTGTTGGAAACAGGAAAGAGAAAGATCAAAGGAAGAGAAATTGAGGAAAAATAGTGGCCAAAGATCAAAACAAGCAACACTCTGGAATACTAGAAGAAAAGAAACGGCTTAGAGAAGAACAGCAGAACGGTTATTTCCATTCCGCAAGTCTGAGAAAATGCCCCCATAATTTTGTTCCAGCAAAGCAAAGTCAGTGCAAAGGGGTAATTGGGAATTGTTCTGAAACGAACCTCCACCAGATATACGGACTCATGCTTTGAGAAAATGTCGACGAATGTCAAGCCCACCTGTTTTTTGTGGACCGACGATAAGAACTGTCGGAAGAGTGAAGTTCGAGCAATTCAAAGCAGGTGGTAAAATAGCTTTGTGCCGTGGATCTTCGCATGGATTCTAAAAGGTTACTATACTCCTACTGATAATCGAAGCCAATCTTTTACCATGTTAATCCGTTGCATGTTTTCTGAAATACACGAGCTATGTTTTTTTTCCAATTAACCCTTCCACATCGCTTGAATAACTATTTTACTCACGCTCCATAGCGGCACAGTCTCTTGCGGCATCAAGGAGAAATACATTCGTGCAGATTCGATAGGGTCCTGCCATCGCAGCTGAATGTTAGTCCAACAGCTGACGAACCGCACAAGATTATCGAATGTGAACAATGCTAATCGATCATGCGCAAAATTCTGTTGATGTGTCATGAATATAGATATCTGAAACGGGTTCTTTTGATCAGTGGAGGAGACAACCTTATTATGTAGAAAATGAAATTAGTGAGAAATTACAAAAAACCTACCGGATTCATTAGAATAGTGAAGAAAAGCTCTCCACCATAAATCAAGCTTGTGAGCTTGGAAAGACCGCCAGGATAATTGTGAAAGAACTGCGTATGTGTGTAGAGGCCACAAGTCTGACGTGGAAGAACCTATAACGAATACACTAAGCACGTTCGACAAAATATTCAAAGGGTGTAAGCAGGAAAAGAGTTTAGCAAAGTGGTACCCTGGTTCAAAATGCTAGTTGTGGATCAACACACGAATAAAACAGCGTAGTCTCTCTTGTATGTTTTTCACTGATAGGGAGGCATTCGTTTCGTGCACTCAGAGTTTGCGCTGCTATATTACCGACATGATGCGCCGATGGCTCACCTCTTAGGTTCACCTGTCATCAACAATCGACAATGGTAGTCTGACCATGAGGGGCCATCACTTGAATGGAAAGTTTGCACGCAACCACTGAGGAGGTAAAAGCACGGTTGATTTCCCCGAGCTTTATAAAACAAGAACTTATTCAATGCCATGTATATAAACAAGAAGCCTTACGCACAGACGCATTCGAATGGAATGAGGACCGAAGACACGTCCTTCTATCTCCTTATCTACTACATAGAAGCTGCGTACTGGAACCCAGTAGGCGAATTCGAAGTACTTCCGTTTCCACGCGGATATGTGCTTTAGGAAGTAGGTATTATGAATGCGCCTAGTCACACGACAGTACCATTCCAGAGCAACGTTGAACTAGAAACTCTTACCGAAATATTCATGTGGATGAACCCTTTCCTTCCCGAGGCTGGCTTGAAATGAGGGTATTCCTCAGTAGCAGTCACTTCCACTTTCCAAATCTGGAAACGTGAAAAAACAGTGAAAATCAAGTGCAAAACTGAAATGCCGAAACTTACTCTCTTCCAAGCTCTGTAAAGTTCCGAATGCACAGGATACACACCATCATGCTGCGGTGCTATCGCATAAGGATATTTCACAGGAAGTCGCATGTTCTAAAACGAAGAGCTATCTGACTGTTTCACAGTACAGTCTCAATTGCCAAAAAAAACACACACCTGAGCAAACATTAGATTTTGCGTCATTGTTGCTTCCATATAAGTCAAATTATGCTCGTGCGCATGATTGTGACGCCACATATGTGGAAACCAGATGAAATTTTGCGCCAACTCTTAAAATCTATTGCTTGAGAGAGCAAAAGAAAGGTATTTTCACAAGTTAGCCAAGACCGTTTTGACAGAATTCACCCTTAAGAGAGCCACCATACTATACCGGCAAAACTAACCCACAAGAAGTTCATCACCTCGATCCTCGTTATCATCTCCATTACGAAAGTAACTACCGGAAAATCCAAGCATGTAAGAGAAGTTCGAGATGTGCTCACGAAGTTGTTCCTGACTTTTGAGCAGTGCCCTGACAGGAAAACAGATGCGTAAAGAACATTACGGCGAATCCGATGATTGAAAACAAAATAATAAGCCACTCAAAACATAGAAACGATAAAAAAAACTCCAAATCTCTCAATCAAGCAATCAGGAGGTGTAAAACTCCTCACCTCACATCACTCTCTATCATGCGTGTCCCACGGGCTCCAACAAATATGTCATCGATATCGATCTGAATATAACGATCCAAACTCCACCCAATACGACCCCCTGTTGTGTACCACAGAACGTCAAGGAAGGTCATCTGAAAGTATGACAACTAAACTGCAAAAAGGTAGAATAAAGGTGATAAGCAAAGCAATCGTTCTAGACTATGGACTCGCCTGCTCAACCACGTTCATCACAAAAATCTCGAAACGTAATGAACAAGGCATTAACTACCACAAATTCAAGCCCGCCTCAAATTCTTCTAGAGGTGGGTTTTTTTATTTTTTCTACTGCAGCATCAATTCAAATTGAAACCTAAGGTAGCATAAGAGTATAAAAGCAAAACAAAATACCTTGACTGTCCAGTCAGTAATATTGTGACCGAAAAGCACGCGTTGAACACCATCAACCTTTCCAGGATCGTGAACTACGGCTGCCCTAGGTCTACCGAAGGCGTCCCTTGCTGCGAGTACCTACAAACCCCAATCGATAAGGAAAGTTCGCATGTGAGAGTTGAAGCAACAATAAGAAAAGAGCAAAATAACAACAAGATATACGGGAAGACGACTCACCGTAGGGTACAAAGGTGATTCCTCGAAAAGGACCCATTCTGCTGTGTTGATATCCGTTCTCTCTGCGCCGATCTTGGATATCCGATGAATATCCGATTCAGCTACTTTCAGTGATATAACTTCCTGATTTTGCCAGAAGTACAGTTGAGAGCCTTTGATTTTCACCTTTTGGAACGCGCTGCTGGGTTTCGTTTGCAGAAAGGAAATCAGTGGAACATTGTAGTCGATGCAGTATTTATCCAACAGTTGACGATTCCATTTTGCCATGTTAAGGTATTTATAGTAATTTTCAATAATAATAATAGAATAACGGCCATGTGTGGCAGTTGTGAGAAGAGGCAGATTCTTCGAGAAAGTCTCCGCTTTGAACGGATATTTCAAAGCGATAAGGATTTGTATTAGTTGACGTCCATGACGTGAATAGGCGCTTTCTAACAGAAGCAGAGCGCGATGTTCTGTTAAACTTTGGTTAATATAAGGTGAGTTTCCAGAATTAGTATAGATCGATGTGTTACAAGGGCATTCATAGTGAGATAAACGTTGAGGGGGATAGCGTTGAACAGCAATATCAGGTCGAAAAGAGACCTTGTAGATTAGTACGGTCGATACAATGGCGGTCAGTACCAGAACATACTTGAATGACTTCAACAGCCGTCGGCTGCAGTACGGCAACATGTTCTGGACTTCTTGGGCCGTCAGCCATATTACATATGACACAACCCTGGAACATGAACTACGCTAAAAAGGGAACAAATGGGCAACACATGGTATTCGACGAAACAATCAACGTCAGCCATAGATATTTTGCCAAAAATTCCATTTATAGAACAACGTCTATATAAATAAACTTCAAACAAAATCGATGAGTGAAAGAGACAAAAAATAGTCTAAGCACACGTTGCCGAATGATTGGGAACTGTACGATAGAAATCAGAGGCAATCTGACCGTATGAATTCATGAAAAAACATTCTTATACGAAAAGATTATAAGGTGCCAGTATAAGAGAAAAACGGTGCATTGCCAAAAGAGAGAGCAGAACAGGAAGCAACGGATGGGAGGATCCCGCCTTAATGGAATTCTGAATGACCTATATTAAATACTTCAATAAGAGCAATTTACAAGAGAAGAGATGGAGCCGATTGAAGACGAGAAGACAAGAAGACACTTCAGAAGAAATGAGCCGCAGCGCATTATCGACCCAAACATCGGCTCTACTTAAAGCAACGACGTATTCTCATGAAATGACAAACGATATGGAAATGGGGTAGTGAGCCACTTATACTAGCTGTTTTACGAAAATATTACCGCCTGCTGACCAGTTCTCCATGCTAGACATGCAGTGACACAGTGGAATGACATCCCAACGTCGTTATCACTACATCGAAGATGCACTTGATAGGGGATTACGTAATGGCATCACAGTTGTCATATGTTTCGCAAGCAGCCAACGTAGCCCTACACCTAATCTTACCTGCTTTGGGTATATGAGCGTGATCCAATATCTTCAGGGTAGTTTTCATAAACGTCCACTTATTCCTACAAGTATGCATTACCCAGGACATTGAGTTTTTTTTTGTGTATCCTTTTCCCACCACTCACTTTGGGAAGGCAATTCGAGACAGCTTTTTAGTAAGATTTTACCCCAAAAATGAAGGGCATCATATCATATTTTCCATAGGCATGTTACCAGACGCTCATCAGAGCCGAATGAAACCAGGCATAGATTACGTTAGTTATTAGGAATAGGTAATTGAAGCTCCTCCGCTGGATCTCACGGGGTATGCTCTTCGTCCACTACGAATCCATGATCTTGCCTTTATATACAAAAGCTTTCCTCCAACCTAACCATTTCACGATTTACAGATCGATATGCGTCTATCTAGTCTTTGTTAGTAGCATATTTGTCAATTCACCACCTAGTGTTAGTAGAGAGATAATATCTAGCAGAACATTGCTACTGATGGCCATTCTAAGCGCACTTCCTCAAAAACGCAAACATATAAAGCAATTTTAGTATATCGAGGCGAAGAAGCAGCAACTAAACGTGAGCAATCATTGTAAGGTTCAAGCTGCTGGAGAGCAGAAAAGATTCATTCATTCATTGCATTCAACAGTGACTATGAACTCGAAAACTTGAATTCCCTCATATGAAAATAAAATACTAACAAACAACGCAAGAAAACAGTAGCCATCGTAGTTGCATGTAAGCCGACGCATCTTTTCGAATTTACATATGTAAAGAATTGAACACAATGATAACGTTCAATTAATAAGGGTACATAGTTGAAGCGAACCCATGATCAAAGAACATTAGAAAAGTGGAACGACTATAAAATCATCGTCACACGGATTGGCCCTAACACCTAATTAATTATGCTCCCAAATATTTTTGTCCAAGATTCCAATAGATCAAGCGCTGCTCATATGCACTCCATGCACTCTATGCATATGATCAGACCACATTCTCAACTTCAATTTGATCAATTGATTTGCGAGAACCGGGATTAACCGCAAAATACGAAAATGTTGGAGACAGAATAAAGGGAAACGGTTTCCTTAGTCCTTTATAAAGAAGAGTGATATAGCTTAAGAATAAGAGAATTATCTAACAGTGAAAGCAAATCAATTAAGCAACAGTTTACGGAAACACCGTAAACAAGAAACACCTGCCGACGAAAATGAATGAATTTAATGAGAGCGGACGACCGCGAAGGTCGAGTCGAAACATTTGCCTAGTTACTGCGTTAGCGCTGCGGCTTTGACCGCAGGGCGCGTTATTTCATCGATCAGCTCTGCTTTGTTGCTGCATACGGTGTGAATATACCCGAACCCAATCTATCCCTCAGATCGGCAACTTGTGAACGCCAATGCCAACAAAAAAACCAGGAAAATTTACCTCGTTTGTCTTGCCAATTCTGTGAGCAACTCTATAACTGCATTGTTGCACAGGAGAGCCCGGAAACCGGTAGGTTACCATTAACTTGAAAGTTCGGAACATTTTAGATGAAGTCATACTACTCCGATTTCGATGGGAACCATTTTTACTCAATGCTTTTGTGGTTATACTCCACTGCGAACCCATATTAGTAGTATGTTTGTGTAGATTCTTCGGTTACTGCCTGTATCCCTCAAGACCTCAAATAACTCCAGTATAAACGCCAGCGTGATTGTCGACTTCTTGACAAACCCTGTGGATAAGAGGAATGCTATGCCTCGAGTCCTTCGAGAGAGAACGATATCCCGTCTCATTCGTCCGGGCCGCCAGTAACGCCTCCATTCGTCCCTGTCGCGTCGCAAGTAAGAGACCACTTTGGCCTGCGACAGGGACGAATGGAGGCGTCATTGGCGGCCCGGTTACACAAGTAGCGCTGCACACTCGTGCATTTAACCGTACCGCAGAGAAAGAGAACTGCGAATTGAATTCTCAATTGATACGTTCACCGATGTATCAACTCAATGATAGGCGACTATATAAATTGTGAATTTGGTAAGGTTCTTCATTTCTAACCCACTCACCAGCTGCTGTCTTCTTTCGATGCCGGCCAAGGAGGATACATGGGCATTCCAGGTGTGAACCTCTGATCCGCACTGACTGTGTTGCGTTAGCAGATCGCTCTTTTCAGCCCATTGGTGCTCCGTTTCCTGATAATCCAGTGCGAGTACCGGGCCAACAAAATATGTACGTAGCACTGTGGTACAAGCACGGGAAGCCAATTCATGGGCGAGCGTGGAACGATAATGGTGGTGTGCAGTGTTCATTCCCTTTCAACAAAGTGGAGCTGAGTGGGGCTCAAGCTCTGGGCGGTCAGATTCAAATTCTGACCTACAAGGGCGATTTCAACTCGCTTGGTTACTGGTGAGTACAACTAGATAAGACTTTGAGATTCAAGGTAACCTAAGAAAACGTTTTGAGGTACGAATGGCTGCCTATAAAAACTCGCCTAGCGGGTGAGGCTCACCGAGAGCTCGTTCGGTGCGGGCAGTCAACTCCTGTTCTATTTGCCTGCAAGGATGGTCAGCAGCGTCTCGGCTACTTAGATCTTAGTACCGAGATTGCTATGGCAAGTTACGATGGCAAATCCGAAAGCATTGCCGGTGGACCAGCTCAAGAGTTGCTGGGAATCTTCCGGAACCTCCGCCCTCCGCCTACCGGTGTCAAGATTTACGATGACCTCTGGGGTGACTTGAAGTACGGCGACAACTTCCCGTCAAATGTTGTGCCGGTAAGTGGTTGCTCATTGTAATCATCTTCATAGTACTAGCTTGCAGCTCAGCTTGTATACAACTTCCACCTATTCACCCCTTCCCCCACCCCTCGCTTACCCATGTTTGGGTTAACTCGACCAATCTTTTGAATGGTACTTTTAAATGTTGTTGGCGAATGTTATCGGTGGCTCCAACGATTAAGCAGCCAGTGCTGATAATCCTTAGTTCCATAGATTTCACTCACTTTACAGATTACCGGAGCTTAGCGGTCGATAGATTTGTTGCTACCAATTCGTGATTGAAAGGATGAATGACCTCTCGAGTATATGTAAAGTCTCAAAGTGACTGCAGAAAGGCGGCTCGTCCATACACCCCAAGCGCCATTTCGCCTCAAAACATACTAGCTTCATTTTCCATTTCCAGGCCGACAACCGTCAATTGAAGACAGAAACCGGGCCAATGAATCAGTTTGTTGCTTTGTGGTATAAACACGGAGAACCAGTATTTGGCAGAGCTTTCCCGAGCCCAGCAGGCAAGGTAATATAAGAACTGCGATTTCTGATTTCCTTCTGTCCATTTCACTATTTTAAGTAGATCTTCCGGTCGCGGGCGGTCGCTTTCATAGTTTCGATGAAGTTCTCCGGGGCTTTTGAAACTTGTGGATGGTTCTGCTCGTGCTCAGTGATTCAGGAGTAGAGCTTGAGTTTTATTTAACTGCGCTCCATCTTCGGGAGAACAGAGGTGGTGCCTCCAGGGATGTAGTGTAGTGGCAAAAGTGCCCTATCACAGATGTGTGGACCAAGGATCGAGTTCCCGTGAAGATACTCGTTTAGCTCAACGAAGCTCTCTGTTCCTCCGGGGTTGCTTGAATGGTATCATACCTGTCCGGGAGCATCAAAGCGACTGACGCAAAAGTCTCAGCCCCAAAAGTTATAGTAAGCAGAAGGTAGGGTTAAACCGGATGGTTGCTACCCACGCAACCATACATGTGGTTCCAAAATATGGAAGCATGTGTAAAATACGCTTTCACGCGACAAGACGACTTTAGATAGAAATCGAATACTATGCTGTTCCCAAATGTTTTTGTCCATACAAGATCTTTGCGGGCTATCCTTTACGGTAGTTGCGGTTCCCATAAATGGGAAATCTTTCGGATGCAGTTGTTTTAAAAAGTCCAAAGGAGATATTGTATCACCTGCCGTGGCGTTTCAGTGCTTACGGATTGAGTATTTTAGTTAATGGCAATCTTCGGAGCTAACAACCAAGAGAACGCCGGTCCAGAAATCGGTTCTTTACAAATGCTTACTGTACCCGACGCAAGCTGCGTACGTTCCAAGCTGTCGTCCCATTTGTTATCGAATTGATGCTTCAAAAAGGGAAAAAGCCATATTCCAGATGGGTCTAGAATACCAATGGATGCCGCGATCACAAGGCGCTTCTGGTGGTTGGACTCTGGTACACGTTGGAAATTCTGCGCCGGTGATCGTCGTTGACGAGAAGGGCAATGAATATGTTGGCAATCTTAACACACAAACAGACTGCGCATCTATCGGTTTTGGAGGTAAACAAAAGGTAAGTTGATTATGAATGTATTTGGCGAGAAATGCTATTAGCACCTAGAGCATCCAAATGTGGTAAGAGTCAGAACGGGGCTATGGGAACACTGATGATAGGTGGTAGGGAAGGACTGGGCAGGACTCCACGGAGATGGGGAGGGTGCGGGGATTGATCAGAAGAGCGGAACGTGGGTGACAGACCAGAGACCTGTTTTCATGGACCAGAGGATCCAAGTATGGATGGGGTGCAGGCGGCGACTAAATATTAACACGAAAAGGAGGAAGCCCTGCACCAGGTGAGTGTTCCGACTGATAGGATTGAAAATAAATAAGCAAGGATGAGGGTGCCGGATAAGTTGTGTGTATACAAGTGGCTAGTGGGTTATTCAATGGCAACTCACAGAGTTTTCCACAAAAACCTTTCGTTTACGAGTTTCTGCGAAACCTCTGGGTATTAGCGTATCTTTCCTGAGCCAAACAGCTCTTTCCCAATTCGCATTGGAAGGCTGGGCTCTGAATCTGAACTTGCCACATGAAGACCGAATTTTCAGAACTATGCTGGAGGTGCATGTGCCAACTTCAAAGTGCTGCACAAACGAAGAATCAACTAAATTCTTTGCATAAAAACGCTTTCGAAACGATTTCTGTGTATAAACGTTTGATGCAGCAAGCTGTAGAATGGATTATTTGAACGCCAGAAAGAG
Organism: Haemonchus contortus; assembly: GCA_000469685.2. NCBI lineage: Eukaryota > Metazoa > Nematoda > Chromadorea > Rhabditida > Trichostrongylidae > Haemonchus > Haemonchus contortus. Next base: position 39,791,567 of record LS997565.1, read on the forward strand.
TTGGTCGATCCACCAGCCACACACTACCGACCCATCTAAGGAAGGAGTCTTTGGGAGGTTAATATTTACTCCTCGAGAACAACAGCTCCTCCTTTTTTAATGCGTTGCGCCTTTTCCACAGCTTGCTTCGTTTTGTTTCTGTTTCCCATTTCTGAACCACTATCTTCTCTACTGCTGTACTCCTACGTCTGGCTGCAGTAATCCTAAGAGTAATGAGAGGAATAATACAGCTCTAGTTCCCTTAGAACCAACATCTTTAAGCGAGATCTGATCAGCATCAAACGCGTGAGACGGAACATTGATTGGCCAAGGATAAAACCGATGTTCCGGATAATCCAGGTGGAGGTGGTGAAGAGGGAAGTGACGCACTAGCACACACGCACGGTCACGGCTTCGAGTCCCGCATCGATATCCAACTAGGCCAATCAGGAGTGCCATCCTTGCGTGGTCGATTAATTGGTACCAGACTCGTCTGGGGGGGGGGGGGGGATAAAAGCACTGACCTGCGCACTGGCTGGTCACCGCAAGTAACTGTTTAGGTCACATACGTGTACATGACGCCTCTACGATTCTGAATTGAAGTGGAATACGCATTGATCAGAACCAAAAGATTTTATTCTTTCTATCTCTAATAGAAGAATCTGGTTGAAACAATTCAAACCATATAAGACTTATGGATGACTTGAGAAGAGAGATCTAAATACTGGATAATAGCGCTTTCGACCCGATCTCACAAGCAGCTTCCGCATATTTGATAAAACGTATGAGGCTCATCGAAAGACAGATGAAGATTGGTACAGTATAGGTGAATTACGGTAGAAATGCTATTCAGGTAAACTTGCACCTATGTTACTGTGGAGGAACGAGCACTGTCATAAAACTGCCCATTGATTGAATTCAAGGTCAAAAGGAGCGATTCAAATTAAGAGCATGTTTATACGAAGGAATTTTGAAAAAAAATTCATAAATCTCTCGAGTGCAACCTTTTTTCTTTTCAAATTCTCTGATAGAGTTTTTACTGCATTTCGTAGAGCTAAACTTCATGAATGAAAGAACACAGAACGCCTGGACTTTGCCTCAGATCATCATGGGCGGGATCTTTCGACCAATTCAGTCCCATGCCCAACAAGAACGGCAGTGCAGCCATCAGAGTTACCTAAACTCCATTTATTTCTGACAGCTTGTCAGTACTTTCTCTGATACCACTTGTTTTCTTCTAAAGGGCGATTATGATCAAGTTTGCCATCATCTGACAAGATTAGTGATGGAAGCTACGTTACAACAATCCTTATTAGCATGGGGATAATGTACAAAGTTGTCAGAAGCTTTAACATGTGGAATCGGCAAGCTTCCCATAAGTAAAAGATCAAATTAACTACTACATTCTGGTTCTGTGAATACTTTTTTTCCTGGTTGTAGTAGTTCCTTATAAATTCGCATCGTAAAGTTATTTACCAGTCACCATGTAATGCAGAGTAGTGGTGTTCCATTCCAAGAGCATCGGAATAGTCCAGTATTACTATGATAGTCCTTCTAACAGGCCTTTTCCAACAGCAATGTAGTCACCTATAGGTTTTGGCGATCACTCTAACCTTGATTTACAGGTCCTCAGTAATGTTTACTCAACACTTCTTCTAGCCTTTTTCTTGATTTTTTTGCGCTACTTCTTGCCTTATTTGTCTTGGTTCTGCTCCCTGCCTACTGCCTGGCCTTGATAGATCCAGTGGTATGGCTAACGGGAAGGGCTAATCGTCATTCATGTAGTCTACCTTCGGAGTGTTTTTTGGGGAAAAGCCAATTCAGAGAATACCCGATAGGGTCTATACTCTTCATGTTTCCCATATCGGCTATTCGATGACGTATGTATGTCCTACGAATGGCAACAAAGTTATTAGCACCCATGGATACGGTCAAAAGCGGCCGAGTTCTTCACGTAGGTCTCGCGGCTTCTTTATTTCTCCTACCTAAAGCTTCCCACAGTAGACGAACGCATAATCCTTTGTCCTCTCCCGAACCTTGTTCCTCAGCATGGACCCTTCAAGCATAAAAAGCCTGTATTTCGCTGTATTCTAGCAACTATCGTGAACAATGTAATGATGAGGTGTAGTTGACGTTCCCCAGTTCCTACGTAAAGTCCTTTGCATGTTTTTATGAGAGTTGAATTAATTAGGGCAATTCCTTTCTACTTTCATATTAATGAAGATTGGTTTGTTTGGCACTTTCTCGAAAACATAACCCGGTCTTGAAGTGTTGTGCTACGGGATGAAATAACTCTTTGGGCTGGGTTCACCTAGAACCGCTTAGTTGCTTCTGGAACCCTTACAGCTTCCTTACGCTATTTCCCTCAAACTGTCAGACATCTCACTGAGTATTTCAATGCATCGGATTCATATGAAAACAGTTATTTTGAATACATAGATAACTACAAAAGTATAGGAATATCGGCGCTTTTTTCTAAGCCATCTAATTAATTTAGCCCTTGTCTCCGTCACTGTCCTTGAAACGATGGTCTCGCTCATATCTATTTAACACTACCAGTTTCAATTAACCTTCTCCAGTCGTAAGTGTTTCGCTTGCTATCGAATGTTTTACCTGAAAATTTTTATGCTTGAAAGGAACAATGTGTAATTCTCACTCGCATTCAAGTTCCATGCGTTTTCAGAATAGAGGGCTTCACGTATCTTCGTAAATTTTCGTATAACATTCAAATTTCCTTCAGTACACTCAGTTATTCTCCTTGTTGAATGTTCTGTTCGCAATCATAAAAACAATCGCTTCTATTGTTACCTGGTTAGTTGTAGTTTTCAACACAAAGAGCTTTTCAGGTTCCTAGATCGTCCCCCCCCCCTCCTCCACTACTATTCCGTTTTCTGCCTGAAAGTTGAATACGGGGCGCATCCTAAAACGGCGTTGATTTCTGTCAGATATTCCATCCTCTTGAGCATCAGAGAGCAGCCATGCCTACTAGTCCAGTTCTACTTAAGTCGGGTTTGTAATAATACCCCAAGGGTAAGGCGAGAAGTATACTCAGTCACAAAATAATCGCTCCTCAACAGTTCGATTATAAGAGTGACTGATTTCTCTATGAGTTCGTTGTGTTTTCTTTAGCTCCTGCAAAAACTGTAGGCAAAAAATTCCGATTTCACCCGTTCCAATCTTTCATTACCGTTTTCCACTATCAGCTCAAGGCGGGCCCAATAATGGAGTGATGCGTGGTTCGGCGAAAGACCTATTGCTTCAGCTAGATGGCCAAACTGCTTTTGAGGCCTTTTTTCCTTCGTTTAATTGCAATTCGAGTTGTCCGTTCAACAGTCTACTTCCCTACTGCCTTTCCTCTTTTGATTCTCTGCATTATCTTTTAAACTTCTCTGATAACAGTGCCGAAAAAGCTTCCATTCAGTATTTCTATTTTTCGACTTCAATTTACATCCAGTCTGCTATTTCTAGCAATGTTCTCCATATATTAGCTCGAAATAGTAGTTTAGAGAACAAGTTGATTCAGCTCAGAGGGACTTCCAACACATGTTATCTTCATCATGGTTGGCACCCCATTCATTACAGTGGATCAGTCCCTTCGAGCTTAGTTGACCGTCACTACCATATCCACATGCACCGTGGTTCTTAAATAGCTAGAACGACGAATCAAATTAAATTTTCAGCAATGACCATTCCCACACCCCAAGGAAGAAAGCCACAAGCTGACAAATTGATCTCTTCCCAGTTCTTAGCTGCAGAACTCGACGAAATCGAAACATTGCTGAAAGAGGGTGAAAAGGTACCTAATCTTTCAAATCCATTTGTCACTTTGCTTGAACGGTAGCTCTAGTACCCTCTAAATGAAAGTGAATTTGTTTGTACCCTGAACCTCTGTCGTCCCCTGTGAAAAATGCCGTCTACTAGATTCGTGCTTTACAACTGTGACGTACTTATGATTACTGCTCTGAGGTCACTGATGTTGAAGTCATGTAGGAGGGTCACTACAGACAAATTTGTTGACTGTGGTAACTCAGTGCCCCAAAATGCGAATTGTACTCCGGGTGGTATAAGTACTGTTGAGTTAACTAATGGCCTATTATCGGGGGAGGAATATTGACAGCAAGCATATGGCCTGATGATAGCTGTATTCATGATTTTGGAAGAAAATCTTATCGTAAAGAGTGTCGCTTTGGGGAGTCCCTCAGTACGTATAAGTTACCTTTGATTGGTTTGAGGAAGTTGTTGGTGGGAAGGTGTTGGTTTTACTGCCACAAGTTGGACGACTTCGGAAGAGGATGGAATATGATACTGAGGACACATACAGGGCGAATGTTGTAGTTTTGTGGCAAGTCATGGTGACATTATTGATCGCGTATCGTCCGGGAATGAGGTCCCGGATCTATACTCGCCCGAGTGAAACTTGTCCTCCATTCTTTGGTCATTCGGTAACAGATTTGTTTGAGGGTAAAAAAGCACTGACTTGAACTTAGGCCACATACGCATTTAAACATCACTGGGATTCAGAATGGAAGTCGGTTGCAAGGCGCATGTCTAGAACGGCACTCATCGACTCCAAAAAACTTCATCTTTTTATTCATAATAAGGATATATGTGTAAGTGCTCTTTCCTGTCTATTCTTGCGGTAGCCATCTACCTCCTCTACCCACGGAACATCCAATCAGGAGCAGTTACTGAATCTACCTAGAATAAAATGTTCTAAATACTTTCATGACGCGGTGACGAACATATCGGGAGCACTCTTTGCTCTTATCATCTGCTCCTTATCACGCGAAAAAACAAAGCACATCCGGGCAAAACGAGGCTGTTAAAATTGAGGTGATATGAGTTGCGACGTCAGTGACGGCGGCAATTGAGAGCGTAGTGTAGGTGTCTCGTCATCGTGATCAGAGTTCACAAGAATCGTGCCATAAGCAGGCCGATTGCATCCCAAAGTAAGAGGGTATTCATGCAAAGGGGAAATCAGAACTAGAGAGCACCATTAGGCACAAGCTCTTGCTCAACTATGTGGACAATCCTAGTGATATGGCTATAAAGTAAAGTTGTGATTTAGTTGCAATTGTTAATCCACTATACAGTTGTGTTTAAAATGTTGATGTTTTGAAATGTAACTGGAAGATCCGAACATTTCAGCTTCCTTACAAGCCCGAAATTGTATGGAGGAATGTGATTCTGTTCGCTGCACTGCATCTGGGAGCGCTAATCGGTTTATATCAGCTGATTTTCGTCGCCAAATGGGCAACGGTGTTTTGGTGTGAGTTCAAGTACAGATTTGACTTGTTCAAGTAGATAGGCGGTAACTTAACTTTATTCCTTTTTCCTTTGAACTTTGATTTTTTGGTGGTAAGTTTGAAAAGTTCAATAGAGCGGAGGTGGTGTAGTGGCACGTAGCGCACCACCCCCACACATGGCCAGGGGATCAAATCTCGTATTGGTACTCGGCGCAAGCCGACCGAGTCTTCGATCCCTCCACAGTTGGATAAAGAGTCGTTTGAGAGGATAAAAGTACTGACATGTACATTGGCTGGCCACCGCAATTTACTGTATAGGTTATGTAAGCATTCAAACAGCCTCTACGAAAAAATTAGTGGGAGCCGAGTGTTTTGACGTATCCTGAAAGTGGATTGAACAGCACCTAAGACTATGGATATGTTGAGTTAATAATTTACAGCTGAGTTATTCGAAATAATACTCTAATTTAGCTAAACCACTTAATTTTTGACAAAAGGTCTGCAAAAGAGAGAAAAAATAAATGAAAAGTCATTCTATCGCCGCTATGAATTCCATCGGTATGTGCCGTCTTCCGAAGCGACGCAGTCAAAATTAATAATAATATTTCCATCGATTCACCTGTCATGGAGCACTGGTCGACTTTTACGTACACAGCTATTGGAAGAACCTTTAAGCCCAAATGTTTGAGTAGCGCTAAAAAAAACCTTGGCAGATTCAATCAGTGCCATGACAGCGATCGTGTACTACTTCATTCGATGTGCTCACATCGTGAGGAGGCGTTTTGGTCCAATCCTCGATCGGTCCAAAGTTTTTTGGAGGCTTGTTATGAAACGGCCATAACAACTGCAAAGGATTTGTGGGCGTAAGCCAAACGACGCTATAAACGACGCTACAGGCATCATTCTCAGCCGTGTTCCCAAGTAAGACAAATCTATCCAATCAAATTTCCTCCCAATCTTGTCTATGGGAGCTTTGTGAGCTTTCTTGAGCACTGACTATGTTCTGTGGATAACTCTGTGGTAAATCTCCTATTCCGCGTTGCCTACGGCTTCGAATGAAATTTCGGAAAGGCTCAGTCCAATGGACCGCCAACCTCGCGCACCTTAACGCTTCATTCCACTGTCTATCTACATGAATGTGTGAAAAAGCAGATAACGTTCCGAAATCATACGATATGAAGTTGGCAGGGTGTTATGGTGCGGTCAAGATGCAGTCTCCTGCAAACCATTTATCAGAAACCACGAGTCTCTATGATCTTTGACGGCTACGGTATGTGTAGTTATCAGAAGACCCATTGTTCAACTCTGTTCTCCATCCTTATCGTATTCCGTTTGCACAGAACGGTCGGGAGGTTATCAAATTAGTGGCAACACTCGCTATACCGTGTATTTCGGCAACAGTCTATAAAAAAGTGAGCAGCTAGAAATTTGAGTTCAAGACAAGAGTCTTGGGCTTGCATTCTGTGTAAAACTTGGGGGGAGGGGGGTAGCTAAGAGTCAGGGGCTGGTTCGCACTACTGATAAGGATAAAGTTTACCTAGATATGTTCTGTTTGGGTTGTGCCCGGCATTCGAATTCCATTCAAAAACGCAGTGGCGGCTTGAATGTGTATGTGGTCTATACAATGTGGTGACCAGCCTAGGTACAGATCAATTTTTCTCCTTCAGATGGGTCTGATACCATACCAGCTGGTCGACTCCGGAAAGATGGAGTTAGTGGAAAGTTTGTAGTGGCAAGTTAGCTACACTTTTGAACCATGGTTCGGGAGTGGAATCCCGGCTCCCGCTTAGACTAACCAAGCCTTTCATCTTTCTGGGAACGACTATTCGATGCCAAATTCTTTGATAAGATCAAAACACCGATTTGTACGTCGGTTGGCCATCCCAAATCATTGTGTAGGCAACATACACATTCGAAGACCGCTAAATTTCTGAATTTAAGTTGAATGCGGAGCGCATCCTGAAAACGGGTTCCATCAACGCGGGAGAATTCAGCCCCTCTCAATTTGTCATTAGTACGGCTCAAACACAATTTTTCCGTCCTTTTCGTAGTGATTGTAGGGTTTCTGTAATTAATGTGAACCTGTGTTATAAGGCGAAAGTGCTTATGAGCAGGCTGGAACACAAAACAGTATTGTTACTGAGTTGTTTTCTTAAACTGTTCACGAGGTTTGTATACAAGCTTAATTAGGCTGACGTTTCGGCGAAGTCGCCTTCTTCAGAGCCTAGAAAGATCATGATAATTCATGACTATCCACCCAAACGTCTCTACTGCCACACTGAAGTTCGAGTCCCCCAGGGCACGCAGATGATTAAAGGAGAACCACTCACCGTAGCTTTGTGGATTCTTCAAAACCGACCAGCAATCGATGATGGACATATTATTTATTTATTTATTATTTATTATCGTTGCACGACCGGTGTCCAAGTACATGACCCTAGAAATAGAATAGAAAGAGGTTCTGGTTGGTTCAGCGGAAGTCCGCCTATACAAGAGGCTCCTCAATGCAAGCTCTCTAAGCCGCATCCTGTAAGGCGGCAAGGACCTAGGATAGCCTGGACTATGATAGAGGAATTGACAAAGAAGTATGTAAAAACTGAGAGGCTGACAGAGCGACGAACAGTATGCCTCTGAATTTTAAGCAGACTGTGTAATAAGGTCCATTATGGGAGAGTCCTTGGTTTCGGCCTAAGTCATGGTCTTTAAAAACGAAAATTCGTTATCATTGTGTAAAGAAAATTTCTATGTGGTGAAATCGCTCACATAATCAGATCCTACATTTTCAGCTTTCTTTCTACACGTGGTTGGAGCGATTGGCGTTACGGCAGGTGCACATCGGCTATGGTCCCATAGAGCATACAAGGCAAACCTACCGTATCGTATTCTTCTGATGCTTATGGACACTACAGCATTCCAGGTTCGTCATAAATTTGATTCACCAGGGCATTTTCTTTATTCAGGCTCATTGGGAATGCCTATCAAGGTTGATATCAAAAACTAAAAAATTAGAAAGTCATCTGCAGAATACAATTACGTCAACGCTAGACCCTAATTCACAGGATTTTCTCTACTTTCCTTACAGGTTTTCATAAACCTTCTCTCTTCTGAATTGAATAGATTCTTATTGTATAATAGAAACTTGGGAAAAAGAGGCTGTGGTGGGTGGGGAAGCGGTAAGTCAGGGAAAAGGGGAACGCTTCAATTGCAAGAACTGACTGCCCTGCACACAGTTTTGTGCATATCCGAGATCGTGGGATTTATAGGCCCTCAAAAAGCCAATCTTGCTTGCCTGAAATACTGTTAAATGAAAAGTATCAATTTTTTGTTGGTTAAAACACCGGTTGAGTACTTCCTAACACTCTGAACTTGTGAATAGGAATTTTGTAGCCAAACCTCACTTATGGCGCCTGACAAGAGTGAGCTATGCGGAATCTCCAAGCCAAACAGTCGCCAAAGAGCACTGGAGACATTTTTTCTTGAAGCATGTCAGGAAAGAGTGCAAACTAAGACTACTCACTTTTCATAGTAGAATTCCACTTCAGAACGACATAATTGAATGGGCTCGTGATCATAGATGTCATCACAAATGGACGGATACACACGCTGATCCTCACAATACCAATCGAGGCTTTTTCTTTTCTCACATGGGATGGCTGCTTGTCAAGAAACATCCTCAGGTAACACTTCGATAAATTGTTTCTCGTGCCTGAACTTGATCGTGGTCCAGGTTCAACAAGCGGTAAAGAATGAGCGGAAAGTTTCGCAGAAACTGGCAGGTCGACCACGACCCTTAAATGTTTGTTTTATAAATTTCGTCATGATTTCAGATCAAAGAACAAGGCAAGAAACTCGACTTATCCGACCTATTTTCTGATCCTGTGTTGGTGTTCCAGAGGAAGTGAGTTTTGATAGATAATGATTTCGTTATGCAACCTTGTTCGACCTTACGCTGATATGCTAGTGGGAATAATTTTTCAGAGTTTAGATTCATAACCAAGTTGTTAAAAAATCTAGCAAAAAATTATTTATCTGTATAATATAGAGGGCAGGGGTGGTGTAGTGGTAGGTGGCGCACACCAGTACGGGTTTGGCTCCCGAGTCTATATCGGCCCATACCAACCAATTCTCCTATTCCTATGTGATCGGTCATTTGGTAACACTGACGTTAGGGAGGGTAAAACACCAACTTTTACATCCTTGACCACCCCCATTGTTGCATGGCTACAAACTCGTTCAAAGGCTCCTACGATCATGGGTGGAAGTCGAATGCGGGGCACATCTTCAGACGGGGTTGATTAATGTCGTATACTATTACATATGTTAATATTTTCTCTTTATATATGCAAGTACATTCAAATAATTTCGATAGATGCTATTACTTCAGGTACTACCTACCGATGGTGATTCTGTTCTGCTTTTTACTTCCTGCAGCTATTCCCGTACGATTTTGGGGTGAATCGCCGTTGGTCGCCTTCTACACGGCGTCTCTGTTCCGTTACTGCTTCTTACTCCACGCCACCTGGTTTATTAATAGCGTCGCACACATGTACGTTATCTTTTCGATCTTCATCAGTTTTTTCTTCCAAAAAAAGTGTCCGTCTAACTGTCATCACTGAAGGTTTGATAGATAGCTCGAAAATCAAATACCCCACACTAAGCATATTAGCTTATCTATTTCCTTGTTTGGAATGTGTTTACGTAAAAGAAAAGAAGCAAGACGTCGGCTAACGCAAAATATTCATTCAAAAATGGTTTCCTTGTGATAGAATTAGGAACAAGCCGGACAAATTGCCTTTCATCCAGCTCTTCAGAGTTTTCCTCGGTTCCAGCCCAATGAGTATGACAGACTTTTTACTACATATATCCCCTCCACTTAGGCCAATGAGCTTCCGTCCCTTCAGGGCCCGTGTTCATCGGTACCAGAATGGTTTGGGAGGATAAACACATCAATTTTCCACCAGTTGGTCATGGTCACTTTACGTTATTGTATAGGGCACATAAGCATCCAAAACGCCATTAAGATTCTGAACGGTACCCGAATGTGGGGCGGATCACATAGATGTGAGAATGATAATAAAACATTAGTGACTCTTCAGATGAAAGATGATGACGCAGCAATAAAGACAGTACTCAATTGCTATCCGTAACTTTACTTCAGGTTTGGCTACAGACCTTATGACAGCCGTATTACCCCTGTAGAATCCGTCTGGACTTCCGTAGCGGCCGTTGGTGAAGGTGGCCACAACTTTCATCATACTTTTCCACAGGTAATAAAGCTTTCAGAGTTCCTATAAGATCTCTTGAAGGGAAGCTCTCTCAAGATGCTATAAAAAGGCTAGGTATATAGGAAACGTCTAGGAAATATGAGAAAAGTGTAGAGAAGGAAGTCGGGAACCTCAGGGAGGAGGGTAAATGAAAAAAGTACGAAGAGAAAAGAAATCTCTGAAATAGTTCGAAGTTCCTTAGCTGCACAGATACACAAATGTGTTGGGAAATTACTTTCCAAGGAATAGGGAGAAACTTGGACATGATTTGTCTCAGTGTGACTGATAGCATGAGATAAACTTGGAATTCAGGACTACCGTGCGTCAGAGTATTCACTGAAGCTGAACTGGACATGTATTTTTATCGATATGTTCGCAGCAATCGGTTGGGTTTACGATCGGAAATCCGTGTCAGAAGAATACATCAAAAGGCAATGTGAAAAGTATGGTGATCCCGAGAAACGAAACAAAATGTCTTCATATATGTGATGAAATAGCCGGTCTATCAAACCACTTAACTGATTAGATACTGTAGAGAATGATACTGTAAAATCACATCCTGTACATCTCATGGCTAGCACGTGCTTTTTTTTAACATTGTATATTTTATGTGATTGCTGTACATATATATCATTCGAATAAAGCCTTTTTCGGATGAATGTGATGTAATCCCTTCGGCCAAGATATTAGAATGTTCGAAAGTATCCACCAAAATTTTGTCAAACGGATTCTCTGGAATGTTCAGGGAAGCGAAGTAAAAGTGCTATAAGGGGTATTACTCAAAGATCACAATCGATTGACCAGATCGAACTGCATATTTGACCATTTTATTCCCTGCTTACAACGCTGGAAACAGGCGTACACAGAACTGCTCAGAAGGGCAGTTCTGTGTACGTTCAAGGCCAAATTCTTGACATATGTAAAGTGAGATGAGCTCTCGAGACGTAATGGGCGAATTCATATGCAACCCTTATACAAGTGGGCAGTGTCCCTATCTATTAATAGCAATTCCGTGGAGGCTTCCAGAAATTCTCAGAATAGATTTTGTGCGTTTGCAAAACTTTTTGTAAATATTTCCCGATCGCATAACGCATATATATGTACGTTATATGCTGCCAATTTGTCAAGTATCAGTACAGAAAGCAGAAATTGTAGTAGAATCACAAAAATATGATGAAAATTTTCAGAATACAAGATCCAAGAACAACAAGATTTATCCTAAAGTTCATTGGAAATTGGCTACCTTTAGCCTATGCTATGCCGTTGGATCTATCAGATCACGCCACGCCTGACTCCTTTTGCAGAAAGGCTGAAAATGCCATGAGATGGAGCGTAGTTCTCTCCAGAACAAGTGATTCAAACTTTACCATCCATTCCCGAGTGAATAACTCCGAAAATCAACAGGTCAAGGCAAGCTCTCAAGATGGACACAGATCATGGTAATCAGCCATAAGTAAGGATGTTTATGTTGTAGCCTCTATGTAATTCGATGATGCTTTTAATAATCATGCACAACTTATAATCTTTTTTAGAAGAAAGTGTTCAATTCCTTCCTTTCTTTGGGTTAACTCCCTCACAGGCTCCTCTAGACTTGAGCAACATGTTCTGTCAATCAAAGCCTTCAATGGTACCTGCTGATGTTGTGATCGACGATGAAGTAATCGGGTCCCGGGTGCTTCTTTCATAGATCAGCATTCATTCGCAGCTTTTTTCCGAAAGTTTGTGAGTCTTCAAAATAAATTTATTTCAATGAATAATAAAGATCTTCCATTTCTCCATAATCGGTTATTAGGTTCCACAGTCCTCTGAGAAGATAAAAGCACTCGCTTGTACATTAAACTGCCATCGCAATTTGTTGTTTAGGCGACCATGCATACAAACCGCTACGTTAATCGGCTGTCAAATGATGCGGTGTATCCCAAAACGGGATGGATTAGCGCAAAGACTATTTTTTTTTGATGTTGAGGTAGTCGACCCGCGAGGTAAGGCTCAAGGTTACCCAGGTCTTAATAATATTGACCAATTATTTCATTTCTTCCGATCCTCGGAGGAAACTTTCAAGTCGACTCCAGGTAATTGTTCATAATGGTACCGTACCCAGTAGTAAGCATATTTCAGTAAATTTCAATATAACCGAATTGAATGTTACTCCTTAAAAAAGCAAGCACTTATTGGAACGGTGGCTACGTAATCATTGACCATTTCTTCTGATGGTGAACGACTGGTTACCATATTTGTACAGCTGGTAAGTGATGTACAGCGTGTGATTCCTTCATACAGTACTACCGTCAAGAAGGTCCGGAAAGATCTTTATAACAGTAACTACTTAGAATTTCAGAGACAACAAAAATCATAACAAATATGTTCAACAAACGATATGGACTTATTGGAAAATAGCAAAGAAATGAAAAAGACGCTCGCTTTCAGTAATGATGTGAGTGACGGGACGCGAAAAAACAGGCATGCAATAACAAACACGAATTCGCTATGTAACTCCTAGCTCAAGACATAGTATGGAGGTAAATAAGAACACTGTGTGGAGATAAACGCAGCCAAACACAAAACGTCCTTAATTTCTTAGAACGTCGTCAACAGCCAGATGAATTAGCGTTTTCAAAATTAGTTCTCTTCAATAAATAGTGTGTAGAATAACATCAAAGTAGGTCATATCTAACAAATAAAAGGGCCATCGCAGCGTTCCACGAAACAGCCATCAAACTATATAACAATCATCGAACTCTAGGCCCTTTTCGTATAACCTTCCCACCACCTTTCTTTCCTTTTAAGGACTTCTTAAACTTTGCTGGTACCTCCTCTGAGTCATCAACGTCATCAATGCCCCTGAAATGATTCAGTTCGAGACGTCACTCCAAAAATATGTCAAGAAAGAGAACTCCAGTATGCCCTACCGTTTTTTGCCTTTCTTCTTCCTCTCTGCCATTTCTTTTATCTCCTTTACAGCCATTTCACTCGCTTCTTGCGTCCGTTCCACCAACAACATAACATCTTTTTCTACACAGGGATATTCAGTCAACTTCCTTCCTACAAAATCAGAAGTCGTCGGCTCATCGACAGGCTTTGAAATCTACTCCTCAACTTCAAATACTCTTTGGCATACCTATATGTGCTTCAATCTTCTGGTATACTTCAACGTCGTACTGGGTGACAAGAGTCAAGGCAAGTCCTGCTCTTCCAGCACGAGCAGTACGACCTACCTGAAAAGCAGACAAAAGAATCATGCTCGGCAGCAGTTTTATGGTTGAAGGGAAATTTATGGGAAAGCAGAGGTGAAGAAACCATAATGCTGACATCCAGAGAAGGATCTGAGGTGCTCGATTGGAATTCCAAAAAAGGTTTCACATTAGCTGGTACTATGCTCGACCTCATGATGAAAGCCTCGCCTAAACTTATCAAAGAACTACGATCCCAATAACAACCCTATTAGTCTACGTGTAATGGCCTATAGGAAATTAAAAGGCAAAAGCCGTAACGAAAGAAAAAGTAAACCTTTGCATAAAGAGGGAAATACAGAGTACAAAAGCAAACGAATAAAAAAATAAACTAAGGTAAAGTAGAACATATGATCCCAGAAGTGTCTGCGGAGGTAAGAGATGATCGAACTCAACTAGGAACAACAATGCACGATAGGGGCTCTGAGGGATTCGCGTTTTTCTATTCCGGCTGAGCTACTCTTTCACTGATTTACATCGCTTTTCGACAATGCAGTAGATAAAACAAAATCATCTCAGTAATAAAACTCAATAAATTTGCACGCCGGAGTAATGCGAAATGCCAGAAAACGGGCAATCAAATGAAACGGAAAAATTCAAAGTATTACCCTGTGGATATAGTCTTTTGACTGAGATGGCACGTCGTAGTTTATGACAAGATCAACATGAGGAATATCGAGACCTAAAGTACTGTCAAAATTAGTTCATCACAACTGCGGCATTGAGATGAATGCTGAGATCATTTCAAAAAACCATACTGTAAACTTGAAACAAATAATTTTTGAGTGAAATACAAAGAGCATAAGGAACTCGAATAAGACCCACCTCTTGATGCAACGTCAGTGCACACCAAGATATCTTTAACTTTACTTTTGAATTTATTCAAAGAGCCCAATCGTTTCTCCTGGAACAATGGACTTTAGAGTTTAAGACGCCTGAGTTTATCTCAAAGGACAGAAATCGTACCTGTCCCATATGTCCGTGAAGTGGAACCGCTTGCATTCCGAGCTGCCTCAACAACATTGCAATCTAAATTATGTTCAAGCCGAGAATAGAGCATGAGCAGTTCTGATGAAAAAGCTTACCTGCATAGCTCCATTGCATGTTGCACAAAAAACAATCGCAGTGTTCCCAGCTAACTCATTCAACAAATACACCAGATATGCTTCCTAAAGGATCAGAAATAGCTGGCTGAGAACTAAAAATTAATCTGCAAAAAAAGCTTACTTTGTATTTGAATGGAATAAAAAGGTAATGCTGTCTCAGTTTATCCACGGTTTTGTATTTGGTGGACACTTCCACTCGAGCGGGATCTTTTAGAGATGCACGTTCCAGCTTCGCAACCTGAGATGATGTCGACTTGTAATGCAAATTCATAAAACAGTTCACTCTTATTCCTGGAAGGTGACATAATTGTTTCCTGCATACAAGCATATGTACAAACCAAACTTAAGGCAGAAGATTTGCTCCCTTAATTCCATTACGCTTCAGCTATTGCAGATTCTGAAGTTTTGATGGCTACGTGAGGTTCATCGACGAAGGAAGCTCTCCAGGTTTGGTACGAAACGATAATAACGATGCCATGATTTTCTACTAACGGAAGAGCGTCTTGAAGCACCGCTTCGTATCAGGTCTGGCAAGCATTTTCATCTCTCAACCTTTCAACTTGTACGTTGATGCTATGAGATGTACCGCTGCGCTAGAGGGCAGCGAAAATGTTTTCTATCAAAATTCTACTCAGTTTGGGCTGATTAAAATATTGACAACAATTTCACCCCACAACAAATAAAATCCCGGTGAACCTTGACTTCAAAAAATACTAGGGAATTCATCGGAATCAAAACTTTGATCGAAATTGTTACAGATGGTAAGGAGGGGGATAGGTAGCAAAGCAAAACATCCTAAAGTGTTTATAACAACAGAAAAACACTTGCCTTCTTTGTCATTGTGGCAGAAAACAAATACGTTCGTCTGTCTTTCGGAATAACCCTGAGAATTTTGTCCAGTTCGACCTAAATTTGAGCAATGCTTAGTTTTTCATTTGCTCTCTAGGAATCAAGTGACAGAGTGGAAGCTTTAATAGTGAGAATGGCAAATACCTCAAAATCCATGTTGAGAATCCTATCAGCTTCATCCATGACAAGATACTTGAGTGCTTTAAGAGTAAAACCTTTGGTATTTTCTAGGTGATCAACTAGACGTCCTGGTGTAGCTGAACAAAACAGAAGTATAATTGGCATTGTAAAATTCAAATTAGTAATTGAAATCTAAAAGAAAAATAGTTACTAACCAACGATGATATGAGGCCTTTTCGCGAGAGCGAGGGCCTGTGTGGTCATATCTACTCCACCAACAATGACAGCTGAAACATAACAAATACCGTAGAACTAGGTTTTGAGTGCACAAAATTTAAAGGAAAAATAAATACGTATGTACACCGGACTCGTAGAGACTCATCGTAGAGAAACTAATAACTTGCATAGTCTAAGGTATAATATTAGTGATTACCGGAAGAGACTTTCAAACACCATGGCGGAACAGTGACAACATCTCCCCATAATTTGAATGAAAATTTTATCCTCTCCTCTTCTTCATTAATAGGAAAAAATACTTTTTGACGGGCCCATTTTGTCGAATATGCATTTATGAAATACGTCTGGAAGTTCTTTAAAGTTCCAATTCCTTCTAACTCCGGACAAAATAATAATGGTAAGCAACACCCTATGCAAAACTGAACAAAATTCAAGAAAAATACAACAGATAGTGAATAACGTACCAACTACCAGACCAATGCCAGCACCAAGGGCCTCAAATTGTTGTGCTATTTGGAACGCAAGTTCTCTAGTAGGCGTGAGTACCAGACCAAATAGTTTCTGCGGTGTTTCTAGCAATGATTGTAAGATCGGCAGAGCAAATGCCGCAGTCTTACCAGATCTGAAAACGTGCTGCATAGAGCGGATGGGGTAAGAAAGAAGAAGTAGACTTAAAATGAGCACAAAGGAAGGCCACTGAAAATTGATATACATCGACAGTCAACTTTTCGCAGGCAACCAAGAGAAATTTTCAAATCGAATTCAAGAATAATAAAAAATTTAAGAAACGTCTCCAGCTATTGCTTGATGCCACATGAATGCATTTAAATCGATTAAAGTTCATGGGCACCCTATGCATAGAAACTGAAATTCATGCCGCCATACAAACATGACTTACCCCGTTTCTGCTAATCCTATGACATCTCTTCCACTAAGAGCGTGAGGAAGAGCTGCAATTTGTATTTTCGTTGGAGTTTTCCAGTCCAATCGATCACATGCCTCGCAAAGTGCATCACACACACCCTTCAACAAGTTCGATGTTAGAATAATCATGTCCTAGTTCAGTGGATCGATCTATTTGAAAAATCTGTTTCCAAATTTATGCCAAGATCGCAGGTTATAAAAAATCAACGTAAGACTGGTACAAGAGGCCCTCGCCCATTCGACATCGACAAAAAGACTTCGTTTGGGAGAGAAGTAACCATAGAACTTGAAGTTCGTGTGAAAATTAAGGATACGTTGAAGATCAAACAATATGCTTAGTACTGGTTGTGAGTAGATTGAAGCCGTAATGGTAAAATGGTACAAATACAGCGCTAATGAGAAGAAACTTTTTTTTTTCGATGAAATTTTGTGCACGCTTTAGCAAAGGATTCTGAAGGTCTAAAAGTTAAGAGGTTTTGATAGTTCTTCGTTAGAACACAAACAAGGATATGTTGGGCATGCCAGGGAGCTCGCAAATGGTTTGCTAACGATCGCTTCTTAACCCCTTTTATTACCACGATTTAGTTGGATTAAATCTTCCTCAAATTTGCACGTAATTTCCAACAATTTTTCAGTGTCCGAGACCCGTGCGCTGATCCAAAGCATCAGTATACCACAAATATATATAAAAAACATCCTCAAAAAATGAAAACACCACAACGAAACCCACCAGTTCTTTGAAGGTCTTCGAAGTCTGCTCTTCGGGTGTGTTGTCCTCGCCTTCTTCGGAAGAACCACCTAAACTTTACCAAATGTAGATATGATACAGTATAAGAAATCATGATTCATTAACCAGCATGGTGCTCTTCGTTCTTCAAACGATTGGTAGGCTTTCTTGCGATCTGCTCGATCTCCTCGTCTTCCGAACTAGACGAATCTGACATCTAAACCGCACAAGATTGCTTAAAAAGAGATTTTAAAAAAATCTCATAAGTGATTGTAGCGCACAATATTACTACCAATGAAACAAACTAATTCGAAGCCCAGACAATGATTGATGTAGAAGACGAGGCTATGGTGTAAATTATGAATTCACTCGATATCGAAACCCAAGACCAATAACAGCAAAAAAAGGTTACACAAAGCACTTCCCGATCTTAAATTCATAATGCACGCATAAATCATGGAAATGGAAGCAAATTTTAAATTAATGAAACAATATAATGGTCTCGATCAAGCCGTGTATTTACGTAATATAGGATTTTACTTACTCACAACTACACAAACTTCAGGGGGGAAGGAACATTCGTGCGTTCGAACTGCGCGCGGCAAATTGCGCGGCGGAATTCATAGCGATTTTGACGATTTCAACACCTACTATTGGGGCCCGAACTTAAGGTGGGTGCTGGTGCTATCTATTTCCACACCCCCTCGCGGTCTGCAATTACGTACTAACTGCAAATACCGTAACACTACGCTTGATTTTATCCAGTTTCATAGACTTAGCAGATTCTCATGGGGTTTAAATTAGTAGATTCGCTCCTTTTAGCTTCCAGCTTTTCACTACTTTTTTCCACATAGGTTGTCTAATTCGTTTTCTTTTCTTCTGTATTTCTTCTCTGAATTTTTCGTTTTGATCATTTCTTAACTGTGCATCTATAAAATGCGCTTAGTTTTATCCAACTTCGTAGACTGACAAGGGTGATCGCAGGGTATTTCATATGAATAGTTTCGCTCCCCATCAGGTTTTCACAACTTTTTTCAGCGTTGGCTGCCCACTTCATCTTTATGTTGAGTTTTCCGCCTTTACTTCTTCTTTTAAGTCTTCGTTTTGATAATTTCTGAACGGTGCATCTATAAGACGAGCCAATGCACTTTCGTTCCAATTGGATCCCCTCGCATCCCACCATGCCTTCTCAGTTAAACTGTAATCGGTCCTATGAATTAGAAATTTGAGTTTCGTTGCATTCTGAAGTATTGAGAAGGAACAGTAAAAATATCTTGAGGCTATTCGTTGCTAAAGTCTGAATCTTTTGCTTTTTCAGACGAAGCTGGCAGTAGTCCACGGACTATGTTAACCATGACCGGATGGGAGGCATAATTAGCGCTTTCTAGACCTAACATACTAGCACCACCCAAATTATTACATTATATACATGAATACAATTACAAAAGCATTACTATCAATTTGGTTGATGGTTATACGAGAAAAATTTTGTACAACATCCCTCAGCCCTGTATTGCGAAAAAAATTGTATCAACTTAGTGTTGCACATTCTATGTTCACAAGATGTATTTTCCCTTTTTTCCTCTTTACCTTTCCTAATGTTTCGGAATGAAACAGAATTTTCAATTTAAGCATCTGTATCAGTTTGGTTGATTGCTTCAGCTCAACAATTAAGAAGTTGGCGGAGGTGGAAATGGTCTTCATTGGAACTAAGTAGGCTAACCTGTAAATTGGAGAAAGAAAAGCTTAACATGAAAACGAACCAGACCACCAATATCAAAAAGAGTAGTGAAGCGTTGAAAGATGAAAAAGGAGCGGATCTATTCATATAAACACCATGCAAATCACCTTCGTCAGTCTATGAAATTGGATAAAACCAAGCGTAGTGTTACGGTAGTTGCAATCAATACGTAATTGCGGACCGCGAGGGGGTGTGGAAATAGATAGCACCGTGGGTGCTTCCATGGTCCGCCGGCGCACTGACGTAGAAAGAATTAGCTCGTATGTAAGAAATCTACGTCCGCTGCATTTTATTTCACGGTCAGAACAGGCAGAACCGTGAAATAGAATGCAGCAGACGTAGATTTCTTGCATACGAACTGATTCGTTTTACGTCAATGCGCCGGCGCGCCGGACTATGAAAACAGTCAGTGGAGTAGACTAGTAGGATCAGCTGACCATACTGATCTACTCTACTTCAAGTTTGTGCCCTAATAGTAGGCACTAAAGTCGTCGGTGCTAAGTGGGTTGGAGAAGAACTTAAACAACAAAATCAGACAAGCCCTACTTGCGGCGGTTGCGTCGCGGCCTTCGCCCTGGAGCACTTTATTTTAGAGTGCCTAGGCACTGCGGGAAGGCCTTGATGACAGGAGAGTTACTCTTTCGTAACTCTGCTTATTGGCGGTTACGTAGCACGCTCGAGCATGTTATTTTAAGTTGATTACCATTTGTAAGAAGTAATTTTCTATGATCAACGGGCTGTTAAACTATAGTTTTGTAATGTATGTTTCTTTTCCTGCATGTTTTCTTGTTCATGTTCCTTCCAAGACCACTGATGGGTAGTTACCCTCTCCTCGTGACTACTGAACGCTGTTTGGTACGGTGTTTCTATTTTTGTTGCATGCTTCTGGTTTGTGTTCCTTCTGAGACCTTCACCTATAGAGGGTTGAACACTGGTTTGAGGGTATGCCAACTTCTGTACACTTGAGTACATTTCGCACTCTCGGTGCTAGGCAATCTTAATCAAGTGTTAATCAAGTGTGAGGACTACATTTTCACCGTGCATCTGCATATCTTTAGCATGGCGAGTAAAAAAAAAAATAAAAACTGAAGAGAATGGCAACAATAAGAAGGTAAAGCATCTTGAGAAAAATTATGAATTGTAAAAGTTCTGATAATGCTGGTCAGAAACTGTTTTTGTGCACAGGTGAAATGCGAAACGAAGCAGAAATTCTATAGAGCTATGAACTGCGACTTAAGTGTTTGTTTTTATTTTGCACAAAATCAACATGCCAATTATAATGGGAAGTTTTTCTGCCGATAAACTGCTGAGAAACTTAATTATTTTTACTGGAGCTTTGGTTTTTCATTGCTGTTATTCTCTTCATTCAACAACTTTAACTTGCTGCATACTGATATGCGAGCTGCACAAGATCATGCAGTTTCCACACCTAATTAAGATCACCTTGCGCCCTCATGCCTTGCCTTTGTTTCACTCCCCAGCTAATCAGCTTTACTGTCTTCTTTCTGCACAGTCGCTGGCGATTACACACAACGTGTGGATGTTCTTCAAACCCCTCTTTGGCTTTAACATCGTCATCCGTAGCCTCTTTCGATTTGATGAATCAACTGTATAGAAGTTGGCATATCCCTAAATCAGGGTTCAGCATTCTATCAAATCAATCAAGGTCATTACTCAGCAGTTGTCTCAGAAGAAACGCAAACCAAGAAGCATGCAATAGAAATAGAAACATAACGGTGTTCACTAGCCATTCACTAGGTGTGGGTAACTACCTATCAATGGACTTGGAAGAAACATGAACGAGGAAACATGCAGGAAAGAGACATACATTACTAAACTACAGTTTAACAGCCCACTGATCGTAGAAAATTACTTCTTACAACTGGTGATCAACTTAAAATAACGTGTTTGAGCGCGCTACATAACCGCCAATAAGCAGAGTTACGGAAGAGGAACTCTTCTGTCATTAAGGCCTTTCCGCAGTGCCTAGGCGCTCTAAAATAACGTACTCCAGTGCGAAGGCCGCGACGCAACCGCCGCAAGTAGGGTTTGTCTGATTTTGTTGTTTAAGTTCTTCTGTGGGTTGGGGGGTGCCACGCGACGGCGCGGCACTTTTCTTGTCTGGCGCTCTCTCAAGCGAGACAGTAGAGAAGGAAGAATAGTCGAGCCCATAATGGTGTTAAGGGACGTTTCATAGCTTTTTTTTATGTAATGAGTGTGTATTTTCACCAAATTTTAGAAAGGGGAGGGGCTCCGGGGTGGGTGAGCCAACTGGACGTTCAACTTTTATCTCATCTCAGCTTTTTGCACACGAGATAACCGTCTCATCCACCTCGCAGCCCCTCCCCTTCTTAAAAAAGGGTTTTATCGGCTCAAAAGAAGAGTATTCATAATATGCAAGCATATCAACATGTGCCAAGAGTTAGTTTGTTCTAAATAACGAAACACATCACTCCCTTCCCAAACTCAGGCCCAGTACTACTATCCGCTGAAGAGAGCGCCAGACAAGAATAGTGCCGCGCCGCCGCGTGGCACCCCCCAACCCACTTAGCACCAAGTCGTTAAAATCGCTTTGGAATTCGCCGCGCAATTTGCCGCGCGCAGTTCGAATTGCACGAATATACCCATACCGTAAAATTCAGCCGTCGATTACGAAAGTTGCTATACACATCACAATCGGGTGCTTTCAGACTTCACCGATGTGGGGGGACAGAACATACATTGCGTCCTAGGGTGTGCAAACTGCAGCCGAGTTCGTGGCCATTTGAACGACTTTTAGCACCCATCAATGGGGCCCAAATTCAGCTGTCTCTACTAAAGTACTCTACTTCAAGTTTGTGCCCCAGTAATAAGTGTCGCCACAAAGTTCGAATTGCCACGAATTTCGCCACATGATCCATCGGTGTCCACTATTCCCAGAGGTTGTGTGTTCCAATCATCGCGATGTGACGCTTTGGGAGAAAGTACCACACCCGGTTACAAATCTTTTATCAACCCGAATTCCTCCCGCTGTGACAGTCGACATTGAAGAGTGGACATTTGAACGAGTACACGAGACGAAGATGAGATCTTTATTGAACTGGCAAATGGAGAGGAAAGTTTTCGAAGATGATGGATGTGCTGGGATTCCGAAGTGTTGTTTTTCTGGTCATAACGAGTTAATAGCCTCGTGGATAATTCTTCTTAGTTGGGACAACAATGATGTGTAGGACATCATCACTCGAAGATTTTTAGCAATAGGCTCAAGTTATAGTGTTCGCTATTTACTATGGAAGCAGGCAGAGGAGGCAATGAGGGATGGCGAGCTCGTTCATGTGCACCCTATCCTCTGAGGTGACGTGCATGTCAGAGAGGGCACAGAGAAAACGACAAAAGGTGAGTCACGCTCCTGACGCAGTCCTTTAACCGCAATGCTAGCCAGAGTGCTGTGAAACAGTCGCTGTATTCCTGCTGCTGCATTCCTATTTCTATTCTCGCACTTTTTTTATTCTTCGATACTCTATTAATTGCTGCTATCTGGGCTACTTTACATTCCTTTTGATGATACTCTTTAGAAGTACTAGTGTCTGCTAAACATGTAATTGGATTCGTATTACGAACGGCGGTATTTCGTCAGGTGTGCATGGTGTGTGCATATTAGTTAATCATGGCGGTAGCTAGCGCTCCCCACACTGCTTGCACGCCACAATGCCACACGTTCATCACCGTGACAGAATGTACCTGCATCATTGGCTACTTTTGTTCAAGGAGGTGATTTTTCTCTGGAAGAAGCTCTGTGATCAAGTCGAACGATGGAAGTGAGTTCGGAGAGCTGCGTTTCATCGTGAAGGGATGACTCGTATTTTAGCATTCGGAGAATCGCAGCAATGTTCAGCTTATTTCGGCTGCTATTATGCGTGGACAGAAAAAGCTCGTCAAAACAGCGAAGCTTGGTCGATGGGCTTCGCATGACTAGTCCATTATGACTCCTCCAGGAATGTTGTGACTTTTCACGACCTCGAGGCCCTAAGGCGAAAGATGCGAGGAGATCACGACGCATACACAATTAAAACCGCAAAACAGTTCAAACTGTGCGCCCATATGGAAGCCTTCAGAAGGTACATGCACTAGAGCTTGGCGCCAAACCGTTGTTAGTGCATATCATCGATCGTCTGGACGAGCAATCGGCTCGCTCCAGACTTATCGGTCGCTCTTCACACATCCACTACATGCAATTTTAGCCCGTTACAATGTCGTAACTTTCGTATGACCTCTTTTGCGCATCGTATTCTATTACGGTCGTTGCACTATACCACACGCGCAGAGCAGCTCCGACGCTAATTGGACGGTCAGAGTTCCGCACTGGGTCCTACCGCGCAACTGCACTGCAGCCTTTTGCTCGCGTAACGGCGGACTCGAAAAGATGGCCTAAAAAATGAGGCAGCCTCAGAGAGTCTCGACTAACGCCGCGCACGTCTCGGCTGGAGCCTCTACGAGCTCCGCATGGTTTCACATCCCATCTTCAATACTCCCTCGCTGATCTCGCGCTATTCGTCTGTAGATCTATTGTCAGTCATTTGTAATAACTGCTCTACGGTATTGTATGAGGACGGAACACGCGCGGCGACGCGCAAGGACCGGCAAGGTGACAAGGATTGTTTCGCCCAGCCATGGTGTGGCTTACTTTTCGATGGTGACAACACCGCCGTTCTCCCACTGCGCAGCTTTCAACTCCCCGGACAGCCCTAGATGCGCAGACTGTGGAAGGCGAAACCTGGATCAGTGTGTGGATGAATGGAGTGAGAACTCCTGCTCCGTTGCGGTTGGTGACCGGACGTGCCGTACCCTCCCCCCCCCCCCCCCCCCCCGGCTAATACCACTACGCATGAGCAAAAGAGTTGACGCGCATTGGCGCCCCCTAGTGAGCTGAGGTACCATCCCGTAGGGTTTTAGTTGAGCTTACCGTTTTACATTGGTATTAGGCATAAAGCCACTTCTCTCTTTTGTGTCTTGTTGAGTAGTGAGAAATGCACATCCCTGTCATATTTATTCTGAGAACGAGGTACGAAGATTCTTTCCTAACCTCGTGACTTCTTTAAGCGCACAGTACAACTTACAGATTTGAGGCACTTCTTCTGTAGGAAGCTCCAATACTCCTCGAGCTGTTGGATATATACGAGCCCAAGGGAGAGAATTGCGATCAATGCAGAGAAAGAAGAATGCCTCGAATGCGCAGCGTCTCACGGAGAAGAATACTGCGTGTCGCGACTTACGTGCGACCGTGAGGCCCGCTGGAGAACACCGTGCTCCAATGCCGAACCGCGACCCCGCACGTTTAAATGGCAGAAGCTTCGGAAGCGCGGGAACGTTATCCACGCTGGCAGTATTTCATCATTCTGCGTGGTGCGCTCGCCTCGTCAGTCAGTCGTCGCTTCGCCTCTTCTGCGCCAGCTCCTGTCGTCGTCAGCGGTGTCCGGATCTTACGTCGTGTCAACTTCAGCCGATGCGAGGAACAACAATGCCATCAGTTGGAGTTCGCAACATCGACACGCCAGCCCAGCGGTACCTCTTTCTGGTTATGTTTTGACTTCAGTTGCTGACCACTTCTTCATTTCTCTTTTCGTCTCATTTCTTATGGCATCATCTTTTCGTATATAATTCACATGTAGTCTGCAACAGTGTGTTTTTATAGTGTGTTTATTCTCATAAAACATATAACTATAATAGTGTAGTTCTTAGCCACGCGTTCTAACGCTGAGTATTTCGGTTATAAGTTCATGTCACATATCGCCTTTATCCTCAGTGGAGCCGGAAGGGGATTAGGGCCCCGTAATCGACCCAGTGGCAGGCAATAGTTCAGGTGCGACTTACCCCTCCAGAGGGAGTGTGGGCAATTTTAATACCCATATTCTGGCGTGACCTTGGATCCCGCCGCCGATGCATTTCAGCTATAGGGACCGGGGTCGCGACACTGCGCAAGTACTGCTAATTGTAGGAATGCAGTTCAAAGAAACACCACACAGCGTTTTGCGCATATAATAATAATGTGGAAAGAGACCTGGACAAAGTCGAGTATGGGGAGCATTCAAAAGACGCTAAGGTATTTGCTCGCGAGGTACGCCAGCGCCTTAACGTGCTATAAGGTAAGCGCGTGAGCAAAGTTCAGCGTATCGCAGATTCAGTTTTCGCAGTTGCAGAGTGTTTATTATTAGTTCGTTATTTAGGCCTAGCCTCGCATGTGCGATAAAGCGCAAATGCCTTAAAAATAAAACAAGCTTCGACTTCGCACTTTCGATACTTCGCATACTCCAAAGAGCAACACAGTGCATTGTACACGCGCCTTGGAGGAAGCGGTGGGAGACCGCTTATTTCGTTTCGTTTGTCCCGGGCCTTCCATGAATCTTCTTTTTGTCCTTCCTGGGCTTTCTATTTTGCGGTCTGAGGTGAATATCTCCCCCTCACAAATGCGACCTATGAGCAGGATTAGTCTTGCCCACGTCCATATTAGCCCGCAATGTTGCTCATCCTCACTCATACGACGTCGTCGGGTCGCAGCAACATCGAGCAGTCGCATTCACGCAACAACATCACATAGCAACAAGTGAAGTCGCGTTATCTTATGATCTATCCTTTATGTATTAACCCTTGTATGTGTTTTACTTGTTATTTAGTTGTATGCATTGTATATCCCTGAAGTCTTTTGATCTCTGACCCCAGGCTCCTGCATATGTGTGAATTTACGGAAACACGGTCGAAATAGGCCCGTCTTTTAGTCTCGGTTTTGACTGGTTTGTCGCCAGTAGAAGAGCGGCACTCGATGCTACCGTCTCAGGGCGGCTTCTTGTCGCCCCCAGTGTCGTAAAGCCCACGAATTTATAACACCAGGGCTGTCACTACACTGCGCACATATTATGCGCAGTGTAGTGACGAGCACTGCCGTCTGCATCGATTGCCGCGTGGCATTGGGCGCCGTGCAGAGTGTGCACCCAACTTTTTGCCATTCTGCTCCATGTCAAAATACCGCACGGTCGTCTTCTCTTTTCGTGTGTGGTATAATATCTTCGCATTGTCGTGGTCATCGATTGACCTCGTCTGCGTAAAGGATCGCAGACACAGGGAACATCGCACTGCCAAGACAGGATGGAGGGAAGAAAGACTTCAGAATGCGAGGAGTCTGGATTGGATGCGAGCTTCTAGCTGCCGCCGGGCAGCTAGGTCCACCAGCAACTCGAAGAGTATACGAGCACCGGGGAGCCCCAGAGCAAGAGCGAGGGAACTCGGGGCCGCAGGTACGCCGGTCCAGCGAAGGCGTTGGACAAGCTCAGCGTGCGATTTGCGTGCCCCCGTCAATGCTTTTCCTGAGAAAAGGCCAGCTGAGAAATTTTCGAGATTCATTGAATGTTTTTAATTTTGAAGTGAACAATAAACGTTGTTGCATTGGAAGCTGCTAATGATTGAGTCGTTCAAGTCGATTCAAATACCTTGTCGCTATAATTTTGACGCACTCTGTATAATGGATTCGCAAGGGTTTTCCTTCTCGACCAGTACTTCAATGTGCAGGTGGTTGAATAGAAAATAGCACAACAAAGAGTGCATCGGGCCGCCGAAATATGGGGACCTTATGGCATGTAGTCCAGATGATAATGCTAACACGTTTGGTGATCAGTTCTCAAAGTCTTCCTCGAATGAAGATGCTAATGTTCCTCACATTCCACCGACCTCCGCCCCAACTATGATAGAGCCACCGCGGTTATGCAGATCACGAACAGATCATGAGAAGGCCAAAATCTTCTTCATTCACTCCTGATTCATTCCGTTGTTTTCGATCCAGGAGTGAGCCATGTTATATGTGAGCCGCTTTCGTACATATTTAAGCAAGCACTTAAGAAGGGAAAGTTGCTGCACGCTGAAAACATTTTTTTGTCAACCCGACTTCTAAAAAGGAATCTTCCTATGACCCCTGCAAATTATCGACCTGTCAGCATTACATCTTTGTTTTGCAGACTTTTGAGAAAACGATCAAGGAAAACATACTCGAGTATGCTGCAGTTAACAGAATAATACCACGTGTCTAACATGGTTCTGTCCCTGGGAGATCGGTTGAGAAGAGCATGATTGAGAGTCTTGAGGACTGGACCGCAGCACCTGATAACAGACGGAGCTGTGACGTTATATACTTCGACCTTGCGAAAGCCTCTGGCAGGGTACTGCACCATAAGTTGGAGATGTCAGGTCAGTGATGGCGCTCATAGGGCGAGATGTACGGCTTTTGGGATTAACAGTCAAATCAAATCACGGAGTACATGGTGAAGGCCGGAAAGGAGCTCAATTCAAACCAGAGAGAATTGGAGGTAGCAGAGGTCCTCAAGCGGAGCGTGTAAGACATGCAAGATCAGTTGCAAGCGTTAAAGATTGTGACCGAGGGAAAAGAGAGGGCGACTCAACTTGACAAGTCCAACCCCCGGAAGAGACGAAGACCAATATCTCGATCATTTACTTCGAGAGTCAAGTGGGGATCAAGTCGACCAGACAGAGGCGCATAAGATAGAGGTGCCTCTTGAGAAGACGTGCAGCAAAGTCCCTTCGACAAGGAAGAAACGTTACCAGAGAGTGAACCCACTGCTGACCAACCAAGCAACCAGCGCAAAGAGAAGTCTGAGCTGTCCATTAGTAAGAGAGCGGCAGAGGGATTGAGAAGTATCCGCAGAGAAATCGAGATGATGGGAAATATGCTGGCCAAGTACCTACGTAGGCTGATTGTCGAGCATTCCAGAGGCATCGACCCCAAGCTCGACTGTTCCTTCTGGGGAGTTGTGGGTGCCCATTTTTCAGATTTGTGCCCACACGTCGTTAACGGAAACCACGGCTACAAAGGGCCATATATTGTGGCAGATGTTGCAGTTGCATGAAATTTTGCAAAGGAACGTGCTCAAAAAAGGATAAGGACGTTTTTATTGTGAACCACTGAATATTCTCGCATTAGGACAGTTAACGAGCTTCTAGCATATAGTACTGCTACGGAATTTGCCCTTGTATTGTCTCGTAGAAGAGAGAATGCTTTGACGGCTCCATTCATTCCCATAGTTGATCATACATTGTTTTGTCTGACGCTTCAAGTAGCTCTCCTACGAAGTGTACTGTGTACTGTACGAGAGGAAATGCTTTGACGGCTTCATTTCTTCACACAGTTTATCATACATTATTTTGTCTGTGTTTCGAACAGATCATACTATGCTAATATATATATATATATAAATATATATAAACCCCTGTAGATAATATATGTGTCTTGGTTTACATACTTGTGTGTGTCATATTTACCGCTTTCGTTCAGAAATACTCATACTACCGCGTGGCAACTCAAGAAGAGTTTCTTGGCGAACATGTTACAAGACCACTACACTGTCTGTTTGTCGTCGGATCAAGACTGGCCACAATGCTTGCAGCACCATCCAATTGCTTATTGCGATAGGAGCGGTATATGGGATGTCCGATGCATGCGTTGGTCGCAACAGGATAAGCTTTTGCTTGCAATGAATCTACACCACGGAGGAAGAAACAGCAACATGAGCTTTTGGTAATCCGAATATACCTGTACTGCTTTCTTCATTATGTCTCACCATGTACTCAGTGAGTCTTCCACTTACACCATTACCCCACAGCCAACTTGTATCCAAGGCACATGAGACGTCGGTTTGGCACAAAAGTGAAGCGCTGAATCTCACCTGCTTTGAGTAAAATGCTGCAAACACGAAATGCTCGTTCGCTGAAGATTACCGATGCGAACCCTTCGAGAACAGAGTCAATTGTGAATGTTCCACCCTGTTCCAGCCATTGAAAAAGAATTTGACCATCTCTACTCCCGTTTATCCGAACATCTTCGTTCTCTTCATCCCTATTACATCTGATTTAGTTCCCCATTCCTGCGGATTTCCTGCGTGTGCGGTCACAGAGAGCAGCCGGTCCGTAATCAATGTCTCAGTTGACCACTTAACCTGCCAATCCTCTACGCAATGTGCCGAAAGAGAGGAAGAAAACGTCTCCTATTCATGCGAAAATTCCTTCGAATGCAGTTTTTGACGACGATGCTGCTAAGCTACTGATCAATGTTCAGCATATTCTAGCTGCTTAAAGCCCAGAAGCATTTCCTTTATTAGATCAGCTGCTCACGAAGCTGTCTTCTCCATCCCTGGATGCAGTTCATACCAAGAAGGGAGAGTGTTCCATCATGATTCATGACGTCCCGGAATCCGACGCTCGCTTATCCGCATCACTTCGACAGCAGTTTACAGAAAGGTGTGTTTCCGAGATTCTTGATGTTCTCGACATCGAAACTCGGCCAATCGAGGTGTTCCTAATGGGCAAATTTGGCCAAAAGCCCAGACTGATCAAATGTGCCTTCACTTCCAAGAAATTTACGTTTCGAACACTTTCTAAAGCAAAACAGTTGCAATCTTCACCAAAATTTTCTAGCGTGTTCATGAGAAAATCGATGAATCTTGAGCAAAGAGCGTCGATCGCGGTCCTCGCGCCTGCCGTGCCCACGAACGTAACCGTGACCAGCACAACTGCGAACGAGTTTTTGTAGTCTACAAAGGTGAAATTGTAAAAGTACCAGATATACCGTTTTTGAAAAGTTCCCAAGCAAAAAGCTGAGTAGGATTGTGTGCTCTGGAAATGATAGTTGTGAACTTAAGGCTGCAGACATCGCTCTCCCCGACCCTTGCGTCAGAATTGTGCTAATACATATAATTGTATATAGGCCTCCGTCATTTCCTCCTACTATAAACGAGCAATGAGGAGAAGCAGTCAGCGATGTAGCTGCGGTATCAATGCCGGTCCTCGCGATAGGTGATTTCAACACTCCAGAAATCGATTGGGAACAATGGAATAGCTGCAGAGATATCATTCGTCCACTTTTTGATACTTTCGCACCTCACGTATTCAAACATTACGTTGATCAGCCCACTAGGGGTAACAATTTGCTTGACCTTCTGTTTTCAAATGATCAGGATGTCATAAATAGTGTTTCAGTCAAGTCACCAATCGGCCATAGCGATCATTTCTGTATCTCTTTGGTATCATGGGACGTACTATTCCCTGCACTCCGGTTTTCAAAAGATTTTTTGCTGAATGCCATTACCCTTTTATTTGTAGTTACCTATTCGGTAATCAATGGACTCCCTCTTTTGAGTCGGTGACCATTGTTGATGAAAAGTTCATGATGTTCCTCTCTATACTCGAGCACACCATAGATCTGTTCGTTCTTTGTGGTTGCACACTGCCCACCAGAGATACCCTACCAGTCTATCTCCAAAACATGATGGACCACAAGGATTGCCTCTTAGGCCAAACGGAGCGGTGCTTGGACCGAGTATAGAGCTTTTTCAGACAAATTTTCGAACAAGCTCATCAAATTCAATAGCAGTATTGGAAAGAAGATCATTGAATCTAGTAGTAAGCATCGCTTTTTCAAGTTTATCAGGTCAAAACTCAAACGCAAATCTTTATTAGCTTATTTGAAATTTCAAGGTAGACACCTAGTAAAACATTTTGAAAAGGCTAATGCCTTGGCGGCTGAGTTTAGCAAGGTGTTCCAAGACGGCAACAATGATCTTCCTCCATTCTCGCCTTACATTTCAAAGCAGATGCTGATTTTTCCCATTTTCATGCAAATGATATCTTTGAGCTTCTGAGAAAGTCGTCACGTTCATCCTCGATTACACCTGACCACGTGCCGATCAAGTTCATTATGAATATAGCTCACGCTATAGCTATTCCCTTGTCCTATTTATTATATTCAATCAGTCCATGTTTTCTCAAGTTCCTAGATTGTGAAAGCACTCGTATCATGAAGAAGGCGCCCTCGTCTGATGGTTCTGATTACAGGCCCATCAGCATTACATCCATTATTGTAGGGTGTTTGAGAAGCTGCTAAAAAGCATATTCTTGACCATCTTGCAAAGAACAAACTGATTTCTGATTCACAACATGGTTTTGTAACAGGAAGGTCCGTAGTTACGAATATGCTTGAATCACTAATGACCGGAAGCTGATCTACAAAATTCGTAAATTCGATTTCATGATAAAGTGCACAAGTGGATAGAGGAGTACCTCAGCGAGCGTAGTTGTTAAGTTCGCATAAACAACTCTTTTCGGAAGTCTTTCATACAATGAGCAGGGTTCCTCGAGGGAGGGTTATATTCCTAATACTTTTCAATATACATTCTGCGGTCTTGCCCATGATGTGTGTACACCGTATGCTGAAGATTTGAAATTCTACAAAGTTATTGACTCTCCTCTGCATGCCCATTCCCTACCGTCTTCCGTCGACAGTCCCGTAAGGTGGTCCACAGCTCCGCAAATTTCTCTGTCCTATGCCAATTCCTGTCATATGCGCTTGAGTCCTCCTGGCTCGTCCACTTACTTCATGGATACTGAGGAGATTTCTAAGGTAAACGAAATTAAGGACCAAGAGTTCGTGAACAATGATAAGCTTGACTTCTCGTCACATTGTAACCTGATGTGCAAAAAAGCATACCACAGAACCTATCATATTTTCAAGGCTCTGGCAACCAAGGACACTAGAACGCTTATCTCGGTTCACAAAACTTACATTCGCTCATTAGTTGGGAATGGAACCGTGATGTTCTGTCCGCACAAAAACAATCACACCGCTTCAATTGAGAAAGTACAAAATAATTTCACCAGAAAAATCCTGATTCGTCGCGACGGCTTTTCGTATTCTAGAATACCAAAAACCGAAATACGGAACAAGTTCTATACTTCAGTCCAGAAGAACTTTCTTTGATAATGTATGATTCATAAAATGCTCAGCGAGAGTTCCGCGGCAAAAATTTCTCAGTTTTACAGCCTTATTCCATCTATCACCAGGGGCGGCCACCTCATATCATCTTTTCCCAGACCTGAAAGCTCCACCAGCACACTTTTTCCACTGTCAGGGCAGAACTTTAATACCTCCAGTTCAGTAAATTCAAATGCTTCTTAGGCCCTCGAGCGTCCTTCAAACGCTCAATAGCAAAACTCATACAAAACTCGTAGAGTGGGCATAGCTGGTACCATGCTTCCATTTTAATCAAATTGCTGTTATTAGTTCAGTCTCTAATGAGGCTGGTATTGTATTTGGTGAGTAGTATCTAAGGTTGTCTTATACAACGTACTGCTGAATAAACAAACGAGTTCTTTTTCAAGCAGTTCACTTAGGAAGTGGCTATCCCTCTAGCTCTTATGTTCAATATCACCATGATGTTAGGCAAAAATCCTTTTATTTGGAAACATGCTATAGTAACACGTATTCCAAAAATCAATGATGCCAAAGTGTCTTGTTTTGGACCGATAAGCGTCCTTCCCTCTCCACACAAAGTCATGGAGAAAATTCTATACAAATACTTGTTGAACTGGGCAGCGAAACAGCAAGCCTTCTCTCACGAATAGTTCGGCTTTCTACAAGCAACGTCCACCTACATTCAGCTGATGGATATAACTCGCCCGGATAGAGGCCCTCAATCTAGGCAAAATAGTTGACGTTATCTAATTCGATTTTACAAGAGCCCTTGATACAGTATGTATGAACAGCGTACTACTCAAGCTAGAATGTAAGGGGATCCGGAAAAATGCTCTGCGGTGGTTCAAGTCAAATCTTGCTGGTTGGATAATGAATGTAAGTTTTTCTACCTATATCTCCAAAGTGAGGTGCTGTCCATCAGCAGTACCTCAATGAGGGACCCTTTCGCCTCTCTTGTTTCTCATATACACAAACGACCTACAAAATTCGTTGAACATTATGACAGACTAAACCTCTCAGCTTACGCTGATGACATCAAGAGCTCAGTTGCATATGGGGAGAAGGACCGGAATATGGTTCACTCTTTTAAATCGAGAACATGCTTGGGTGGTGTAATCATGGGATTTAAGGATCAATCCTGCGAAGATCCAATTGTTTTCATTAATAACCTCCACGCTGGAGGTGCACTTCTCTGATGGTTCAGTTGTTGAGCGGTTCGAAACAGTCAAAGATCCACTCATACCAAAGGTTCGAAATGGTCCCATCATATTGAATTGATATCTAGCAAGGCTTAAGGTATCACATACGTTGTTCAGAAATATCCACAGTTCCGATGTTGTTTCGTGGATAAAGCTGTATAAAATATATGTTTTTCTAGTAGCTGAATATTGCAGCTCCGTCTGGAGCCCGTCCTTGGTGAAACGTATTCAAAAGTTTGGGAATTTTCAAAAAATTTTTACAAGAGTCTGCTTATAGAGCTTATCCTAATTGTGACTACCCGCATGCCCTACCGTCTTACCAATCTAGACTCACTTAACTGCATCATAAAGGTTTGTTTTACAGGCGCGTCCAGTTAGATTTGGTCCTGGCTTTCAAGGTATTCAGGAGCGAGCTACGGATGGAGCTTTCCGAATACTGGACGTTTCGACCAGCTAGCGGACGAAGAGGCACATTCCAAATATATAACCACAAAATGGGCAGATGGCATCAAAATCTGAGAGAAAATTGTTTAATTGTACGCACCTCAAACTCGTGGATGGCGTCTGTGGTCTCTGTCTTCACATTTTTTTGGCATCTGGAAATTCAAGGCACTTCAAAAATTCGATTAAAAAAGTCAATATCTTGGAATCGTTATGCATTGGTGATGTATCATAAGATCTTTATTTCCTTCTAACAAGCTGGCCTTGCTGCCTTCCAGACTCATCTTGAGATTAAAAGAGTATTACTCTGAGAATGCTCGATCCTTTTCTGAAAGCATGTTTTGTATTGGCATAGGGAGGTTAGGCTTGCTGCACACGACCTAGGGTACGAGCAGGAACTTGTCTTGCTTGCTGTTCCCACGAAGGTAATCAGTATACCCTTGGCTCAAGGCTGCGAGAGCAAGTACCTATGACCCCGGATGCTGCGAAGGCGCACCATAGCCGATTTGTGTAGGTTTGTGCAATGTTGCTGGCCATGTGGTTCAGGCGTCGTGGATCTTTGCTGCAAGCTTCTTCTCCCTACGCCGGCGAGAATAAGTGTATGACAAACTCTAACACTAAGATTTTTTCTTTGTATTCATGAACATACCTCTCTAACGTGGGCATGAATAAGCTATGATCCGCTCGCATGGTGAATCTAGCAGTGTCTCTTGTTCTAATTAAACATTCCTTAGGTTCTCAGTGGTTTCGTTCCTGATCTTGATGTCGAGTTAGTTTGTTTTCTTTTATACACCTTTCATGTTTTTTTTAGATTTGATGTTGTAGGAGTTTAGTCTCTGCCGTCGTAGCTCTCCACTCCGAATAAATAAATCACCTGTATCACTGTATCCGACTTGTCCTCACGAACTTCTCCATTCACGCAAGTCGACTTTGAGCCATCCGTTCCGGTCCTGCTCACGTCGCTTCAATTGTTGGCCGAGCATATTCACAATAGGATCGGCCCACCTCAATTTAGGCCTTCCCGGCGCTCGCTTGTGATTCAATGAGACCCAATTTGTTTTCTGGAAGGTCCATCGGTTGTCTTTCAATCGTGCCACATGACCGGCCCATTCTCGTTTACGTTTATGCATTTCCTGGACAACATCAACAAGGCCACTTCGTCTTCGCAACTCTGTGTTTGTGATATCTTCACGAAGTGACACCTTGCAAATTCTGCGTTCCATAGATCTTTGCATCACAGCAAATTTCTCTTCGTCTGCCTTTGTAGACGACCAGCATTCTGCGCCATACAACACGCGGGTATCACAGTCGAGTGAATAATGAATAAATAAATAAATAAATAAATAAATAAAAATAAATAAACAAACCGAAAGACCTCCAGGCAAGTTCCATCAAAAAAATTATAGGAAGAATTATACGGTCGTCTAGGGGCTCACAAGATTCATGACAGGAACGTTACTCTTTATATCGAGTGTTAGTAGAGAAATCGAAATTGTAAGACATGAGCTTCTGCTCATACGATCACAACTCGCTACCTTCTGAGCTCTTCCAAGCCTTCTAATTGCAACGCATAAGGTCGAACCTGAATATGGAGGATGGTGATCAACAGGCAACAAGAAGACGATGTTCGAAAACCATCAACTACGAGCAGCTGGAATAGGCTGTGCTCGACAAGCTTGACATTTAGAAGGATTGATCTTTCACTTACGGGTGGTATACAAGATATGGTGATACACTTGAACAAAAAAATCTTGAAGAGGACAGCCAATTCCCTGCCCAGCTATTTGTAGAGATTTGAACGCAACGAAGTCTCATCTATAACGTGATCACAGTAGCTAGGAGTAGCTACTTGAATTCTATGAAGAACTACAGATAGAGAACAACCTTGATCGTCGATGAGGGCGCGCATATGGACAACAAAGGTGACACCGAAGCGAAGATCAAGGAAATGGCAGCGAAGGTGAGGCTGAAGCCAGTAATAAAACAGAAAGGAATGACCCTGAAGAGCATCGTAAACTCTGTAAAGTAGAGCAAGAGAATGTTACGAATTAGAAGAAAAAGGCAAAATCCGTAGTGACGCACAGAGTGAGAGATTTCAACATTCAGTCCAGCAAGCTCGTGACGATATAGCCGTATTGCAGCAGCAGCTACGACAGGCAAGACAAGCAGTGCGCGACTTCCGAATGACGATCAGTGAATTCAAAAGTACGAAGTAAAAGTAACGAAGTAAAACAC
This sequence comes from Haemonchus contortus, assembly GCA_000469685.2. Taxonomy (NCBI): domain Eukaryota; kingdom Metazoa; phylum Nematoda; class Chromadorea; order Rhabditida; family Trichostrongylidae; genus Haemonchus; species Haemonchus contortus. The sequence goes on from LS997565.1 coordinate 39,827,649, forward strand.
AAAAATTTGGCGGAACAATCGAAAACCCTAACGAGCACTTCATGCAGTGCGCCTTTTGCGAACGTGGAGGGAACATTATTCTGTGTCCAGTGTACATTTCACGAGACAAGGGAAAGAACGCCTAAACGCCTAAACTATGCACTATTTGCCTCTGCTACAACTGTCCAAGAGTGCAACGAAACGCGGATGCTACTTCTGCGATCAAAGTTGGTTCCATTCTGCGCCATGTACCATTACAGAGAAGAGCGCATGTGTCGAAAATGAACTGGAACTCAGCAACGTTACAATAGCGCCCTCATCCGTGTGCTACGATTGCAAACAATACTCGACGGACGTAGAGTGGAGATATGACTTGAGGCGGTCGGAACTATCACGGTGATCCGCGAGTTGCAGGATCTGGGTTAGACGAGAAAAAAGTATATATATGTATCTATAATTGTCTTCACTTTCATCATAGAATAGCTGTAATTTTCTTTGACACAGAAAAGGCCCTATGGAATCGGAAGAACTTCGAAAAAGACCAACTGTGCTCTACCTTGGAATGTTGGAGAATAACCACCCGCACACTCCGTATATAAGCTTCTGACACTCGTCCATCGTCGACTTTTATTGTATATATCCTAGTCTCTTGGTTTCGTGCGTGTGTGACGATGTGTGCAAACTTGACCGGAAAATAATAAGCTCTTTTTCTGTGTACCTATAGCTTTGAAATTTGACTGGAGTACGGGTGGGGACATAGGGACACTCGTGGCAGCCCTGCCCGCAGGGGGCGGAGCGCGCGCGAAAGAAATTTTCAACCGGAAATCCATGGACAAAAACAAATAGGTAAGTAGTTTGTTTTGTTTTAACAGTCACAAAAAAGTTATTGCAATGTTCAGGGTGTAGCAATTATGGGTCCAGTAGCATAGGCTACTTCGAAAATTTGATGAATTGATCTAGTGTGTATGCCTTTATCTTATTGTACTCAGGAATCAGATGAACCCATAGAAAACAAAAAAGAAATGGACTGTAGTTTGGTGCAGTATCATTTATACAAAACCACATCGAAAAGTGGTCTGAAGGAGCAATCTTCGCTGGTATCATTTGGAATAGCATTTTTATTCGATCTTGCTTTTTTGGTCACGCATACACTTTTCCCACCACTGCGAATGCAAGGGCCCCTACTTATGCGTGAGTAAACTCTTTCTCACCAGAAATGGGGTTTGCCCGCCGTCTTTGGCAGATTTGCACATGAAATCGGAGACTTCCGGTGAGACCAAAGAGCATCGGGAGAGGTACTTGACAACCTTTTCCCGATTTCTTTCGCGTAGCTTGCTTCAGAATAAGTCTGCTACCAGACCGATTACATTCTTGTGCTTCTCTAGCAATTTCCTTTCTTCAGTTGAGCACTATTTGTTAAGAACGGTGAATTAGACTCACTACATTTGAAAAGTTGTCTAAGATAAGTTGACGTTATGCAAAATATCGGAAAACAGCAAACGATGTTCATCTTCTGTATAGTGAAGAAAAAAAAAAACAGAAAATCATGTTTATCCCTAGAGGTAAAAAGAAACAGCACTAATAGAACTCTTTTTTTGAGACCATCATGAGAATATTATAATAACGTTCATATTACATCAGGGAAGACGTGGTATAGTGGCAGATGGCGCACACAAACGCATGAGCAGGGGATCGAATCCCTGGTCGTACTTGCCCAGGCCGATTAAGCCTTCCTTCTTTTCGAAACCAATTCATTGGTACCAGATCAGACTGGTAGAATTAAAACAGTCACTTGCACGTGGGCTGGCTACAGCCCATCATTGTGTAGTACATGTACACATTCGAAAGCACTGCGACTCCGAGTGGGAGCCGGATGTGGGGCGTATCTCAGAAGAGGGATTGACTGACGTCAAAGACCCCCATATTTAACTGATAGTATTTACGATCGCTACAGCTGATCAGGAGCTAATCGACCAACAAAGTTGACCAGCCACTACGTCACTGAAATCGCCCTCGCCTTGGAGCACGGGCCTTCTGATGGTCTTGGACGTTGCTGGAAACCTCTGCCATGGCGACAGAAACCAAGGTGGATAATATATCCTTCCATGTACCGTGGTGTCTGCAAGGACTTCATGCTGTGCATTTAATCTTTCTAGCAATAGCAAAAGCAATTTACTTTTCAACAGAGTCACATAATCGTTCTCAAAGTGAAAAGCAGTGATGCGTGAACTACCGACAGCTATCCATCATTCTACAGTTCTACATCCTTTTGAGAGCAAGTATGTCATGCTAATAGCGTGTAAAAGTTAAAAAGTAAAGGGTAGCTGTCAGTCAGACTTCCTTCAGCAAATGAAGTGCAATTCATAATATTCAAGCAATATTTAATTCACGCTCCATCAGTCGCCCTTTCAATTTTTTTTTGTTAAAGTTGGGTAATTAAACTCACGTACACGATAGAGAATAAGATGAGTATCAACTGAATGAGTGTTCATTCTGTCAACAGAGAGTTGATGACTTGTCAATTTCCTTTGCGGATAGACATGACCAGCTAGTTTAACTGATTGAGGTCTCTCTTGGCTTGTGAATTTCGTCGTCAACACTTTGCCCATGTCTCCTTCTCCAATGAATATTTTAGATGTTGCCGTGATTTCGTGCAATCTTGCTAAACGAGCTCCTTTTCTCATCAGTAGCTCTTCACAGTTTCACGCATTTCATTTGCAGTTTTGTTTTGCCTGCAAAGTTTCGGAAGTAACTAAAGAGCATTGCCTTCTATCAAGAGCATAGCACTCCACGTAACAGTTCTCTCTGTTCTGGATGTATGAGTTCTGAATGAAATTCCTATACAAGTTTTGATGAGTCAATGCCCATTTGTTTCCCCTACTTCCCCCACGCCCTTGTAGTCTGCGGCTGTTTTGCCCAATGCTGCATTTTTGTGTTGCTCGGAATTAAACGGGGTGGGCTACCGGGATTAAACAGGTTGGTCTGTAGCCTGCAGAGGATGATCGTAATAGGGAGGCAGTGTGGAACCTACATGTGGAACTCTCCTCATGACGTCATGAGTTTGTTGACTTGTTGTTTGAAATAATGTGATGAGGAACAGACACCAGTACTGCAAGGCAGGGGAGAAGGGAGTACAAAGGTTCCCTCAAGATATATGGTAAGAGAGAGGACGGGAGGGGGGGGGAGGAGTGGGAGAGGGTTCGAGGGATTTTCATTTCCATTTCTTATAGCTTCGCCTGTTTCATGTGCGTAAGCAGGTGTATCAGGCAGGTTTAATCGCTCATCGTTATAAATGGTACTAACTGTAAGATCGTACTCGAACTGCTATGAAAGAATCCTCAAAAATCATACTCATCTACAACTCGCCATACTTACCCATTGTGAACCAAGATAAACTAGAAGAACTTTTTGTAGCCTCATTTGACTCCAGTAAACGGAAGAATGTTGGAGGCGACTTCTGTGAATGACGTGATATGAGCCCGATCTAGTTAATGGTGCCAAATGGAAATGCAACTGGATGATATCTTTATTTTGCAAATAAATTTCCATTTCAATGAGATTTTCTGGCCGAGAGTGACGTTTCGAGAGGGCGTTTTACTCAGAGCCTCCAGCAAGAAAGGGTCAGACGACCTCATCCTCACAAGTAGAGGTCGTTGGTAGCCGTTGTTGGAACCACTTTCCCGTTTGAATTTTCACATTGTGCTGTTGCTTTTCACGAATATGCGAGTTCGATAGCAGTTACAACTTGAAATGAAATTATGTAAGACTATTGCATTGTACTGTTGTAGGAGCACTTCGAACCCCACGTTCTGACAGGGCATGAGTAATCTTCTCGTGATTTTTTTTCCAATAAGGACGTGGACAAACCAGGAGGCATCCATTTTCAATTACAATCAGATGGGAATGGTTCACTGTATTATTCTTATGCTCAAAGCTCAAAGCTTCTATGACTTTAAAAAAATCATGGTTCCTAAGGGGTTTCTCTAATTTTCGTCTTGCTTTAGTGGAACAGAATACCTCTTGCTACTGCTGCTTCCTGGTTGACTCTTCTTGAGGTGAAGGTGTTCTAACGCCAGAAATAAACGGGACCTTATCAACGGGAAGCTTCTTGCCTCAGTCGCTCCGTTCGATTGTTCCATTGAAAGCTCGTTGTTCAAGTAAGCTGATTAGGATTAGAACGTTGTCTGAAAAAGGGCCTCAAAAGAGCTCGTTACAGTCAACAAACATTCATCATGATCCCACATAATGTTGTAATGGCTCCTTGAAGTGGGTTATACTGTAGGGGTATACGAATTACCAGTTATCAGTGACCCATGGAGATGGCGAGGAGAAGCTGGGCTTAGGTAGCGTGAGGGAAAAAGAGCACGGTGCTTGGAAAGCCCAGATACAGTCTCGAGCCCCCTTCTGGTCCGGAGTTTTGCCCATAACTCGAGAACACTGTGGGACTTCCACGTAGCGTTGTGCGGCGAAATGATAACAATTAATAACCGTTTTCAATCAAAAGCCGGAAACACCTTTCCTATGTCTAATAAGTTCCGCGTAAAATACTTACAGGACATCAATTTCGTTCAACTCGAAACAAAATTGCACTCGTAAAAATAGGCACTAAATCACTGCATAATGCAGTTAAACTTCTGAAATCTCATCGACTACTAGAATTGTCGTTCCTATCGCTTGGGAAATTTGATAAAGTGCTGAAATTTGATAAAGTACTCCTCAACTCTCTATTGGGGAGTGATACTCTATTTGATGGCTTCTTCAACGAACTCTTTGCTATTCTCCTCCGCTGCTACAACCCATATTACCTATGTTAGTTGTTGCGAAGTCGCGACCTTTCATGCCTCTTCGAACCTTAGCAGTTCTCGTGTGTGCAATTCCTGAGTGGGCATCATCAACTGAGATTACAAATCTCAATCACAGTGCTTTGTCAATTTATACCTCAAGAGTTTCGCATCGAAGGTTGCTGACAATTTGCAGTTTATTTTTTCCAACTTTCTTAGGTGAACAACATGAGGTACAATATGATGCGGTAGAACATTTGGTAGACTTTTTTGCCTTTCGGCTTCTGCATGTTTCATGAAAAGATCATCTATCGCCAACTAGAAAACAAATGTTTTTGTTATGGTCAAAAATTTTGCAACAAGAGTTGAAGGATAAAAGGGTTGAAGTCCTAGGAGGTTAACCAATCCTGTCCCAAGGGTGAGCCACCGCATTCGACTTCCATTCAGAATCGTGGTGACGTACTGACCATGAGTGTCCTCCCAGACGAGTCTGGTACCACTTGAATGATCTCTATGTAATGGGCTGATTGGCCTAGGTGAATATCGATCCCCTGATATGCGCTTAGGATAGCGCGCCCCTTTGCCACTATACCACCTCCGCCCTTTTTTAGAGGTATATTCGAATCTGTTCTTGCTTCAAATGCAATCATAAGCCAATAAACAAATTAATCAGCAAAAAGTTGGAGATCATAGAGGAAAAGGGACTTATGACTGAACCGATCCTTTGCTTGTGGAGTGTATATAGTGTGTGACTATTGAGAAAGTACTCTCAAGGAAGGGAGGAAAGTGGGATTTGGCACGACATCGAATAAATTGTGACCTTTGAAACAGTCCCCTTCACTCCTCCTCTCGACTCGAATCGCCACAAACTACTCGAGTCGAGCTTTTCCTTTTTCCCTCCCATTACCCAGTTTCTTTGTTATAGCAGCTGGGCTTCATGGGAGGTAAATCAAGAAACCCTTTTAATTCACGAGTAATTGACCATTCAGGTCTTCTTCAAGTATGCCTCCACCCAAGTGTCCGTGCCTGCTCTCCTAAAATTACATAACATTTTCAGAACTGGTCAAGCAAATTCATATTCGCCAACGGGTAATCCTTTCCTAGGATAACATAAGTTGCTACCAGTGAAACTAGCTGTTTCCTTGATTGATAGAAGTCATTTAACCTTGTGTCCCACAGGATTCATCTTCTCAAAGCTTCAAGCCATTCCTAGTTTTGACTCAATGCTGTACCAAATCTTTCAGTCCTTCTCGTCCTCTTTCATTTCTAGAACTCCATTTGAATTGATGCTTGCGCATCGTCAAGCAAGTGGGAGCTGATACTCTCCATATGATCGGCTCCTTCTTCTTCAAAAGCGGCTGAACAATGCGTTTCCTGTGTGTCTCTAGGTGACGTTCCCCGCAGAATAACGAATGCTTTACATTCACAGATGCGTGCTCAAACGTTTTCTCTATGTGGGACTGGTTATTGGGCTATTTTATTTCTATATAGCATGCATGACACGTTCAAATTATCAGGTACTGACCAGCCTTCTACTCTTTCTGGCTTAGATTCTATAACCATGCATTAAGCGAAGCTGAAAAGGCGGAGCAAAGCTTAGACGAACACATCGCAGAAGAGAAAAAATCAGTTTAAGCATTCATATCCATTTGTTATTCCGCTCAACCCTCCCTATGCTTATAAGCTAAGAAATTTGCCTTCTACTCCTATAGGACAAGAGGCCCTCATCACCACGCATAGCTGCTAATGGATATTACAAATCTAAGCGGTGTTGCTTTCATGATAGCCTTAATGACAGCCCACGAACTATCGGGTTACAGCGAGGTTAAGAGCACTTTAAACGTCTGTGTATGACCTTGTCGGAAGTTCTGTCCATTTTCTGCAGGACTGTCCATTTTTTCATGGCTCATTGTCAGGTCACAACTTCGGAGTGAATGATCTTCTTCTTCCATCTTCTTACCCCTAGTGTCAACGCTGTGCCCTCGCAGAATCAGCTGCTCTTTTTAGACGTCTCCACTTCCTTCTAACTATGACTTTTCTGCCATGACTTCAGTATCGACGGGGTCCATCCTGGTCTCAAATAACTTCGCACTTACAGTCATTATGTGCAATAGGTTAAATGGTGGCAGAAGGCTTTAGCCATTGACGACCGCTTGGCCCACCGGCGGGCCACACCATATCGTGCTCCTGTAGTTTTTATATTATTAATAAAGCGTACTTATAATTTTTTTCATGTTTACAAGTATCAGCTAAGCTCACAACCTTCTAGAGAATCTTGAGGCATCGTGGCCCAAAAATAATTCATTTCCAACTACAGTTATAAGAGAAATCCAAAGTTAATAAAAGGACAATGTAAAAGGTGCGGTCGCCAATGGGTTAAATACTCGCTAAAGGTGCATCACTGCTCGTGCTTCTTCAGTATTATCTTCCGGCCGCAGCTCTTCAGTAGTGGAACTTGCTAGTTCACTTCCCCAGTATGAAGGACACGTATTGCTTACTCTGAAACTTTTTTCTTTGCTTCTGATGGGCTTGTAGCGGATGTTCGAGTTAAATAAATGTTTTCTCAATGGTCTGGTGATCCGAGATAGTAATGATGGTCAATTGTTACGAGGAATCTTATCCTTCATGAAAATAGAAAGAGCATTTCTATTGGTCCTTTTGGCTTTTCTAAAGAAGGTGTCGGGTGCACTCGCAGAAAATGCCGCAAAAGACTTTCACGGGAACTGGGAGCACGCTTCATCTTTCTGACAAATCCTCTAATTTCCCTTGGTTATTTGAAGACTATTCTCATTGCAAACTTTGCTGCTGAATGAAGCTTGCTTTCTTAGCGAGTAATCTTTAGCACATATAAAAATGTTCCCGTCAATCCATCTACAGTGATTCATTCGAATTTTTTTCAGCTATTGTTTCGGTTGTCCTCTTGATATGAGCTTAGATTGTCGGCTAAGTAGAACTGTTCCAGTGAAGACATTTTTCATCTTGGTCTGGACCCAGTCTGGTATTCACTGACAATGATTTCTCCAGGACGTGCCCCGCATTCGACTACCACAGGACAGTATGTGGCACGGTACAATGGCTCGTTGTGGTCAGCTGATGCTAGAGTCGACGACTTTACCCTCCCAGAGCCAAGGTACAAACTAACCGACTTCGGAGGGATGAAAGGCTTGGTTTGGGTGGGCTGGAAGAGAGTCGAATTGCGCACCATGCGTCTGTGAGTACGCTTCTTGCCACTACACCACATCCGCTCACTTTGAAAGTCCTGCAGACTGAGATCACTTAACAAGACGTCCGAAATGTCTACAAATTTCCCTAATGGTAAGCTTTCGCCGCTGCATAGTACCCTTGCTACCGATAAATATTATTGTGAATCTGAGAGTCATTTCCTGACATAGTGACATACATCCTGTCCTCGTTATTTGACATATCCCCTTCAAATTTCCTACAAGATATATGATTTACGTGAATCTGTTTCTAATAGCACGTATCCTGTTCGTCGTCAAGTCATCAAAGGACATGCACATGGAAAATGGCTTTCTTCAACCAGATGAAGCGGAAGATGGGACTATCAATATTATTCCTTTCTCGAATCAGATGAAAGGGACGGACGCATGAGATTTTGACGATGACCTTACCTTTTGTACCACGCAAACTGGAATACTTGACCTCGGGTTCTCGGGAATGTATCGCTCTAAATGATGAAAAAATGACAACTCGGAAAGGCGTCTCCTTTAGGAAGAAATCGATCAAACAGTAGATCCCCTCTAGGCGCTGATAGTTATATTTTTTCAGCATTTTCGAAAAACTCTGGGGCCATTCTCCGTTGGACAGAAGAGTCAGTTCGAAGTAATGATTAGAAGCGAATGAAGTCTACTGTTTAGCGGCGATAGGCAAAATGCTCCCCGATTTCCAGGAAATGTTAACAGCGTAGTTCCAGATCCTCCAGATTATTTATGAAGACAGTCCGGGGAACAAGCATGTTCATAACAACCTGCAAGATTGGATACTTTCGTAGGACTAGAACAGTAGATTTACTTCTGCAGGTTGTGGCAGCTGCCATGGCCGTGCATCCTTCGAACTATCTTCCCAACTTTGGACAAGGGTCGAGTACACGGCGCGTCCCATAGTGGTAATTAGATCCCTTTTACTGTTTGAACCAGAGCCAGATATTATCGGGAGATTGCTCGCTATAAGTTTGCTGCAAATATTCTTTTGGTCGAGTGAGCTGAAGCTGCAATATTAGGAGGAAACATGCCGGAAGTCACCTAAAACAACTGTCCCTGCACACCAACAGGAACGAGAATCGTCAACTTATTTGGTGAAGAGTGCTGAGTGAGTGCTATTGGTATCATATTGAGATAGGTCTGTAGTAATACTGTAGTACACTACCCATACGACTCTATCGCTTTCCTTCTTATGCGATTACTATCGTTTTTTCTTTAATAAGCAGCCAATAGCAGCTCAATGTGCATCCGCAGCCAATGGTGGGTATGGGTCGGCAGCATACTTGTTTATCCAGGGGCGAAGCATTAGCGGAATTTCCGAGTCACTTCTTGCAGACAAGGAAGTGGAATATGGTTTTCGATTGGATTTGGAAGGGCCGCCGCTGATTCCAATCCTTATCACTTGTTTTTGGACACGATTTGCTGTTTTTATGCTTGATTTTTACTGCGTCTTTCTTTCTTTTTAGGTTATTGCAACCATAATAGGCGAAAACAGTAAACACGACTGTTTACTGCTTAGGTACTAGTTTTTGGGATCTGGAATTTCTATATTCTACTAGGCTCCAGATGGAGACAAAAAACTTTCCTTTCCTCGTCGGATCCTCTATGTCGATGGTAATTGAGAGTGCAACCGATCTTTGACCGTAAGGAACACCCTGAAGTTAGCTTTTCCTACTCCACCAACTCCAGCCCATGATTTCTTCATTGCTTAGAAGATCTGAGAATGGGATGCTCACCAATGCTGGGGCATCCTTACTTCCGTTTCCTTCCGTTTCCGACTTGTCTTAGCAGGACATTCTCAGTGAAGGAAGAACTTTTCCGGTGTTCATAATGAGGAATTTCTTCAGAGTGCATGTTCTACGTAGAGCATAGCACGTAGAAGTCTCTCTCTCTTCGATTCAGCCATGTTTCCTAATATCTAAGGCTTCCAGCAATCAACACTGGGAGCATTTTTCACGGAAGACTGATAGAGTTTCGAATTTTGATAATCAGCTGATTCCATTTTTCACAATATTGCAATGTTTTCATCCTTCTCATCCCATCTCAGCTTCCCAGAATGCCTCATAATTTCAGCAACCATATTTGAGCACTCCAATGACATATTTGAGAGCAGAATCTACTTTGCAAGAAACGTTATTTGGCTGACGAGTATGTGCTTCACTTCGACATCCCTTTAGCCACCTCAGCTCCTTCAATTCTCCTAAAGAATTTCGATTTCTCTCTTTGCTTTTACTTACCTGCTCTTTCTAATACTGAGTCGAATTTGCTAGTTGTATGCAGGTCTCAAGGCCAACCTTTCATGATTCCCTATCATATTAACCCTCGATCCCAACTTGGCTGAATACATGGAAGCCTTACAAGGACACACTCCAGTGCCTTATGATAGGAACTCAAAGGGCTCCCTGTTTCCCACTCCACTTCCTGGAGCTTTGTGCGTGATTGAAAAGAGCTTAGTAAATCTCAACCTCACGCAAACAAGTCAAAGTAAAAAGCAAAATTAGAAGGCTCGATGATTTATCACGTCGTTCCGCAGTCACAATGTCGTCGTGTTTGCCTTTCTATGTCGCTATTAATGCATGTTTTTGTTCTAATAATCTCTTTGTTGATTCCATATGCCAACCATAAAAAAGGAAAGATTTGCGTAATCATAACAATTTCTATGTTCTACACGTATTTTAGGTCAGTTCAATAAGGTAAAATAAAACCTTCCGAGCTGATCAATCATCTTAAGGAGTGCGCCCTGCATTTGACCCTGATTCAGAATCAACGAATTTAGAATGAATATTTTCAATATATTGTACTATACAATGAACCTGCCGACCTACATACGATTACTTTCTTTTTCTAGATTAGCCTGTTACAAATCAACGGGCCTGAAAAAATGGACCTGTTCCTCCTAGTGTTTGACCCTTACGGGACCTCATGTGAAGGGCATGCATGCACACCCTATAAATCATTTACCTAAACCTACACTCAAAGTTCAAAGTTGAGCGAATTCTTCGGCTAACGTCAATAGGTTCACATTTTCATCATTTTCCCCCATTTGTTTGGAAACAGCTTTTGTCTGTCCAGTAGATCGATTGAGAGATGGCAGAACACTTGGTTATTGACAAGAGGTTTCTTTCTATTAGCCAAGTCTGCTTGATGGATTCCATTTATCGCCAAAGGCAGTCGTTTTTGGTTGTCAACAACCGAATAATGGATTTTCGACCTTGTTTTATTGTTTTCGAAATGGGTCTAGATCTACGGAGTAGAGAGAAGCTATTTATGTTTTCAGCGTAAACGTGATAGGTTACTACCGAAAATAACAATCCTTCTGAGAGAGTTTTGAAGTTGAGATCTAGGCTTGATCTATTTATGTCATCATAACCTGGTTTAGTTGAATCGGCCTAATTCAACCGTTTTGCGGAAGTATGATTTAATAGGCATATAGAACTTTCTATTGCCATTGCATAGCGAATATCAATAGAAGTTGCTTTTTTTTTCCGTCATTCACACAGTACCCGTCTAAGTATCCAATTCAATTATTCTACATATTGATGCTTTTTTCTCGTATTGTACTCTTAAAATTCCACTATTCCTAACCCGTCGCCTAAGAGTCGCACATCGCCCGGTAGCTTCAAGCCACATTTTTAATCATTTCTATAAAAATAGGCCAGTCAAGAAGGCTAAAGTCAGTGATGTCGCTGATCCTGACCGACTGATCATCCAACTCGAAACATCGTCTCGTCTCTGCTTACCAATTAAAGACTAACCCCTCTTTGTGTGGACACAGAGACGCAGTTTGCAATAAAAATTGGTCCGGCTATTTCTCCGCAAGATGAAGTTATAACCTCCAATGAAAGCACAGGGGACGCTGTCGGGTCAAAAAAGGTCCTAGACAGGGCGTAACAAGAACTTCATGAAATTGGCTTATTGTTAGCTAAAATACACACTCTAAGGCAGACGAGCTCTGAGGCCGTCTTACGATTGTAGAGAGTGCACCGTTCTGACCGCGAACTACGCCTTGCGCGCAAGCAGCTCATTGTAACAAGCTGTACGCAATGACACACATATTTGGAAAGCTCGTCCAAGACCCTTTCTACGCAGTTTTTGTCATCACATTCTCGTCCAACCTTTGATTTGAGTTCTTTTTCGAACTCTTATGTTTTTCTGATACGCCATTTTCGTGTTTTCCTCCCCATCTTTGCAGAATTGTGCACTCCATTATTCGTCTAAAAATAGACGCTCGAGAATCATCGTGAACAGTGCCTTTAAATCTGTGCATGGATAGAAAATGGATCAATCTTCGATTACTAACATTCCTGCGAAAATTCCTCGGGTGAGAGATCTACGGCTCAGAGTAATCTGAGAGAGCTTGCGATTTATCTCTTCGAGTTGTAATTTGTTTTCGTCAATGCTTGTTCGCATTCACACGGGTCTTTGTGATTCTTCTTGAGCGAATCCTCACTCCGTACCCTTTAACCCAATTTCCAAGTCCGTCTAGTGGCAAGTGTCAGCTTTGAGCATTTTTGTGAAGGGCGCGAAAAATCTTCCAGGTTCCAAAAAAAATGGCACTAGTTAACTTAAGAAATCCCCTTTGGGGACATCATCGCTGTAAACTTATCTCCGCTTTCTTCTTGAAACCTGCTGAATAATAAAGGATATAATAGCTATTTTGAGTAACTCGATGTGTTCTGGAGCATGAACCCCTTAGTTCTTTAACGCATGAACAACATGAACCCCTCTGTTCTTTAACCCATTGGCGACCGCGCCTTTTATACTGTACTTACATCAACTTTTAATTTCTCTTATAACTGTAGAGTAACCAGCGGGCCACGCGGTCATCAAAGGGTTAAAAGGATATAAGAATAAAGCCTTCAGGCGTTGATCAATCTCGTCTGATAGATGAACCCCTGCATTCGGCCTTCGATCAGAATCGTCGTTGCGTATTGAATGCGTATGTGACCTGTACAGTAACTTGCGGTAGTCAGCTGATATAGAAGTCACTGCTTTTATTCTTCCTTATGAGTCTGGTACCACTCAACTGACCCTATGAGGATGGAAGACTTGGTTGGCCTGGACGAATTCCCTGGATTCAAACCCGTGACCACGCAAATGATAGAGCGTCATTTGTAAGTACACAACCCCCACCCTGCTTTCTATTCTACAGGAACTTCCACTACCATCCAAAACCTTCAATTAAAATATAGGTGATTTTCTATTATCATACAACGTCGTGCCCTGTGAGTCAGCGTCAATTTTCATTGACAACTCCCAATTCCACGAATAGTTAGTTATATGTCGGAGGTCTCAAGTTTCATTCCACTTTCCGCAATGTGTTTGTATTTGACTGCGACGCCCCTTTTTATGTTTTGTGTACATTTCATTGTTTGTCTTTTATCGTTTTGTTTCTTCAGCCAGACGGCAACGCGCACTTTAGGAAAAAGGGGCTTAATATTCATTTCAAACTCACAACTTCAGTCAATTATGTAAACAATAGGAACCGCAAGAATATTCACACAGCGGCTGTAGGGAAACGAAAACGAAAGACTCGACAAAGTCTTCCTTTTCCGTTCCTGCGTCATAGCCATTTGTACTGACCCCTTATAGTCGGTAGAGTTGATGAACATAGCGAGGATTAAACCTCGAACACAATACTGAACGCTCACTCGATTTTCTTAATTCCCTTTTCTTCTTACGGCTACTTCTTTCTACAGTGGAGGATCGATCCTCGGCGTCCCATTCTCCTCTTGTATTATATTTTTTCTTGTATGTATGTGTCTTCTATAACTTCTATAATAGAAAGGTTTACGTGGAAGTCTTCCTATTGAAGCGTTCAGATTGAAGTAAGTTCTTTCGACTAACTTCGACGGCATTTTGAAGCGCAGAGGCCAAGATACGTAAAACATATAGAATAGTTTCTCAGCATCACACCAAACTGCATGAAAAACCAAAGGAATGAGTGGACTTCGCAAATTCTATCTGTTGCCACCCTCAAATGGGTCCGTTCATGAAGGCAGTTTCCTTCAACGTTCTCTAGAACTGGGGTAAGGACGATGAGCGGCTTAGGCAGGTGCTCCGAAGCATTATGGTCAAGGACACTTCAAAAATAACAGAAGAACGCTTATGGCTGCTCACTCATTTACTTCTTGGGTTTCGGAACTAAGTTCGACCCAATCTAGGCAATCATGGGGAAATCGGTTCCATAGGATGAATGGAGCAACGCCTCCAGGGTTACTTCATGTCTATAGGGGTTCCTGCGAATGGAAACTTAGACCCTAGTCTTGAACGTTCTTCACTCCCATGCTGGTCCATCTGCTTCTACTGTATGTTCAACCACTGAGTTGGCATACAATCAGAGGGACGACTAAAATCGTCCGCTGTCCTCTTTTCCGGAAGGTCAGGCTTCGAAAATTAGTTACATGGAGGGGGGGGGGGCTCCGTCCCAACTCATTACAGTACACGTATATGAGTGCTGTAACGCTCAACTGCCTCAATACATCCTTGTGGTCATATCGTATATACACATTTCGCTCTCAGAAGAGAGGTGGGAGTCTCAGCGTTTATCTTAATAAGAGTGGAACGAACCTGAAAAGGTCTCATCACACCCCTTCAAGGCGTACTTTTTCTGTCCTTTACCGTCATTCAATCCATTTTGATTGCCGAGATGTCCACTGCTATTTTTTTGCTGTGGCACCAATCAAGTTTCCGTGCAGGCAGTTAGATGAATCTGAGCAGGCAGAAAGGTTTCTGATGGAGACAACGGATGCACTGCATAGTAACAATGGAGAAGCTAGATTGAAACAATATACGGTTAGTATACGGTTTCAAAGCCGAGTTACTCGTCAGATCTGAAAATGGCTTTTCACCTTCGGACTGTTCACCAATGCTAGTATTTATCGCCTGCATTTTTCCGCTGAAATTTAGCATACAAGGTAGCAGTAATCTTTGCCGGCTATGCTAGGGTGATCTCCGTGCTGAAAAGGTTTCTCGAAATAGTGTTTGCGCAGATAGAGTTTCTGATGTCGTGAATGCTGCACACGGTGTGTCTCCTGTAGGCGGCTCCCAAGGATACATTAAAAAAGACGTCTCAGGAAACTATACGGCACGGAGAAAACTGTTGGAATATCTCTTCCGACCAGCACCATTCTGCGCGATATGCACTTCCTGAAGATCAGTGGTTGGCTCCAAGGGGTAGGTATTTTAGAATGATTTTGGAGGCCGCTCCGCATCAGGGCGTACGAGGACCGAGATTATATCGAAAACCGAAACTGTGCCTCTGAACCTTTGTTGTACTTAACCCCATAGATTCAGTCATTGAGGCTTATTTTCTTGCGGTACCTATGAACATACGTCAGCAGCTATTTACAGAATTGTTTCCATGTGTAGGTAGTCATTAGTGAATCTACTCTTTGGAAGGTAAGCCGATTTTCTTGTGACCTCTTTGCTTTTGTTTTCATCTTATTATTCAAAATATTCCTTTGTTACGTACCCCTTGTTGTTATTCTGAATGACTTCCGCGGGACTCGTTTCACATGTTGTCATGCCTCGAGTCTCACTGATGCTCTGAAGACGACAATTATTGCCCGAATGTCAGTCGATAAAGCTCTTCCGATTTCGAGAGACACAACAAGTGAGACATCCTCAGACTGGCATACTTTTTGATCCGATCCTTTGTGGGATTTTTTTCTCGTCCTGAATCTGATCAGAAGCAGCAGTCTATTCGATGGGTTGGACAGACCTCTGGGTATGTCCTGGGTACCTGAGTGTCCTTAGTCCTTATACCTACACACGATTGTTGTACTAACAAACTCAATCTGAGTGAAGAACCTAATGACCTTTGGGGTCTTCAATGGATAGTGTTGGGTTTTGACCAAAGAGTTGAAGAATTCGACTTGGGTAAAGCTGGACTAGCAACGGGATGCTGTAAAGGATCCAAGCCTGGAGGCATCCTTATAGAGTCAAGTGTTATGTACATTTAAAAAATTGATGTTTTGAATTTTCTCAACCAACCTAGATCCTCCTTTGCTTCAATGCAAAGTGATCTTCTCAACTTCTTCAAGTATACATTTTATATACATAGTTGGCAAAGTTCCCTTAATCCAGCGATTAACGTTCGATTCAAAAAATACCCTGGTATTCAATGACAATGACAAAATTTCTACCCTTGAAATAGACAAAAATTTTACTTGTCGAAGGGTAAGTTGCACGAATCCCGAAAGAAGAGCATAACCCCGAAATGAGCCCTCAATGCGGAATGAGAACTCTCATTCTGTATTGAGGGCTGTCGTCATGAACTGCTTTGCAACGGTTGCACCGCGATTCATCAAATCCTCCTCGAACAACACACCTCTATCACGATGCATCCATGCATTTCTTATTTTCACACAAAAATACCTTTTTTTTACGGAAACATACATTCAACAAGAGGGCACGCTGCCGAAGTGCTTCAGTATGAATATCAAGGCACCCTCTTCCTATCTTGAATGTTGATCTGGCCTGGCTTTGATTGTTAAACTGGTTTTTCTACAGGATTCCGCTAAAATTGTCAGTTATTTTGAATGAGGTATTCAATCGACGGGTGCGTTTGGCTACAGAGTTCTTCTATGGTATCGCACTCTTTTTGATAATTTATGTTTTACTCTTTACGCTCAGGCCTACCAATCCACCTTCGTAACTATTATAAATAATGAAGGAAACGTTGTCAGTGTTAGACAATCTTGTTTTTTTTGGAATGCCCCATCCCCTTTTTTGGGGTGGCGTACTGAATGCGTACCTTGTCTTTAGAATGACTTGCGGGTAAGGTTGGCTGGTGTAGTACAAGCCAGTGCCTTTCCTCTCAGGCAGATCTGGTACCACTTAAGACAGGAGGGATGGAGAAGGCTCGGTTGACCTGAGCAGGATTTGAACTCATGACTATGCGTGTGAGATGATGCTCCACTTGCCACTACACCACTCCTCTTTACTTTCGTAATTGGAGCTGATAAATGATGGTAATGGCGCGTGGTAAGTGGTGATAAACAACGATGACAGTCCTGACCACTCAGAAGCTTAGGGCTGGAGGTGAATTATGTGTGTGAAAGTATTCCCTGATATCTATCTTTGAAGAAATCCACCTGCACTCGGTTTTATAAATACATTAGGAATGCAACTATGTTCAAGTCTATGTTTTTGACTTGGGAACAGTACATGTGTGCCAATTAGCAGTCCCCAGAGGTCAGGCTTTGTTAACATGGACGAAGTTGGATTTTGAGAAAGCGCCAACTCTACTGGAAAGCCGTCTTTCTCTTCTTTTCCAATTTCAAAGTTGATACCTTGAAATTGCATTCCATACTGAATTTTCGTAAAAATGGTGGTTTCAGAATACTTGACTAAAGTGATCTATTCTTTTCCCATCGGGTCACGTACTTCAGTTCCTCAGCCTTTCCAGACCTACACCATCTGCTCGATTTGTTTAAGTTTTTAGAGCAGTTTTGCTTAGCCTATGGTACTTCGTTTGCATTTTTTCAAAAGAGCCTATACGTGCAGCTATCGGAGATATCTGCCATCTGATACTCGTCAAATATGCATCTGCAGCCCCTATATTTGATATTTTCACTGTGACAGCATTCAGGCCCTTCATCGTGACACGATAATAGCTAAGGAAATGAAAGCTTATCTTTTTATGGTCAACTAGGGGCACTCACCATGTCCTCTACTGTACCAATTTTCATGACATTTGTCGAAAAAAAGCAACTACTCAAATTTCTGGGTAATTTTCTTCTTTTTGCCATAGAAGCTGTCTTGCAGGAGATTTTTTTTCGATAACCCCTGCATAATACTATTCTCCGAATTGTTTTTTGTTTACATGGGTGCATCTGAGCTTCACTTCCAAGTTCGCACTCAGGAAAGCTAAAGAATCAAGGCAGACCCTCTGTCTTCTGACTTTTGGTTGGTTGTGAATGAAGCGGAAGCTAATCTAGAGGCATCTCTTTTCTTCAAGGGGACATTACAGCTTCACTGTCTTAGGATTCGTTCATACTCGGGTAAAAACTTGCCATATCGCTCACCAACCATTTGCGATAACCGAGTGGCTTCCTCTAGTGACCCTATATTCAACTTGATGGACTTTACATCCAGCATCACTATGTTGTTCAATCGCTTGACCACCCTCCTGTAGCCTGAATGCCCGAATTTGGATTGTTATCCGCAACTATGTCCGAATCTACTGCTACTAGAAAAAGTGAAGTAGTCCTCAGGTCAACGTATCCTTTTGGTTAGAGAAGATTCTTTTAGGTTCTAATCGTTTGAAGGAATAGGCTGGATTGAGCCGCTACAGGGGTTACGTTCATATCCCAATTTTGAAACTCTCTCGGGCCTTTGAAGAGGATAATTGTCTTCAAATGTCAGGTGATTGCGTAAATTGCTCCTTCTGAAAAACCCCAAAAGGCAGGCCAAGCATGGTAAAGTATAGCTAATCAAAAAACTGCCTAATACTTGTCAAAAGACACGAAGGACCTTCAACGACTGACAGAGTCACTGTCAGGATAATGACACCCCTATTCTCAGTATTCGAAGCAAGCAAGCTCAGGCTCAGGCCCAGGTGAGTGCTATATCTCAATTCTTATAATTTCTTCAGCGAAAAATGACTTAGTATTGTCCTTTGCTTAGATTTTTACAAAGTGCTGCCCACATGGAGAGCATGTTAAATTGGCCGTGAGGGTTAAGTGACATCGAGCGGAAAAACGTCGTCGTTCTCCAAATCCGTTCCATGGTGTAATGAATTCCCAGAATGTCTAACGTCCACCACAGCGTCTACCAGACCTTTCACCACTTTTCACTTTGAAACTACTCCCAATTTCGAGATACTTACAATTAGATGAACTGAACTTGTTTTTTGAAAGCTCCCTCTCTCCTAGAAACCAGCAGGATCGTTTCTCCGGGTAACCTACACGAAACGATGGATACTTTGAATTCCGACGCTGCCACCAGCGTTGTTTGACGTGAAGCTCTTAGTGCCACTGGATGACTGCAAGGGGTGGCACGCCATCTCCACTACCTTCACTCATCTTCCAGGTTTTCCTGCTGTAATCACGTCCTAGTTCGTATCCCTCAGGTTATCTTGGTGACAAAGTGCACACCTCTCTATATCTGTACCTTCAAGAAAATGTGTCTATCGTCTCTCTGAGTAGACAACTTGTTTCCAGGTGGAACCTGCAAAAGTGACATCCTTAAGGTGCATTTGCAATTTCTTCTTCTTTTGCTTTCTTCTGCTCCAGTAAATGAATTCAGATCACGACATTTGCATTGATTATTGCATATTTATCCAGCATTCGATGTTGAGATGTCAAGCTTTTCACCAGATATTCGCTGGTTGTGCTTACAGTTACAGCTTCTTCACGCTCTGTTCATCCTCTCAACTCTAATCTCCTTCTTCGTTTTTGTTTTGAATATTTATAATATTGGACTAGAATTAAGGTGATGCTGAAGGCCAATCCATGTCAATAAGACTGCCAGAACTCGGCTATGAAGAAAAAGGCTTCACTATAATAATAGTAATTCAAAAAGAATAAAACTAACAAAGGTTCGGCGACATTTGAAACCTTGTCTTGGAAAAGAGGACAGTCGTTAGCTCATCATCAGACTATATACTTAACTCTCCACTTCATAGGCGTCCAAACTGTTGGAGAAATCCACTAGTAGTGGCAGTAAAATAGAGCTATGAGATAATACAGTTCGACTCAATAAATCGTACCCCTCAGAGTTGGTCTCTAACGACCTTCGCTCCTAAAAAGTTGAGGACGTTGAGGCGTCCCGTTTTGGAAGTTTTATATCTGACCACCATATAAGGCTAATATGAACCTCGACAGCTAAAGCATATCGAAATATCATCCTTACTATATATAAAGCGCTCTGTCTGTCTGTCTGTCTGTCTGTCTGTCTGTCTGTCTGTCTGTTTGTTTGTTTGTTTGTTTGTTTGTTTGTTTGTACGGAAATTCGATATAACGTGAAGAAACACCTGGAGAAGTCGGGTCAAGTTTGGAATGAGTTGAGCATAGGGTAAGTGCAACAGAGCACGCGTGAACCTAGCGGAGCCCCGCCCCCAGGGGGCGGGGCATGCGCCGGAATTGGGCGGGGTCATGGGCGAATTCTTCTAGTTCGGTCTCATAACATTCCAGACACAATGTGCAAAGGTGAGGGATGGGTCAACAATCAAAAATAAAGGAAACTTACCGGCGGTGGGCGGGGCGTTCTCGCAGTGGGCGGTACTTTCTACAGAGATCCATAACTCGATTTAACGAAGGCGTCGAGGCTAGGAAAAAAATAAAAAGAGTGAGCAAGACTTTATGCGTGCTGAGCATGCATAAGTATAGCGAGGCCCCGCCCACGAGGGGCGGGGCGTGCGTTGAGGGGAAGGCTACTTTTCGAAAATGAGTGTACCTTCGTTCGGAAAGGTTATAGAATGCGGAAAAAGAGTGGTTAGAGGTAATGGGACAAATGTGGTGAAATCCCAAAAGTGGGCGGGGTTGGCAACAAAGTGGGCGGGGCTTAGATCAAAAATTTATAACTCTATTCAGAAACGTTCTGGGATGCGGCAAAAAGGTATTATGGCGTAAAAGAAGAAGTTTGATCAAATCCCGGAAGTGGGCGGGGCTGGCACAAAAGTGGGCGGGGCTTAGATCAAAATTTCACAACTCTGCTCAGAAACGTTCTAGAACGCGGGAAAAAAGTGGTAAGAGGATTTGGTACGAATGTAGTTAAGTCCTCGAAGGGGGCGGAGCTGGCACATGGAAGCGGGGCTAGGACCAAAAATTCATCTCTTCAAAAAATTTCTGTAATGTCGAAAGAATGGTTTGGAGCAGTCAAAAGAAGGGTGGTCAAGTTTGTTGTGGGAAGGGTTTGCACTAAGGTGGACGGAGCTATGATCAACCACTAATAATTCTGCTCAAATATATCGAGCGTCATGCTCTCAGCAGTTCAGCGTTCGAATCTAGAGAGAACTATCTTATTCTGATTATCCAACATTTCGCTGAATGACTCCATCGTGGATAAGTGGCCGTCGACACATACTGCGCGCGTTAGCGTGCATAGCCAAACTGGTCAATTATATGACATTACAAGAACTTATCTCTCATGTCCAGAGCTCGATGATGAACTAATTCTGGCCGCTCTCACGATTGTGGGTGGGACACACGGCGCACTCATAGCTCTTTTTGCATACGGACTCAATTATCATGAGGTTTCCTCTGGTGCAGTTGCTCCTGACTGGTCCCGTTGACTTATTTCGCTTATCTAGAATGAACCACCGCCCATCTCACTTTAATTTTATTACTATTTTTTTGAGGGTTCCCTTTCACCTTCACCTCATTAACAATTAAAAGTGATTGAAATATGAAGAATCACGAGATCGATGTAGCTCTGTCGATCATTGCCTTGCTCAGTTTTCCTCCGCAGTTTCCTCCAGTAACCTTACTTTCAGAGGAAAACTGATACTGAAAGCACTGCTTTTTATGAACTTTCGAGCTTGCATTGCATTGCAGGCGTTGTAAGAGCTAAACATTTAAGACTTTGTCGCTTATTGCTTTTATAAATATTTACTCCCCGAGAGCTTTCGTTCAAATCTCTCAGCAAAACTTTAAACGACGGAGCCCTTTGTTGTTGACAAAACGCTCGGAAGGAGGTTCGTGGTTGTTTCTGAAGGATTTCGACTGGAAGTTGAAGAAAGCTCACACTCTACATTGCCACATCTGGCTCCCTAGATTTTCTTGTCGTATTCTCAGTGTGGGCACATGCTGGCACGGCAGGAAGTTCTTAGGACTCTTTTCTTACACCCTTCCCCAAACTTCCCCAAAGATCAAAACTTGCTGTTTTTCTTTTTTATCTATTCATATCGGATCGATTTAAAAGTTCCGAAGCCGTCTTTTGTTGATGGTCCTGTTTGAATAATCTTGGAGTGACAAAGAAGTCAAATTCACGGCGCATCCAGGGACTATCTGGACAGAATTTTCAAACTATGACCGAAATTAAACTGAACTTAGTCCCACTGTGGTAATAGTTTCGAGGTTCGGAACTTTGCCTTTCCGTTTTCCTGCTCATTCTGCTTCTATGCGAAGCTTTCGCTCTCTTTTCGCTTTCCTATTTATTTTGCTTCTGTAAGATGCTGCGCCTTTTCAATACTGTCCTTCATAAATCAGCACCTCGATGTTATCCTTTCGATCAACATTGATGCCCTTTCCTTAACACCCTGGCGTACGAATTGAGCACCCTACATCATTCTGACCAGGGAATTGGAGGTTTCAACCCACGACAGGAAAGGCACCAATTAGGAACCCCAGTGGTACCAGCGTCCCCGGGGTCCACATTTATGCCTCTCTCCACCTACTCCACTGATGTCTGATGTTTTCGATCAATTATTCATACCTCTAAGAAGAGTGTCCTTGGATATACAGCCGAGTTCTTCCTTGTCTTGCATGTTCTTAAAAGGACAAGGAGCAGCCAGGGTCGCCAATTTCTGTTTATGCAGCTAGAGGACCAGACTATACCTCGGTCAGCTGGACTATCGCCGTTTGAATGGCTGCTAATCATTCTGGAAGGTCTCTTAAATTCTAGAAATGCTGTCATGGTTATAAGCGACTCCAACAGGCGGTTGCTAAGGCCAAATATGTGTCCGAAGCTTGCCTGAGCTTCAAACCATGGATACTCGGAAATGATGAAACGATCTATTCTGAAATCTGTCCACATCAAGGGCATATTGCATCCGGAATGAAGCGTTTTTTGAACGGACACAAATCAAATCGGGTTCTGACGGGCCACTTCTGGGACATCTTTCGGCTGTTCCAGCCGCGGTTCCTCGCTTTCTCAGGTACCTACTCTATAATGCAACATTTGCTTTCCTCACTGGACATGTACGGGACATGAGTTTCCTGGTGTACTCAATAGAGAATTTCAGTCAGCTGTCGCCATTTCTTTTAACCTGCGGCATCTCCTGCCGTTTCCTTAGCTTCGAAGAAATCCTTCAAGGTTTCGCTATCCTTTCCCCGGGTTCCTCGTGACCATTTTCGCTAAGCTTCAAACTCTATCGCTTCCCCAAACTCGCATAATCTCCTGCACACACCGTTGCAGGCACTGTTCTCCCATCTTAAGCTGGGTGAGAGCTGTCCGATCACCGTCCTTACCCTCTTTCACCTGGGCCTGCTCTGCTCTAAGGCTCTGCTTCTCATGATTCCCGCCTTCCGACTAGCACATGCTGTCGTAGAGCACGATGACTTCACCACTGCTCCTTTTGAAATTCCGGGAGCACCGTCGACCATAGGTTGATATTTCTTGTTTAGCACCAAGTACGAGCTCCCTGAGGTTTCTGTTGTCTGACAGGTTCCTCCGTCCACTGCGTGGAAGTATTCAGTCGAATTAACTTGTGGGAAGCTAGTTATCTCGGGCAAACGAAATTACAGGGAGAGCTACTCTTTTTGACACAATGATGTGCCGTTTTTCACTTTTTACAATTGGTCATTTTCCCGCATACGATCTGAAACTGATGAAGCTCAAAGTTTGTTTGTCCACACGACCACAAACAATAGAAGAAGGGTGGTACGGTATGACAACAAGCGGAAAACAACCTTTAAAGAAAATTTCACCGTCCACTCGAAAAACTAAGTCTTCACCATAATGGAGGTAATAAAGAGGCAGATGGATACACTGTCACATACATGGTCCTGGTATGAATCCAAGATCAACGTCCGCCCAAGCCTTCCATACTTACAGTGTCGGCTAGTTACTAGGAGACTCCTATGGGAGGCAAACACCGTGAATTGTACATCAGAAGGCTATCGCAGTTCACTGTATAGCCCACGTCCGCGTTCATTACGATTTTGAATGGGCGTATACTGCGGGGCATATCTCAGAAACAAAGTTGGCCAACTCTGGAAGACTTCCTTTTTACACTAAAAATATAACTATACGAGTTTCCACTAAGTCCCTAAAGTTTCACCCTTTTCAGAGCCCACTCCACATATCTGGCTAATCCAGTAGGCGAAATTTTGTGTTTTTCTCAATCATTCTACAACACAAATAAAGAAATTACTCGGTTTCGGCTCATCAAATGAGATTTTTTTTTCATTTTTTCCTCTCTATACGGAACAACAAACGACTTCTCTTTCTTCATCGATAACCTATGTGCATCTAATGCTCTCCATAGAGAGTTTGCTACAGAGATAATGATTTCTTTTGAGTGAAATCGCAACTGAAATAGTTATTGCAAAAGTTAGTTCTTTAAATTTCCCATCCGATTTTGACTTTTTACTGCAGCCTGAGGTAGTGACTCACTTTTCTCATAGCTTTCACTTTCACATAGACTTCTTCTTTTCACCGCACTCAGGAACATAGAATCGTGTAGCAATTTGCTCGAGTTAGTCTTTGGAATGGGAAATCTTACGTGAGTTGAGGAACTACTGAGAAAAAGTACAAAGGAAACGTAAGGTGGGAATTCTGTACAAAAGACCACAAGGAAGAAATATTAATCACAGATCCCTTTATTGCTTCTCCCTACAGTTCTGCAATCGCAGCCTATTAATTCACAAAATTTCGAGCAACACCTATAGAGGCTCAGCTGGGTGAGGTGGGCGTTAGGAACGATTTTGGGTAATCGATACGCCGCACGCGGCTGTCGCGGACGACTTATTCGCCGTTATTACAGCTCTAGCGTTCTTCATACAGCTCAATCGATATGCGATCATTATCTTATGCACGATTCTACTATTAGTACTTTTGTTCTTGTATTTCTTACCTACTGCTGCATCCTGCTACATTCCTTCGCGCGCGACGCCACTCTCACCGCGACGCGACCATTTCGTTCCTAATGCACCACACCCGGGCGAGGTGACTTTGTTTAAAAGCACAGCTGATGATAATTTTGATGTACTTGATTATAGACGAATAATGGAAGTAACAGGTCAGAATTGTACAAAAGTGGTGAAAAAAACACGAAAATTGGCGCATTTAGAGAAATGTAAGGTTTCAAAAAAACTAGTACACAGAGGGGTTGGACGAGCAGTCGAATTTTTGTATCACTGCGTACAACTGGCTACAGTAGCCCAAAAATGTCCACAATTGTTTCCAATGAGCTGACAAGCCTAGCAAATGTCCGAAAATAGAGACAAGCTCAACGAAATGTGCTGATGCTCTTATTTCTTCATCTCGATCACAAAGTATTTTGAGCTTTTGATTACTGTTGAGGGAACATTTTATAAAACGGAAAAAAGAAACGGAATAGCGGAAGTCGTGCTTCACAAAGGATGGGAATCTTTTGTCGAATTTTGAAGTTCATCCATGATGATGCCGTGAAGCATTGTTAGTTGTTGAGCTTTTTGACGAACCTCGCACAGTCGTGCAACGTCACTTCTCGGTCGAGCTTCCATGCTTCGTCTTCTTTCAAACCCAACTCAACCTTCGTAGAGCTGTCAGGCAACACTGACGGATATCAGCCATTCCAGTAACGTCGTAGGATTTCACTTGAAAACGAAGTTTTCTCAACCATCTCGGCACCCATTCTCTCTCGATTCACCTCCCTATGAGGAAGTAATCGCCACCGGTGAAGCGGGAAAGCCAACGGCGTTGTCGCTAAATAAATGCTTGGGAAAGATGGATGTTTTCACCTGCTATTTGGTCGCATCCGCATTACCGAATACGGACGATCTCCTGAATGTGGATGATGTTTTTTCTTCATCGTCATCTTCTCACAATGGATCAGATCTTCGCCATCAGTCACACTGCCTTTTCACACCCAATATCGAAGTCGGTGCAAGCGACATCTCGCAAGAAAGAGCAGAATCTCTTGGCCAAGTTCTGCTACTTCCCAGTTGGGAGCATTCAATATTAAAAGATACACAGTATGGTGCCTCGTCTACCCATGGTTCTTCGTTGGCGCGCTAGCCACGTGGCAACTACGAAATATCTGAAAATCGAATATCGTAACGAAGATGACGGTTCGGGAGGAGTATTCGCAAAGCATCAAAGAAGTAGAATGCAGTGTAATTAAGTGAGAAAGATTTTCTGAAACCTAAGGAGTAGCCCCCGAAATTTCGCCCTCCTCAAAACCCCATCCAAAGTCCCTGTCTTGAGGCGTCAGTGATAACAACATCTTCAATGGATGATTATTAGATGCCCACCTGGAGCTATTTTTGCAATTTCTCAGAGAGAATCGTTACAAAGTTCTGGAAAGCAGATCTGAGATCGGGAAAAACCTCAAGCAATGTGTGTAGCTTTCTATTCAAATGACATCAGCTTGACATCATACCCTTGCGAGGAAATTTTTCGCCTTCTTCCACTACTGAAGCCACATAGTTTTCAAAGATAATTTGTCCGTATTACGTAGGAGTGGAGATTTCGCGCATATTACGAAATTCCTGTTGAATTACGTAAATCTAGTGAGACAAATTCAGTATTGGCCCATTGTTGGCAGCATTACCCGACAGAGTAAAAGAGCTTCACTCAAACTTGTTCTTGAACTTAAAAGAACTCGAAAAACCACAAACTACAACTGATACATACCGAGAATTCACTCCTTTTCTCGCTTTTCTCACTTTCACAGAAAATGCGACCAGCTGCTGGGTTTCCGAAATTTAGCGAACTACATATTTTCAAATAGGGGTTGATGAAAATGTAAATAGACCCATCACAAAATTTTCTGTGCGCAGCTGAATGAAAGCCTTAAAGCGTCAATTTCATGGACAAGAGCTCTGTATGTGGTTATTATCGCCCTTTGACGTCACGTTTGTCCACCTGCTCCTCTTTGCCCTTGATAACATATTTATAGCTCTATGAAGCTAGATATTACGTCAGAGGAAAGTTCGTACTGGTCCAACGAGTAGCTGAGCTTATGTACTCAACGGATTATCGCTGATTTACTTGTACGAATAACTCCTCTCTGTAGAACACTATGCTCCAAGCTTCATGAATTTTCTTTCTGCTGTATTTTCTGTGTGTTAGGGTTTGGTAGCCATGGAAAGAAAATCGCTCATGCTTCTCCTGACATTAGCTACCTACATAATCTCTCGGCACAAACACTCGTTGCCATGCTCGCTTGAGAGTGCTTGCAGCCTGGAAGTTATCCAAATTTCCTGGCAACGTAGAAGGACGTCAGGTGAAAAAAAAATTAAGACTCGTGATAATCGAAGGCCGCTCGCCAAACCGCAATGGTGCCGAAAGCGGGAAACCATTGAGCTTCTGTAATGGAAATGTTAGCGATTGTATTGGCAACGTAGAACATATAAGGCTGTTTTCGGCTGGACATTTAATACATCGTTGTCTTCACCTTATTTGGAATGACCGGTTGTGACATTTGGGACTCTGAGGTTATCAGAAAGCGTTGTGAACGGTTTGTTAGGTTCTACGAAGTTGCGTGGATATCTAATCAATGTACATATGCGCTCTAACTGAAGTTCGTAGAAAAAATTCTTGCACGAAATTCTCAGCGGGCGTCTGCAATAGAGTCCATGATGGCGTTGCACAGGTTACATGTAAAGGGGAAGCACTTATATTATAGTTTGTTCCAAATAAATTAGTTCGATAGGGCAAAGGTGGTGTAGCTTCGTGCCATGCATGGTCAAGGTTCGAATCCCAGATTGATGCCCCTAGGGTCAATCCTTCAACAGTCGCTCAGTTGGTTTCAGTCGTCTGGGGGGATAGAAGTATCGCCTCCTACATCGTCTGACCACCGCAAGACAATGTATAGGGCCCACACGCATTCAAACAGCCACTACGATCCTAAGTAGAAGTCGAATGAAAAGACGATTCCCAAATACCGGTGTTGACTCCAGAGGCTCCATAATTTTAAATGGTTCAGTATGAGACGGTCGAAAAATTGCGATGCCAAAGCAACAATAAAATATCTTAAATCCAACAGCTTACTTTTTATTAACTTATTTTTCTATGAAAACTTACCCACTGGGACTGGGATTTGATGGTAGTGATACGGGTCTGCCATCCTCTCCCCAAACGGCGGGTTCCGCTTGCCGCACGCGATCGCACGCTGAAAAGGGGGAGATTTGAATTCTCAGTGGAAGGATACAGAGAGTCGCCGCAGAGCCGCTGCCGCAAGCCGTGGGAATTCGGGAAGAAGTTCCGTTACCCGTAGTGATGGTCCTTGAAGTTCCACAATTCTGGCGCTGCAACTAGAAGCGAACAGTCACTAGGTGTACCCATGTCGATGTTTCGAACTCATTTCTGTTGAGTCTTCAATTGAGTGTCTTATACAGTTCAGGACTACGAACAATTCCCACTACCTTAACTAAGGTTCCACTCATTCACCGCCTAGATCTAGGCCATACTGCGGGTTGTCGTCGGAGCTTATTCAATCGCTTCAAAGGTTCACTCATTCTACCCAAGTGATGCCTTTGCTTGCTGCGGGAGAGAGCCTGGGGAGAGGGGGGGGGGGGGAGGGGGAAGAGGTCTTTGAAACCTTGGCATACTACGTGATGCGTTACTCTTTCTTATGTCAATGTTTTCAGCACGTGATACTCCCTTGAAACTTCTTACTTCCTTTTCAAATCAATCCTTTTACGGAATCCTCAGTAATGCGGATTTGATTCAGAGGAACATGTTCACAACTACGCCATACTAGTACATACTACTCCGATGATGGTGAAATTTCATGTTCCACTTCCCTTCCCCTGAACCCCCCCCCCCCTATTCTTGATAGACCCAACCTAACGTTAGAAGACCGAAAGCATCGCCATTGAGGGCAAAGGTAAGCATATGCCAAAGCGTCAGATGAAGGACCTGATCCTGTCGCTGAAAGAAGACCCCTGTACATCAATTCCAAACAGTTGGCCTGATCTTGCACATGGGCTACATACTTACCACAGGATAGACCAGTGGCCCATCTTCAAGATCAGGTCTACTGGTTGAAAAGATCATCCTCGACGTCGTATGTGTTCCAAGTGTAGGCCGGGACTCCACGATATGTACGTGTGCATCGTTTTCAAGCATTTTATTCTAGAAAACCCCGCTGAGATTTTAGAGGTTTAAACTAGAAGTACTTCTAGAATGATCTATTCGCCTACATGAACACATTCTAATTCGACTTCCTACCATACCCTCTGTCACCTCGTAGTCATCCACGCTGCCACATCACACTAGGGGAGCAACTGTCACTTTTTCAGCATACTTCTCCCAGCTTTTCATCGAAACTGGGAAAAATGAGATTTGGAGACTGAAATGACTCTTTTTGCATGCTTACTTCACCTACCTCAATGGTGTTTCAGCAACTACCGAAAACCTGTTGGGAAGATTTGAACCAGTCATGAAAAGTCTGAATGCCCGTAGACACGTACGCTCCTAACTTTCAGAATTTTCACCTGTATAAGGGAAGTATGCATAATTCACGATCAACCAGCTGTGAACAGCAGAAAACCCAGAGATATAACTAACAAATTTTCCTGGGATAGCAAGGTTATACCCTTGTCCAAGTGCTCTACTCCGCTTCACTTTGGCTAACGAATTTTGATAGGGCCTTATTGTTATTTACTAAATACGTAGAACAAGGAATAGCAACAGGTTTTCATATAAGTTTTTTTTTCTTCTTCTTTATCCTACCTCTTGTCTTTTTCTGTGGAACAAACGAAATCGAGAATGTCTCGTTTATTATAAACAGCTGAGAGCTCAGAGTGAAATTCGTCACTGAGACCGCAACTGTAGTTTATAAATTTAAAAGCCCTTGAGCTAATCTATAAACAGAGATGTCTTGCCCAAGTTTGCCGTGGCCACTTCGGACTGCTGAGGCTGCATCATTTGAGCCACGATTTCTTTCAGAAAGTCTGCTTGAGATGTACTTATCTACTTTACTTAAAACTAACTTAGGTTTTTACCGACTTCGCAGGACATTTTATTAGATTTCTTTTGAATTTTGGTCGTGAATACATCCCAGTAATGTTAGAACTGATAAGAGAAGTAACGCATAACTTCTAACAATCTTGTTGTAAAAAAGTGGAAGTAAGAAAACACAATCAAACAACAGGTCTACGTGATATGACAATTAGATTATGCTGCCTAAGCTAAACACCCTATTTGTGAAATAAGTCTGAATTCTCGCTAAACTTTAGGCGCTTCTCTCCTCGAATCAGCCGAGTCATCACGTCTGACCAAATTTTGCCCTCCAACAGCTGAGAAGGTTGTCTTATTCTCGAAAAGAAAGTCTTGCAGTTCAGAGACATCAGACCACGCTTTTACTAGACATTTACCTTTGATTCCCCTACATTTGACACAGTTAGAGTCTTTATCGCCTCCATGATATCGGAACAAAGTTGCCCTTGTTTTCCTTAATCGACTGCTAGTTTTTTCAAGCGGTCTGGGATTGGAATCCGTGACCATGCTCGTGTGATAGCGCGTCACCTACTACTACACCACTTCCGCAATTATGTGAATAATATTAAATCTGAATAAAAACTCACCAAGCTGTTGACGGTCTACATCCTTCGAGATAACCGCAGCTAGCGGCCGTTCACAGTTATTCACATGATCTCTAAAGTCTGGCTTATCTCCACTTCCGTTCTACACTTTTTGTTTTTCTTTCCATGATTTAATGTTTCCGTAAATATTAAAGGAATCATAAATTCCGTTCAGCTAATCAATATCGGCTGAAACTCTTCTAACTTGCCCATGCACCATAGCAATCTTTGAAAACGCGCTATCAGACATGCTCAGAAGTTCATACCTGTAGTAATGAGAACGGAATTAATCTCGTGAGCAGATGTTTTGTATTATTAAAACTTAGAATTGCAAACCTGTCTTTCAAGTACTCATGATGTTTTTAAAGTCTTACCCCAATCTTAATAATGCATTCATATGAAATTGATTTACAACCGCTTTACATGGCAATAGCAGAACTCGGCCGATGATTACAAAAAGAATTCATAGCCACTTTCTCTTCTACGAACCCATAAAAGTTAGGCAAAGTACAAAACGGTATGAATGCCGCTTTGTAGAGCTCAGCTAGGTGTAGTTCCCGAAGCTTCTCCATCTAATCTTAAAAAGAATTTTTTTGCAAGGCCTCTCCGCCTGTCGTTCGGAATTTTCTTCTACAGCACGTGATATCAAGTATCACCAAATTGTTCTTCTGCAATCGTTATACATCACGGAGTGATATTCATAAGTGGAATCTTTCACAGAAAGTAACACTGTGAAGCTACCGGTCCAGTAAAGCAAGAAGAGACCTGGATGTAACGCTGTAGAGGTCATAAGGGACGATCGCGAGGGGAAGACGGGCGTTAGGAGCGATTTAGGGTAATCGATTAGCCGCACGCAGCTGTCGCGGACCACTCATTCGCCGTTATTACAGCTCTAACGTTCTTCATACAGCTCAATCGATATGCGATCATTATTTTATGCGTAATTCTACTATTAGTACTTTTGCTCTTGTATTTCTTACCTACTGCTGCGTCCTGCTACATTCCTTCGCGCGCGACGCCCCTCTCACCGCGACGCGACCATTTCGTTCCTAACGCACCACACCCATCGCGAGGCTTCCGTGAACGGTACCTCATACTATTTGTCCTGTGCTTCTTCAACCTTCACTGACATTCATTTAACTTTCATTGAATTCATTTTTTTGCTGACAGTGATAACCCACCACCGATCATTTCACAAATTTTGTAAGTGATCTGCAAAAGTTCGGCCTCGTATAGGACTCTTACAGCTTTTAAATATATCTTAATACAGCTTCCAGGCATCGTGTTTATAACCTTAACTCTATCGAGAACTCGTTTATCCCTACCAGCGCTCACACGTACAACGCGGTCAGCCAATATATCAGTCATCATCGGCATTGAACCGCAAAGCTGTAAGCTGCTCGATTATTGTATACCCGGGAGTCAGAATTTCCATAAAAAGAAGGAAGTCAGAAATTCCATGAAGCGAAAGAGCCAGGGAGTTCAATTCATTGCCTCCCACCTTACTTCTTTTCTCTATAAGGAAGCCAACTATGAATTGTTCATGGCACAAAGGAACCGACAAAATGGGCACTGAACTGAGTCAGTGAATCGTGCCAACCATGGGAATGTTCTGCAACTCTTGCTCTTCCACTGAGTTCTGAAAAAAGCGAATCCAGCGCACCTATACTAAAGACACCAAACCAAGCGAGACCTTTATAGTCGCGTTACGCTCAGATTCCACGAGTTCTAGGGTCAGTCAAGCAATTGATAGAAGTATATCCTAAATAACTGCAGTCTTTTGCTACTCAAGTTACGAGTCGGAGCCTATTCTCGAAGGTAGAGGCCAGACCTGCTCAATAAGTCGCACACCTGCCTGTCGCTCTAACAAGTTCTTAATTCGAAGAGCGTTGAGCCTAGTAAGGGTTGGATGAGGACGAAAATCTCCCCGAGTATCCGGAAACAACTGAGCAACTCTTCATGTGGAGGTTTTTGATGATCGCGTGCTCTATGCCAAGAGGAATCACCTGAACACGCACGTACTCCTTTCCTGGTAAAGACGTGAGTCTTTCCTACCTTGACGCAGCAGAACTCTCCTCACTTCCTCACACACTCACCAGCCCTGCATAGATAAGCCGTGCAATATTCTCTGATTCTTTTGAACTGGATTGATGTATTCATGTGAACACCAGTTCATTTGCATTTTGAATCTTTTATTGGACGATAGCCCTTAGTTTCTATTCTATAAGTTTAGCAATTTTGCGCTCATCTGCAAAAGCTGAAAAAGGTGCTCATTCTAGCCTAATCTGATGCGAACGTCATACCCCGAAAAGGTTCTGCGGGCAACAAAGGAGGAAGAATTCCATAGGCGAAAGATCAGTCCAGTACGTCAGGTGTGTCACCATAACAATAGATTTTGACGGGTGGCCAAATTTCTATGTGGTCGCACGTATTCGTGATGGAGGACCACACCTCTACGTCTAGCAAGCTTTCGGGATGTCTCTGGAAGACGAATCTATTCCAACTTTACTTTGTTCGCGGTGTGATAGCGGTGTGATAGACAGTACAAATAAATTAATCATAAGCTCCTTCATCAGAACGCAGCAATAAGGCTCTGTTAGCCATGGTAAGGGCAGAAGATTGCTTGATAAGTGCCTGTTTTCAATGTCGTTTAGGGCAAGTCGACATCGTCAGATATGAACTTCTGCTCATTACATTATTCTCGGCAATCCCCTACTTATCCTCGGTTACAATCCGCTTAGAAAAGTGCTTGCCTTCTCCTACTTAAATTAGCTCGTACAGGTAGCCTGTCCAATGAGTGCGGACTGGGCTTTCGTCTTTTTTTCTTTCTCAAGTCCGTTTATCCTACTTTCTCAGATAAGTGCGAACAATGGACCATGAATGATCAGTGTTTTGTCATTCTTGAAGTCTTTTATTGCATTGAAAGCAAGAGGCGGACAGACGTCTGTGGTTTCGTACCTCGAATATCTGAAAATTTTGCTAAATTACAGAATTGTACCTCAAATTCTCTCTTCTTCTAACCTCGGTGTAATTGCTTGTGATTGTTATATTACTGTGTTCAAGGTTCTAAGGTGCATCTATTTATCAACGGCCTAGCATTTTAAAGCAATCATCTTCTCCAGGAGCCTGAATGAGGTGATTTGCACGTCAGTCCAATGAGGGAGGTATTTGGACGACGTAGTTTGAATGTTCCATTGGCTAGTGGCTCACAGTAGCGGCAGCGAATTTCCGTCCACTTGAGCCGTAGAAACCTGGTTTGTCGTTTTTCGAATTTGGGGATTGGAGTACGTCGTCTCATTCGCTTGATAGGATTAGTCGAGTGTAAGACCTGGGGATGATCTCGAATTAAGCGACGGCCTGCGAAGTAGGCGATCGCATCAAAACATTGAGCCTTCCAATTAATAGAGAAGTTCAATTATAAAATAATTTGTTCAAAACAGTAGCTGAAAAAGCTTTTTGAAAAAATGTAATTTGTATAAAATAAAAAATTTTTGCCGTATTTCTCTCGTAATAGAATACTGCGAGGGCAAATTGACCAAAAATTCCGAGATGTTCGGGAGATTATGGTTGAAGAGAGTCTTATTGGAAAAAAGATTAATGTAGTTACTTGGGCAAGGGATAAAGGGCCCGGTGCTCCTGACAGCCGAGTACGGGGTTCAAGTCCCGTCTGAGGCTAAAATTTTGTCTACATCCTGCGAATTCATGAGACTCTTGGGTCGTGTACTGCGCCGAAATAGCAGCAGTCAATAGATTAACAAAGACGCAGTTCATGTCGGTATCACCTGGTTCTAAGCGTTAGAATTTAAGGGCGATATGAGGCAGGTGCATTACGCAGTAGTGCCCTTACTTAACTGACTATCCAATTCGATCCATATTGACCATGTAATTGGGTGGCCAGTAAACCCGCGTCTCGGAGTTTTGGCAAGTTTCTACATATGACCCCGGATGTGGCGAAGGGCATCATAGCTGGCGGATGTGAGCTCCCACTCCTGCTTTCTTGCTTCAAGGCTGACAGTGCCTGCTGCTTTAGTTATGCCTTTGATACCAATGCTCAGCATCTAGGTATCCTAGGAGGACTAGATGGCGGTTGGGTATCCTTGGCTGGTTTCCTCCCTTTTTTTGATTTGTTATGGAAATTAATCTCTTTAGTCTGAGTCTCTATCTTTACGTGCCATGTTCATGTTTTTGACGGCATGTCGATTGACGTACTAAACAATAAACAATAAACAGTAATTAATATCATGGAAATAAAAATTTGTGTGTAACCTCTGGTAGTGGCACTCTTTCAAAGCATCATGACTGATTTCGAAAGGTTGACTAGGGATGGAAGTAAGAGGGGGAGATTCCATGAAATTGTGATTATTTAGGAGTTTTCGGGAAAACAAACAACCCAACAAAACAATTTTTATTGAAAGAATCCGAGATTACAAGCTATTAGATGAATGAACAATAGCATTGATATGGAAGAGTCCACTGTAATAAAAACGGCATAAACACAGACTTTTCCAGTACCTAATTAGTTCCCTTCTGCGTTAATGATCAGGAGCGAACCCATTTTTCGCGATCTCGTTGGGCAGCAGCTTATTACTTATGAAGGGGAATAATTTGATTAGTATCCCCCTTTATGACTTCGTACCCTTTGCATCTATCCGTCCATCCTTTTTGAAGATACATAGTGTGATTCGATATTCACCACCATGAGGTCAGCGGCCTACGCAGTGTCAGACGACGACAACATTGACCTCTTTTTGCACGATTTCTGAAGGGGTTCGTTAGTCGTTGCCACATGCCGTTTGTAACGGATTTGCTTCAAACATTCGGGTTTTTTTCCTTCCTCCAGCTTCATTTTCAATCTTATCTAAAAATAGCTATTGAATGACTACGAATGAACTCTTGAAGTACTAAGGTACCAAAAAGGGACATGTCGGATGCCGGCTGAGTCATTCATAGCGTTGATCCACTAGACTGGGTGGAGCCTCTTCTCCTGCAACTCGGAGACCGACACCGGCATTATTGAAGGCCGGAAGAAGCTCTCAGGTCGTCTCATGTTTTCAAAACTAATGAAGTCATGGGAAAACACCGAATGTGCAATGTATTTAGGTCTACTTGCTCCTCCTTAACCCAGGAGGCTTCTAAATTTCATGCTATTTACGGTTCCTTGGCTTCCTTTATCCCCTTCGATCCGTCTTAGAAATGGGCAAGGGGCAATTCATCTATTATAAACCTCTTATTGAACTGGATTGTGGAATTGATGAAGTTCTTATTCGAACACTTTTGAGCCGGGAAGGGGGAGTCCCATTAGAATGCAAAGATGTGAAATTGCGACTTCGCTCGGGGCGTCCGCCTTCCAAAGAAGGGCTGCTAGAGAAAACAGGATGGATCGCGCCCTCGTCGTCCCTCGTCGAATTCTTCTTGACATATCTCTGGCTACCTCATTCTTACTTCGTTACTCATATATGAATGACACTATGCCCTACCAACTTTCACTACCATCGACAACAACAAGTGGGGGGAAAATACGGTGTTAGGGCCTAGCAATGGGTAAGTTGTCACGCCCCAGATCGAAAATGCATTCATGGCCGTTATGGTTGCTCTATGGACGCCATAAAACCTCTACGAGCAATTCATGGGTAACGTTTTTGTGCCACTGCTCAACAACACTTCTAGAGGGTCTCCTTCCTTAAGAATTTCTCAGCTCTATATTTCGATCCAGAAGTCAAGAGGTCCTACCTGATCTTATACTTTCTTACTTATTACACGGCTCTTCTTCATTTCCGAGCGCCAGCAACAAACCTCTCTCATCTGTCTTTCACCATCCCTACAAGGTATGTAGGCTCAGACCCGACAAAGGTGACAACGTGAGAAACCGTTTGGCTACATTCGTAGCTGCTACACGTGATCGACGTGCACAACCCCCCTCCCCCATTTCCATCTCGTAGCAGCCCCCTCCTTAGATTGTGAAGATCCTACGGGGAACCCACTCGACTGTTCTTCTTGTCTATCTGTCATCATCTCCTCTCTTGTCATGGCATGCTATATATGTTCCGTCTGATCTCAATACTGAAGGCGGACGAGAAGATTTTCCTTTGACGAAACTATTTCTATATAATAGTGATGAGTGGGGTAAAGTAAGTAACTGTACAAATGTCTGTGTCATAGAAATTTCATAGAAAATGCATTTTGTGTTTATTACGCTAAACTAAATAGTTCTTTCTCTCGATCCAATCTGAAATCCAACAGAGTTCACTCACGAAGATTGAATGGCTCCGGCAAAATACGGTCCAGAGCTCTTATTGGTAGAAACTGAGTGTAGCGAGTAGTGCGGGTATATAAAGTTTATCATTTCCTTGATAAAATGACCCCTCCCTTGCTATGCTGTAGGATTCTATGGGTTGATCGGATCCGCTCGTATACCGCAGGGTTTATGAATAGAGTCCATAACATCGATTTATGAGTAACAGAATAAGCTTTTTGTGTAATGCCCTTTGAAACCATGGAGATTGATCCGTCTCAAGATTCATAGTGCTATCTGATATAATCCGTTCTGTCGTCACTAAGGTCCGATTCAATCCTACAAGAGGAATATACTAATATAAAAAAGAGCCCAAACATGTTCCTAAGTTCCTTTTCAGATTACGAATGGAAGCAGGTGTAAGGTCACATTGCCATATTTTCCCTCAAGTGTTATGTATGACATAAAGCTTATGCCCATATCTATGTAGTGATATTTCTGGTTGATGCTCCTGTGTGACGACACCTTCCTCGTTCTTAAAGACCACAGAGCATCTTGACTTCCATGTCAGAGTACTGTCACCTGTCACTCTTCAGTTGTCATTCCGTTATCATTGAATTCACCGAGGATTACCAACAACATCCCCCGTCCTCCTCCCCCGTGGACTTGTTTGGTTAAGATGATCCTCTTCCCAAGAGAGACAAGAAGCCCGTCTTTATTTTCGCTCGCAGATTCCTTGAAAAAAACTGACTATTGGACCTGTGCCGGTTCCGATTTAAAATGACATCTCAAGTGGTTCAACGATCCTCACAAAATCGCTTACCACTTTGGTGAGACCCCTGAGCAAGTGCTCAGGAAGTGGGAGTACTATGATGCTCACAAGTCGGCCACTCTTGGAAACTTAAAAAGGCGTAATATGTAGGAGAAGTAGGAAAAGCAAAAAAAAGATACCGAAAAAAATCAGGCAAAAAATAGAAGAAACACTTATGCGTCATTTGTTTTTACTATTACTTTCAACATTACTAGGAATAACAGGAATCGAATGATTCACTTACACCTGACAGTACTTCGCTAAAACCTGGTCTCCTCACCATTCGCAGCCTGACATTTTTGGTTTTTTGAAGAATGGCCTGACAGTTGTTTTTGCAGTGGGCTTTCATGACCCATATCTATTCGATAAGAAAAACCTATTCGCATGGCTTCATGTCGTCCATGCTGTCATCGAGTTGTCAGACTTTATTCTCATCCCCGTTGTTGCTCGATCGATGAGTATTGGGATTTTTGTCATCATGTCAAGCCCCGGTAGCGAGCTTTTTCACAGAGCCATCCAATTTTTTCTTTCTCTTCTCTTTTTGAAATTGACTGTAACGTAAAATTTGTTTGGAGGGCTACACTCAACCTCTCATTGGGGGCCTAGCCTTCCTGAGTGTCGCCGGAAAATTTTTGGACTGGCGATTGTTGCAATGTAGGTCCTTTTGAACAATTTTCTCCTATGCTATTTTGGTAATTTGATTTTTGTTCTGCTAATTATAATGAATTTTCTTTTCCCTTTGTTCCTCTATACTTTTTATCTACCCAAAGAATACTTCGCCCAGTAACTTGGTTAACTAAGTTACCTATTTGGGAAGACATCGACAGCTATTTTTAGAAGTTCAATCAAGTGGCCCTTTGCTATTTATTGAAACTCTGACCGGAATCGTTCTCAAAATTCTGAACTCGAATGTAATTGTGATGGTTACTCTTGTTTGAAGACGATTTGAAAATGCCCTTATCTGAGAGCTTCCTATTTCCCATTTTTGATTTCGGTACTACCTATTTAACTTGAGCATTCTAGGAACTGGGGCATATCCTACTTCAATCTGTAATTTCCTGATTTTCCTAATCCACTCCAGGATAT
The DNA here is from genome assembly GCA_000469685.2 of Haemonchus contortus. Taxonomy (NCBI): domain Eukaryota; kingdom Metazoa; phylum Nematoda; class Chromadorea; order Rhabditida; family Trichostrongylidae; genus Haemonchus; species Haemonchus contortus. The sequence goes on from LS997565.1 coordinate 39,866,162, forward strand.
TCCTTTACACTTCACGTGACAACGAAGTCAACCACACGAATGTCGATATTCCGAAGAGCGCCATCCCAACAAAATCGAATGAGGGTTTATTTCAGAGGGGGATTCTGCATTTCGTTTCAGATCTCTATTGGGTTTAGAGTCTTTTTCTGGTCTCTGATGAAAATTATCGGTGATACTCGAAGATTGAGAAATCTGAGGGGGAAATTTCGTAGTAGAATGAACAAAACAAAAGAGATCTGACACGATTCCCCCCGAAACGGTCAAGTGCAAAACATATTTTATTGCTATGTTCCATTTTAATTGTACTCATTCGCTATGGGGTCCACCAACGAATTGTACAATGCGGACATACAATAAAGTGGACCTAATGGAGAGAAGTCTGGTTACGATCGCGTAGATCCTACTGTTACTCAATTACAGCGAGAAAGAGAAATCTATTTTTACAAGTGCGAAAAGATTCATATTGTTTTTAACATCTCTTTGTAATGTTGATCGATCGCTTGCTAATGAAATTACTCTTACGCGATCAAGTTAGATTGGAGGTGGCGCAAAGGCAAGTGTGCACTATCACACACGCATGGCCCGGGGATCGGAACCTGGATCGAAATCCGAGGCCATTCGAGTTTTATTATATATCACTCCAGAGTCGTTCAACTGGTACGAGACCGGGTTGGAGGGATAAAAGCGCTGACTAGTACATCAGATGGCCACCGTAGTCATTACCTTACCACTACAAGTCACATACAAGTCACATGGTACGTATAGGCAACATACGCGTTCAAGCGCTGCTACTATTCCGAATGGAAGACGAATGCGATGGATTGGGGGAATGGAGAACGCTAAAACCTCACACATCATTCTTGAACTTTGAACCCTGAATAAGTTCCCAAAATGCATACATGTAAGCTCAAAATCCCAGACCCCCCCCCCAATCCCACTGGTTCCCTTGCTCTGGGTTCTTATTCTTAAAGCCTAATTTGATTCGGCTTGATGGCACGGCCAGTGAGAGTAGACATCTACAACGTGCCTTCTAATTAGAGAAGAAAGTCCAATGTTTTTTCTTTGCATCAGTGCAACATTCACTTCTCAAAGACTACCGTCGTGGTCCTTGTCCCATTGTCCAGAACGTCATCACCTCCAATTGTTATTTCGTAACGCATCAGATACTCCAAGAGGAATTGATTCCTTGTCCGGCACTTTTTTGTTATTCTCTCTTTTACTTTTACGGCTCATTTCAAGCGAGACTAACAACTAGGCTCCTGCGGTTAAGTTGGAGCAACTTCAATGTATTACAGTAGTTTGGCTATAAACAAGTGGTAGTTTCTGATCAGAGCGTTGCCGGATGAGACGGGAACGTTCCAGTGTGATGGTAAGGTATGAATGCAGTTGGGAGATCCCTAGACATTTCAGCAGGTGTTTTTAATACTAATGTAATGATCGTCTTGACAGAGAATCAACGATCAAGTACATTAGCAGCAGCTACAACGACGATCCTCCTTTTTCCGTTTTACTCCTCCGCTCCTCTCGGCAACACATCTTCTTCATCAATTGAATTCTTCCCCATGAATTTCTGCAACTAATACGTTTTGTTAGCTTTATTTTTCATTTGGGTGAAAATTATGTAGTAGCCAGTTATGCACTATCTCCCGCATTGTCCTTGAATCGAATCCTAGATCGATACCCGTCTGAGTCAACCAAGCAAGACTTCCATCCTTCCGGGGTCGGTTGATTGGTGGCAGATTCGTCTGGAAGGGTAAAAGCACTCGCTGGTTGGTACATTGTCTGACCATCGCAATCCATTGGATAGGCCTAGGCCCCGGCCCGGACCAATCTTCAATGGGAGTCGGAGCCCAGCTCAAAGCGAGATTGGTCATAGTCGAAAGGCTTCATGCTTCAGTTTTAACTTTTTTTTCACGGTTCCTCGAAAAGCCTCCTTCTTCTCGTATTTATTCGGACAAATGGTAGAGTACTTACTCCACTCACTAATTGATGAATAAGTCAGTAACCACGGGACTTTTTGTTGCGTGTTTGTCTTGTTGATGATTCTTTTCCCACCTTCTTATATTGGCTCTCCTGATGTCTTCTCTGTTGATAGCGACATTCTCGAATTTCTCCTTACTCCATGTTCCACGTTCTGATGCACGCCCTAGAGGATATCCTTACGCTGTGGTACTGGTCGCAACTCTGCTGACGTTGTTTTTATGCTTCTGATTCTGATGTAACTATGTCATAATTCTTGGAATTGTTACTGCCTTTCTCGAAAGTTATTGTCGAAAATGAATAAATTATCCAAGAATTGGCTTCAATAATGAAATTGATATGCCTGGAATTGAAGCTAGGCCATTTATCGATGCCGTTCCAACAAGGACTAAGTTGGTCTGAATCGTATCGTCCACCAGTTCTCACATCTTCTCTTCTGCACCCTTCCCTATTACCTCGTTCTTGACAGCCTTTGTAGGTATTTGTCAATGTAACTTTGTGTTAGCCACTATTCCTTCTGAAAAGAAGATCTGTTCCTTCTGTTGTGAACGACGAGAGCGTGGCTCAACCACGTTCAGAGGGATGGCACCAACTGTAGCAGCGCTCCAGGAGTACCACACACTACAATTTTACATAGAATATAGCAACCATTAGGACGAATGCGTACTTCTGCGATACTATTATAAAAAGGAGCCTCTTGGCCTGACTGTGTCCACATTCATGCTTTTAGTAGAGTGCCCGTCTCGTATTGACCAGTAGATCTCATTGGATCTCCTGGATAGGATTAGTTGTGGTTCACTGATGTTCCCTACCTTTACCGCACCTGCTGGGGAACTTTGCTAAGCTCAAGAATTATTCCTATGCACTGTGACTTTTTGCTCTTCCATGGAAAAAATCTCATAACCTTCTGAGAATAGCCTATGCGGCTTCTTTCGTTCTTCATATGGGAGCTTATGGTTTCTTATTTTGATTCCTATTGATGAGTCGTCTACTTTCCGTTTGAAAACATATTCCGACATCTCCATACCCACATATTTCTTCAGTTTTTAGAAACTTTTCATGCAAAGATGAATGTAGTACGAATTCGACATATCATGGAAATGCGACGCGCTTGTAAAGCACCTCCGTTACTACCTCCAAAATTAAAAAAGTGAGCTTTCAGAAACCTTTTCATGAGTTACGCTTGACCTTGAATAGTGAAATCATAACTTTTCCTGAAAATTACAGATCTAGTTGTGACAACTCGGACCGGAAAACAGCAGTGAAGGACATTCTCGATATCCATCTTAGTCTCAGGTAGGTCTTCACACGTCTCAGTTGGAGGGAGTCATTAAAATGTTATCAGTAGTTCCGGTAGAGTACATACACTCTGTGTTAACGAGCAGCTGAAAGGGTTCTGCTGAAGGTCTGTGTGTAGTCAATTTGACGTCACATACATACATAAGTAGACTACTAGTAATACTGGAAACAGACCTTGACCGACGCCATTGCAGTAAGGCTTCAAGAGATAGGACAAACTTCCCTAGAATCCTTACAGATCTCCCAAAACTTAACTGTCGGGGCACACAGTTGAGGTTTAACTTTGGCCGTAGGGCTCCTTAGTCTGGTTGTGAGGCCCTTCTGGACTCTGAGCAACTCGCTGATTAGCAAGCGAAGTGGGCTAATCTGGTCTCTCTGGGCGTTCTCCAGACTTTCCCATTTTTCAGGAATATCCCTAGTGATGCATCAACATCAAAGAGTCTCATGTGTTTGTTTTATGAAAGTGAAGGAGGACGTAATGGGCCATGGAAAATGGTGAGCAACTCATTTTCGTATTATGCTGAAATTGATTCAACCTTCTTTTGTGAAGCGAGTTATCTCAGCTATGAAAGGTCTTTATTAATCGGAATAAAACCACGAAAATGCCTTTATTCCTCTCATATTGAGTTTTCGAGCCAATAAAATCACTAAATAAGGCAGTTTTGCCTGTATTTGGGCAAATCAGCAGAACAATTCTCGCTTAGAGAATTTTCGAGGTGACTAAGGAAATACTTATTGGTGGGGAGAGATCTGATTGTTACTGTAAATGAGGACATTCTATGCCGTGTTCCATTTTTTCAGCTCTTGTATAACCAATTTCACTCAATGAGGACGTGGATTATCGTCGAGGAGAGTTGGTCCCTTCCGACAAATTAAGCTAAGCCTGTCTTATCCACTGATCGAATCAGACAATCCCTTTCGAAAAAAAAAGAACGATAATGTCAGGGACCATGTCTTGAACTTGCACCTAGACCATAAATGGATATCAATCAATACTAGGAAGTTCAGTTTATGTGACGTGCGCATTCTGTACTTAAACCCACTCGCCAATCGCTTAACAACTCTGCCCAAATAATCCTCGGACTATTTGGATTGCACTCTTGGAATTATGACATCGGTCCTTCTATACGAGCAAATTGTCAAGCAGCATTTTTAAGAATCTCAGATTAATCAGGAATTCCAAAACACCTGTTTTATTATGAACAACAAAACTTGTTACGAATTTGCTGAAACTCATCCAATTTTTCTCCATTCTTTTTTTTGGCTTAAGCTGTTGGTACGATGTGAAAGGCAGTGATGGTATGCTGTCCAAATTCAATTGTTTGTTGTAAATGTTTTGAAACGTACTTGAATCTTCTGAATCAATTCTAAAGGATGCTTATGGAAGCTGAAAGTTACAGCTGCCTTCAAAACCGCTTATGATATCAGTTATAGGACGAGACCACTACGGATTCTTTTGATTTCTTTTTCATTTCTAGGCCATAAACATCTACACTTCCATTTTTTGCACTCTTTCGTAGAGCGACCGGAAGAAATGCTCCCGAGATTTTAGGGCTTCATTTGTTTATTAATTAGTCGAAATAATGCTTTCCAATCCCATAGAAGGCTCTACTCTTCGATCCCCTAATTACTAATTATTTTTTGAAAATTTAGTCAAGTAGGCATCACTACATTTAGTTCTTACACGGGCTTACCAAGCGTTGTATAATGAAGTAATTTTGTTTGTTTGTTTTTATTTTTTTCAAATATATCCTCCAATAGTATAGAACACAACTAATTTATATGGGAAAATTCTAGCAACGTGAAAGCGCTCGGAATGTAGTAATTAATCTTATTGAAATTTTATCGTAATGGTCGTTGATATTTTGATATTCTGAACAGAAAATTTGAACATTTCACCGTTGAATAAAAAACGCTAATAGCGAATGAAAAATATAAAGAGACCAATACGATAATATATGTGAATTACTTGAAAGATGATAAAAAAATCTGTTTGAATTCCAACACTTTATCCAGATCAATGGCACTGATACATTTCCAAATTGTTCCGCTATCGATATTCCGGATGTCTTCTCTATCGAGTATATGTTCGAAAGACCACAGCCGATACGAGTTGAACTGTGAGTTGGATTCATTTTGTTCCTCCACCGAAGAGTGCCATTACTCTAATTAACTGGTATAAAATATAGCGAGAGCGAAGGTTGTGTAGGGGAAGTGGTGTACTACGACTCACGTATGGGTCGGAGATCGAATCCTGGTCATTTGCGAACCAAACCTTCTTCCAATCCAGGGTCAATTAATTGGTGCCAGACCCGCTGGTAAAATAAAACACTGACTTATGCATCCGCTGGACACGGCAAGACATTGTATGGGCCTCACACGCATTCAAACGCCACTATGATCCCGAATGCGAGCCGAATGCGGGGCGCACACTTCAGAAGAGAGTAATCGACGCAGAAGACTTTGTCCTTTATCCCTCGACAAGATATGAGGAAAAGAAAGTTTTGTAATCAACTGATCTGAATAGAAGGGCGGTAGGAACTGAGAACGGTCAATCGCGTAGGCGTTGGGAAGGCCGGCTATGGTGCGGGCCCGATGAATGCCACAACCATATTGAGCTCATCGAGACTCGTAATAGTGGATGAGATGCAACTCTCCTATCGACAACATGTATTTACGCTGTGCTTTCAACTTTTTGTTTCCACAAACCAATCAAAATTCTGAAATTGATGAATAGATGAATAGTTGCGAACAGAGCAGTGGGACATTTCACGAAAGTTTCCCGTTTTGATTAATGATGAATTGAATTATTCATGGAATCGGTAGTGCTTTTCGTGCGCTTGCGGGACATGCATTTCTTATTGAAAATTTGCCTTGGTCCTGCTTTAACACCCACATCTCTGAATGAGAGGAAGAAGTCAAAGCTAACGATTTGGGTCAGTTTTCTGTGGGGTTTTTAAGATAAAGTGAAGAAAGCGCTTACTTGGCAAAATGACGAGATGCACAGATGTGCTGTGGAATTTCGACCACCCATTTCCCTACCCTGGGTATTTAGATGCAAAAATGTATATTAAAAAAGACTCAAAGCAATTTACGGCAGTGGGAACAATCATCTAAATGTCCAACCCCCTTCCACCTAAAACTGCAATTTGCCTTTTCATTACAAACTTCCTTTTAGCGACTTTTACTGGCTTAATTGGGCACGATGAGGCACCTCTTCCAATTCATGTTGTGACAACAGATTTTCGTCCTTTCCCTTCATGATTTTTTAATAAGAGCTTCGGAAAAATATATGCTTTTTGTCGCTGAATATTTGGTTGTGGAAATGATCCTTTTCCCGAGAGGGAGAACGAAAAAATACATATGAGGAAGCCTCTTGAGCATTGCTTGGCAATCTGAGAGATTGGGATCTTGGAGATTTGTCTAATCAGTTCATTCCACACAGTGTCCTGAATTGGAGTTCCACGAAAAACTTAACTTTATGCAATCTTTTCGGAAAAGCAAAAACACTGAGCACTAGATCGATTGAGTTAGAAAAAACACTGTAGCCAGGGCCCCTACTTCAGTAACCCTGTGCTGTACAAAGGGAAAAGAGAGCGTTCAGTGCATTACCATAGATTTAGTCAACACTTTTTTCGGGAAGCAACCTCTATTGAAACCTACATGCATCCCAACATGCGCAAGCGTTCAGGCCCGTGTGAAGGCACAACACTTTATTTGTTTATCTGATGGAGGCACAGTTGACTATTGGTCATTATTCCAAAAACTTTTTAGAAAACTGAAATAATCAGATTAAATTAGATATCACTCCGATCAATACTCTATAAAACCTATTTCAGTTGCGAATGGTCAGAGAATGAGGTGACGCCACTTGGATCCGCCTACTTCCTCATATCAGAAGTTGTCGCGCTTGGAGTTGTCGTAAGGAATTTGAAGTATGTTGAATACTGATGCTTTCCAAAACTGCATTGTCATTTTAAATATTGTCTTTTAGTAATGAAGGCACCGGCGCCGGCGTTGGTCAGATGTCTGTCGGCTCCACTGCTCGACCAAAGCCTCCACCGCTTTTGTTGCAGTTTGAGGGGAAGAACTTTTCGAAAAAATTTGTCCCGGATTCCGCTGTGGTGAGTTATCGCTACTAGGCGAGACAATATTGTTTTAAACTACCTAGATCACTGTTTTGTTTCCAAAGTCGTTTTAGGTTTTCGTTTTCAGTCATGCCCCAAGTTTTCGGAGCCACCTCCCTCAAAAATTTCGGGTGTAATCATTTTGATTAAAAGATTTAACGTTTCCTCGCAGTCTTCTTCCCTCGAGTTAAATCAAAGGGAAAGGAATCATGGAATCAATAACTCATCAGAATATTTCTTTACCAGTAATGGAAACCTTTTGGTGTGTATTACCATACCATAACGGCTTGTATGGCCGAATAGAAAAAAAGGAGAAAAGGGCCTAGTATAGTAGATACTGACAGCGGATGCATTACTGTACTACAAGCCATGGCGGGCATCTAGATATTTCCCGAGATTCAAAATTCTAGATTCAAAATTTACCCCTTAATAAGTGTTATTTCAGCTGTCCTTCGAAGTGGTCCGAACGGAAGCGGATGGTGAAAAGACGATGCTGTACAAAAGTGAACCGCTGAAAAATGCTTCTCGTGTGACTTGGAAGGCTTTCACTCTACCCATCCAAGAGATCAGCGACGAAGCCAGGTAAGCCAGACCTTATCCCCATCTCTACGAGGAAAAGAACAACTCAGTACTACGGTTACAAAAGGGTGCTATTTTTCGGTCATCCGTGAAGTTCCAAGACTTTTTGCAGGCAACTGGAAGTCATCTGCTACTACAAAGACGAGAAATACCGTAACAGTGTGGCTGGCAGCTTCATCACTACCCATTATGAATTGCGAACCATTCAAGAACCGTTCACGGTCAGTAATGATTAGTTCTTTTTTACATTATTAGGAAAAACTGATATGCTGTGCTTGCAGCTGACGAATCCCATTTACAAGGGAGGCCAGAAAGTTTGCGCCCAGTTCGATGTGATCAAACGCTCCGAGCTTACTATCTGCTCCTTCCTGGATTACATTAGTTTCGGGTACGTCTTGGAATGTTAGCTCAATTAAATTAATTCAAGTCCTCAGAAGTTATTCTTGCTGAGTTTACAAATATGTATCTTACTGAAGTTGCCCATACATATTCGGCATCATCTGCTTCGTATTATCTCAAGTAAACGATTCCTGCAGTCATTACTGTATCACTCAAGAGGAGAAAAAACTCCGGAAAACACGAACGCTTGATTGGGCAACAAAATTATGGTCAAGGAAAGCAGACAAATAAGAGAATGGGAATAAAGTCGAATTGAAAGGAAAAATTTCTAGTGCTAAACGATCTTTTTTGGGATGCGCGAGTAACTCGACTTCTATTCCAAGTTGTAGCGGCGTTTTGAATGCGTATGGGGCCGATACAATGATTTGTGCTGTCCAGCCTATGTGCAAGTTTTTGCATCCACCCAGACGCGATTGGTATTACGGTGTCCCAAAAGTTTTGAGAAAATTTTGGTCATGTATTTCGCAACCATGCTGCGCAAGAAAGCGCCGAGGCATAGCCACGGAGAAAAGGTCAGTAAGAGGTCACGCTTAGCAGATCATCATAACAAGAGAACAGTATTGCACTTTATCTTAGGAAGTGAGTTATCATCAACTGAATCCGACACGACTACCGGCGCCTTTTGCTTCATTTCTACCAATCTGGTCACTCCGCCATTCAAGCCCGTAATGGGCTACGTTCGTCGATGGGCAGCAGTTCGCCCTCCCTTTCCACCTGCTATAGGTGGTACGCTCGCTTCTCTAGAGGAGAGCTTTCCCTCGACGATGCTCCTCGTAGAGGACGCCCACGCTCCTCAAAAACCGAGCTTGTTCTAGCTTCCGCTCGAAGCCATCCCTCTCAAAGCCTAAGGGAAATAAGGACGACTGCTACTCCTCTTTCCACTATCCATAGGATTCTGCGCCGAAGTCTCCTTCGTGCAGCGCTCCCTGGAGTAATTCCCCACTCCCTTACTGAACATGAGCGTCGAGTGCAAGTCGATGTCTGCCAGAAACTTCTCAGCCGTAAGCGAACGACGACCTGGACGGAATTCATCATCGCTCAGGATGAAAAGTGGATATCTTATGAAAATCCACAGAGGACGTTGCAGTGGCTACCAGTGGACGTGAAGCCCCAACCCGTGCCAAAGCGTGGTGCCCACGCCAAGAAGGAGATGATATCATTTTTCTTCTGCTCCACTGTCTGCATATACTACGAGATCTTACCTGAGGGTACTACGGTGACGGCAAGAGTATTCTGTGAGCAACTACGAGAGATGGTGTCTCGAGCCCCCAGTTCACACCGACTACAAGGAAAGTTTGTTATTGTGATGGACAATGCTCGACCACACCATGCGAGGACCACGACGGAGGAGCTGAAAAGACTTGGGATCACCTGGCTACCCCACCCCCCATATTCACCTGATCTTAGTCCTTGTGACTACCATGCTTTCAGAAGCCTGGAGGCCTACACGAAAGGGAAAAAATTCAACAATCGTCAGGAGGTCAAACATGCAGTGGATGAATGGATCGCTTCACGCCCTTCTTCTTTCTGGATGAATGGCATCAGTGCTCTGCCCAGTCGATGGAGGGACGTCGTGGCTAAAGAGGGCCACTATCTCGATTACTGATCTCACCTTTTTGTTGTAGTATTTTTGTGTTGAACAAACCAAATAAATTTTCTCAAAACTTTTGGGACACCCTAATACCAATTAGGATTGAAGGCATGCTTGACCTGATCGAGCATCAATAGGAATATGCCCCAGCTGACCCCCCACTGAGTCTCAGCTGGACCTTACTGAGCCCCAACTGGGCAGTAAACGAAAAGTTATTTCCAGGGAAAACAGAGTACCGTATGCGATGACTATCCGCAAGTATGGTGAAAGTGGAAGTGATCAACATCTGTCCCGCTTTTTTTCGTTATGTTTTGATTTGTTCCTCTTATACCTTTAACATGAGGCCTATCTATTCCTCTCCTGTTGGATTTAATTGATCCTTTTTATTCCTTTCACAGCAAATGTTATGTGATATCAACTCCATATGAGTTTTTTCATACATCTTCGTTTTTATCGTTTCAGTACAGTTTTGCATTTCGCATTTGCTATCGACTTCTCCGATTGCGAAGGGGCGCAGGACCATGAATCGCAGATGAACTTCACCAACAACGTCGAGTTCGCGATTCGATCAGTCGGCGAAACCTTTGCTGACTATAATCGGTATCTTTGAGCTTCAACTAGTAGGGCGAAGTTGACTTCTATAAGTCTGTTGCAGAAATAACGTCTATACAGCGTATGGTTTTGGAGCTCGAATTCCACCCTTATATCGAGAATCACATGAATTCTGCCTGGTTTGTTTGCTCTTATGCTTCCTACATCGTCTACATAGTCTAATCCCATTCGTTACAGAACCTTGAAACGGATCCCACTTGTGTTGGTGTCGACGGGGTGGTAACGGCATTCCGAAATACCTACCTACAAACTCAACCGTGCCCTAGCGCACATTTCGCCCATGTGATTTATCATATTGCCAAGTATGTTCACTTCAATAGACATTCAAAATACCAATGCTAGGCTATACCAAAAAATCGGGGGTTTTCAGAATCGCCCAAATCACAGCCACCCGATCCGAACCAAACCGACCACAGTACCACATTTTGAATATTATTACTCGAGGAGCAATCGATGATGTCAGGGAAACAGTACAGGCTGCAATATTCTCTAGTAAAACCCCCATATCGGTAATATTCACAGGTAGGTAGAATCTTAACGTCTGAAGCTGGGATAAAAACTGTCCTGCCAGACATTTCAATTGTTTTTATTACATATTTAGGTATTGGTGATAGAAACCTGGACGAGGTTGAACGACTTGGAGCCGGCGGTAAACGGTTGATCTTTCATGGAAGGAAAACGGATCGAGACAACTTGCATGTGGGTGCCTCATGAAAATTAGCTTTTCTTGATTTTTTTTAGATCAGTTGAAGTCAAATGAGTGAGGTATTAAAGCTCGTACTGAATTGCATTGCGGGAACTCGTCTGGTCGACAAACAGTTCTTTCTCCTAAACTGGTTAGATTTCTGGGATTGCAACTATCTGACATTAGAAAAACGCTCTGGAAATCGGTTAAATGAAATTTTCTTGAGCTACAACCTGAGTCAGTTGAATGACAACTTGCATATCTCATCAATTGCTATTCAATGAGCTGACTGACCACCCAAGTTATCTCCTGATCACTGTCCTTGACCCTCAAAGCTAGTTTTTCTCTGGAGTGACGCCAAATAGAACTAAATTCCTAGAACAAATTCAATGGAGCTTCTTTTTGCAGTATGTTAATATGACTCGGGTGCTGCTCGAATGCGATGGATCTGCTGATGAATCGAAGTTCACACTATCGGAAAAGTCGCTTTACCAAATCCCACGACAAGTCGCAACATATTTCACTAAGAATGGTATTCTGCCAGTAGAAAGGCACGACACTCCTGCGGTAGGTTATTTATTTACAAACAAAAGTACATGCTGTATCGTATTTTGTTTAGCATGAGAGTCCATTGGACACTGTGTATCGAGCGTCCCCAGCTCCAGACGTTGATGAGTCTGAACCCTATGGACGGGCTGCTATAGATCACGGTAGGTTACGTGCTACTGTAGTGAGTACTGCAGTTGAGCACTTGGTACTCATCATTTTTAATTCGAAAAATCGAGTGGAGGTTAAGCTCATAGTCTCCCGTACGTAGTTTACCAGCTAAATTGTTTTGCATTCAGGATCCCCTGAAGTACCGGTAACACCAGTTCCGTCCTATATGCAGGAAAGCTTCGAGACCATCCAAAGGTACAGTCGTTCACCTCGAACGTTTCTACCATTTAAATGCTCCATCAGCCACGAAAAAGAAATTTGCTAATGAAGTTCCACCCTACGAACCATACGGAACGGCTTCGACAACAAAGTTTAACATTTTGTACCAAACTTTCAGTCCCGTTCACATATCAGTACTTCCAGAAGACCGCCTGCTCTTAACAGAAGTCTCCGATCCATGACCATAACCGGGGATGCTGGACGACGGTTTTGACTGACGTGGAAAATACTCTGTGGAATTTAACCATATATGCTCTATATGTATATGAAAGGTGTCTGTATACAGTTATACAGCTGACTGGCTTTTCGGTTAATGCGTGTCACTGCAATTAATTTGATCATTTGTCAAGAGTTTGATGACCGAAATGTCCACATTGACTATTCATGAACACGATCTCTCACTATGTGCTCTTGTAATTTTCCAGTGTTTTCATCAGAATGCCTGAAAATGTCTTCAAAAAAAAAGATTTTCATGAATCTGTTCGCATTTTTTTTAGTATACACAAAGTTCAAAAGTTTGCCTTGTAAAGAAAAGGCTCCTTGGAAGGCGCGTGTATGAAACTTTGTAAAGAACGTCCTCAATTCGCACTGATTTGGTTTCCAAAAAAGGGGTATAGCAAATATGTAATATGCCGGTAATTAAAACAGGCAAACGTGGTGTAGAAGCAACTGGTCAACTACCACAGCTCCATAGTCCCGTATCAAATCCTAAACCGACACTAGCGCATAACAACGTCACGGGTAGGAATCCCGGATCGATATTCCCTAGGCCGACCAAGCCTTCCATCTCTCCAAAGTCGGTCACTTGGTACCAGACTTGTCTGGGAGGATAAAAGCACAGACCTGTATATCGGCTAGCCAACGCAATTCATTGTAAGGGCCACATACGCATTCAACACTCCCACTACGATACTGAATGGAAGACGAGGGCGTGGGTGCAACCTTCTGACGGGATTGAATAACGAACCAAGGCTTTATCCTTCATCCTGCTTAGATGACTAAAATATGTATGTACCTCTTAATTATCGTTAACTGTGTCTCTGACTTGCGCATTTTTGATCAGTGTGCAGAATTATAACCAGCCCCAACTACTGATATTCCATCTGGTTACAAGTAATGGGATAGATATTTATTTATTTACTTATTTATTTATAGCGAGTAGCAGAAAAAGCGCTTTAAAATATTCCAGGAGAAACAACATAAAAGAAGGGCAGTTAAATTTTTTCACCCATTTACGTCCACCAATTCGAAGGTATCTGGAGTACGGAACCGAGCTCGTTCTTCACGAGCTGCAGCTGTGAACACACAGTCCCATGCAATCCCGCTTTTCCTAAACGCAACTTTACCGGAAAAGTCCTCCCATAAAAGTTGCCACGAAAATTCGACACACAAAATGGTTGCGCTACTGTATGACCTGTGCTGTTATGAAACTGTACTTTATGAAGAACAAAACCCAAGAATCATCTTTCAAGGAAGTCACCGACCTCCATCTTTCTTTCTAAGTTTTCTGCTTGGCAATGTCAAAAACGAGCTGTTTCCGTGACCTGTTCCCTAAACATTCTGCTATGCAAGCGAGACAGCTACCATCAATCGCTGCGCGACGCCATAAGACGACTTAGAAGCAGCTGCTCAGTTACAGCCCAGCCTTATTCTGCCTTGCTCTGACCCTTGCCCCCTATTTTTATTCCTTCAGGTAAGAATGTGCAAGAAAGAAAGGTACAAACGTATGTGTAAATGTCCCATCGAGCTTTGCATTCACTTTGGACGGAAACTATTTTTCTCCTTTCGAAGCCAATTCAGATATCCTTTCAACAGGCAACATACGATCAGTGATGGGCCTTGTACATGCTGGTTATATTGGTCTCAATTGTATGCTTACCAAACTATCCACCAGATAAGGGAGCATCGCCCTGTAGAGCCATTTTCTGTTGAAAATAAAGGCACGAACCAAATAGTAGTGGCCTAAGTCTGAATGTAATAGGTTGATGCGTAATTCTTGCGAATTTTTTCGCGGCTTCTTTCCTCTCGATACAATTTGAGTATTGAATTCGGGATTCAATAGAAATGATCTTCTTGCTTTACTCACCAGAAATATGCCTAGGAAATCAACTACATGTTCGCCACATCATGCTCTGCTACATCGAGAAAAGTTGGAAAGTGGTTGAGTCATTTGGCGATCTCAACGAACTTTTGGCGATGGAACAGTCTGTCAGAGCTAGGAAAGGAATGAGATCCGTTCCTAAATCCACCTATTCACCGAAAGAACTCCTACGGATTTTCACTTTAACTGTTCGTCGAAAAATTGGCTAGCGAACAGAACTTCCGACGAAGAGGATGGCTTGATGGCCAACTTCGAGAAGTGTATCACCTCCAAGAATCGAAAGCAAGCTCCTTGCTTATGAAATCCGATTGATTAGCAAATGGGAAGCAGTGCTTGACGTAGATGATGGATAAGTCTCAGAGTAATTATTTGAACATGTCTTTGCTAGATATTTCCAACGTTTCATTAAACAAAATTTGCTGAAAAAAATCCACAATAATTAGCATCAGCCTAGTAATTTACAAGCAGGTGGGAGATGTTCGTGAGGCTTCCGTTTCTCGGTGACAGGGTAGCCAGCTGGCGTACAAGTGAATTCTTTTATCCATCTAAATGAATTTGGTCGAACCCGAAGGACTGAAAAAAAAACGATTGTAAGGGCCAATTTCGATCCGGTATTAGGCCACAGGTTCAAATTACGAGTTTCATCGAAAAGCCACTGCAATTCTGATTGAGATTCCAGTTTTTTGGAGGGAACTTATGAACATCGATTACTTTACCCCTTTCTACTATTGTCGAACTCGTCAAATTTAGATGTAACTTGATGGGCTCAAATTTTCATAATGTAGGTACGCACGAGTACTCCTCATTAACAGGTACGCAACAAACCGGTTTCTCCGTTTCATCTGTATCACCTCTGGTCCCATTATTCATCGACTAGTACGGACAACGTCTCCAATCGTCTCCATCGGAATCCACTGTAGTCCCTTGAGCCTTGTTCGGGTGGGAGAGACGGGGCACACTGTTTTCGTTCAGAAGTTTTATGATGAAGTTTGATCATCGAGATGGCAGTGGCGCTTGCTTAGTCGCGAGGAATCCAGTCAGAAAGCGCCCCAACCGAGCAGTCATAACAAATTCGCCCTTTTTTCTTCTCGGTACAATCAATAAATTTCTGATTGAAACAAAGAAAGCGAGATCAACGATTTATTCTACTCCGTAAAGAGTCATGGACTCATTGCAAAGATGACACTGGTTTGCACTGCTTTGGATCGGCAATAAAGTCTCGGTCGAGTCTCCAGGAGCAGAGACTGGAGGTCATTACGTTGTCGTAGCTTATGTCAGAATAACCCGCACAGTAGCCCTTAGAAATGAATATCATCAGATAACTCATGTCCAACAATTGTGTAAAACATAGCTCACTATATTGATATATTATATTTGATCTCAGTCAGACAGTGACTGATTGGTGTTATTTTGTCTAGATTAGGATACAGTCCTACTACGCTAGGTGTGTGTGTATGTTTGTGTGTGTTGTATATGCGTGTGTGTGTGCGCGTCCGCCCGGAAATTTATAACACCTGTTTTCGTGGGCCTAGAGAATTCAAATATGGCAGGAGTAAGGGGGAGGTTGGGAATACTTGGGCAAGTAGCACGACCGGACTTCGTCTACAGGGGCGGGGCGTGCGCCATAGAAATTTTGAGCTGCAAATTCACGCCCTGTTTACGAGGACCTAGAACGTTGAAGTTTGGTAGGTTTACAGGACGCAGGATAGGAACACTTATTTTAGGTAGAAGGGTCTGCCTCTACCCGTAGGGGCGGAGCGTGTGCGGTTGAATTTTTCAACTGCAAATTCGTAACACCTGTTTACGTGAACCAAAGAAGTTCAAATTCGGTAGGATTGCAGCTTTTCGTATTCAAAGTGTGACCTCGGCATTCTATTAAGTGATGAAGGATATGACGGGATCGTCACAGCTCGGTGGCAGGAATCGATGATAACTAATAAGGGAAGATAAGGAGAATAAGAGAAAATTTGACTGTTCAGTATGTTTCAATCGATAACACGGGAGGTAGAGTAGGGTGACAAAAAAGAGTGTTAAGTGCAGCGATAGGACCCTATCGTCCTAAGCCTAAGCCTACGGTAAGCAGACGAGAATTCTGTACATTTCTTGCTATTAGATTACGACCGCTACACGACACGGTCTGTGACTCAATGAAGGATCCTCTTTGGTTGATATCATTCGCGACGAAACTTAACCGACCGCCAGTAATCCGGAATTCTCAACAAATGATATCTTCGTGAGGAAAAAGGCCCACTGATAACGACATATGATAATGGGGTCACATCAGTCGAAACATTTGCAAGTACCGCCCAAGGCTTTGGTTGTCTAACAGCTAAATTTTTGGAGGGTATTTATTTTTGAAAAAGAGAGCAAAAGACCAACACTCCCAATCAAAGACGTAAGCACTAACTTTCGTTGAATACCGTTTGCATTGCCCTGTAAGTTCAGCTTCAAAGTTCGTGTACAGGAAACTATTATTTGTTTCAAAAAAGGAGTGGAGAATTAGCCGGTAACTATAATTCTGTCAAAGAAGGAGGGAAGCCTGGCGTTAGTCGGGCGAACCAACTGGTATCATATATCCATAGTACTGTATCGCAAGTAACTCACAACATCTTTGGTTGAAACTAACATAAGACATGCACTTTGCACTTGTCATGTTAGTCCTAATCTTCACCAATCACTTCACATAGAGGACTGTACAACGGAGGGCAACACATTGAGAGGTTAGAAAAATTTAAGAAATGGAAAAGTGGTTATGTTCATTCGGATTTCAACAAAAACAGTATTGGACCGTACCGACTCGAAGTAAGCATAGTTGCAATTCTCGGTCAAATAACACGTCTTCAAGCAATCGTACGAGATGCAGAAGAGATCTCGTAGGTTACGTTAGTGACAGTTACCACCCGACAAACGTTAGTGAATGTGCAAGAAGGCGATTGAGAGACCTGAAACAAACCTCTCCAAGCACCTCAACATTCTTGAAATCACTGGAAGTTCGATTTCTCTTCACTGACTGCCACTGGAACGTGAACAATATTTAGAACTGTTTTGACTGTTCATAGAATTCTTCAGTGGGAGTTAAATTAATTGTGATTCTATAATGCAAACATTTCATTTAGCTGCTTCACGGTTCTATTCAGGATCATCAGTTGCAGTTGAAGACAAAAAATATTTTTCCATGATAGTCCATTCACGTTCCAACCATTCGCGGGCATTAGGAGGTTTGCACTGGGGACCTTGGCAAAAGAAAATCGTTACATTCGTTCCATTCTGTGTCTTGGTGAAAGGCGGGTTCAAATCCATCACGGTCCTCTACCTTCATCCTAATCTGATAGCCATTCTTGTTAGAGTTCTGATCTGATTGGGTTGGCCAAGGCAGTAAGTTTCATAAGTATATGTGATCGTCATTGCTTCTCATCAAAAATTCCTAGGGACTGGAAATTGGGGACAAGACGAATTAGAAATAAGCAGTGAAAACTACCTGCAACATGAAAAGGACTGCTGCAAGCGTTTTAGTTGGCGACATCGTCATAAGAAGACTCGCTTCTGAAATGTCAATTCTCACGAAAGCAATGCCAAAACAAAAAAACTATTATGGTCAGCATTTTGTGCAACTGTCCTGACTGAATGAATAAAGAATGAGTTAGCTAAAAATAATCGGACATTGTTGCAATTACAAAAAGTGCGAGGGTGATGGTGAATAGTAATACACCCTAAGCCGCACCATTTGCTCCAGCAAGGCTAACTTCGCTTTATTTTCCTCCCAAGTAATGCAATACTAAATTTTACACAGTTCTTTGCTATTTGCCCACATCAGCATATGCCTAACACTTTTCAATTTTTCAATTCAACTCTTGGAGGAAATCAGTAACAGACACGACATTATTTATGTATTTATAATTAAACGATGATTTCTATTTAACTGAGCTGTTTCTTCACTTTTTCTGACCATTCACAATGAGAATTTGGAGTCGCCGTTCATTTGAGAAGTAGTTCTTTCCAACAACATTCTACCTAGTATTCTGACCTGGAGGACCTATTCTCCCTAATCTTCGGACCTACCTAATTCGAATTAGTGTTTTCACTGTATCACGGAAATATGGGATATGAAAAGCTTGGCTGACTTGAGCTCAGCCAGATTTCTCGAGCACGGAGCTGTGGCTCGAAGTCAGAAAAAGGTGTGATACCTCACAGTGGTTCTGAACTTTATATCAGTAGTGAACCACTCCTTTCCTGAGATGATTGTCAGCAAAGCAGGAGTGGTCCTTGAATGGAAGAGAGAAAGTAGTTACTTAATGTGTTCAAATCCTTCACCCCAATAGTGACGTTCGAATCATTTGGAGATCGGGGTGATGTTCAAGAAGCTTTTCGAAAAGCAACACCCCAAGAACATCAAGGTTTGTTATGTCTAGTGTTTTATCACTTACCAGGGAGGGGTAGTCTACTTATCTTGGGTCTTTGAATGGAGACCCAGATGAATCGATAAAGCTTTGAATGCTGTTCACAAAAATAGAAATTGAAACTGCAAAATGGTTTTCCTTAAAAAATTATGGGGCTCCGAATTTTGCTCGACAGTAGTACCAATGGATATGCGTACTCGTCGCTTCGTTAACTAGTGCCCACGTGGCCTCGTGGTAATGGTCTTGCTTCATAGGCGTAAGATTAGAGTTTGCTCTAGGACATTGTCCGCATTTCTGCAAAATGCTTTTCCATCTCATCAGGGGCTCCCTGAATGTTTTCTAATATTTTTTCAGTTAACACCTCATTTCTGCTTTTATTTTCTCTCGTCACCCCGCCCCTATTCGAGGAAAGTGGTTCTGCACGTTAATAGCATGACTCTTTTTTATTTGAAGTTTAGGGAATTCGGAATTCTGATCAATCCTATTGCATCCCGTTCAGTCTTGAGAAGATTGACTGTTTGTCACCGAAAGTAGCGCATAAGCATGCATAAGGTGCGCAGTTTGTGAAGAACATGTAAGCTTAACGCATTTTCAAAAGTTTTTCCATCGATGTTGAGTTTCTTGCAGGTATCTTACACATCTCTGGTAACTTTTTGTTTAATTTTCCTTGAATTTTGAAATAAAAATGAGTCATACTATTAAACTGCAGGACCACTTTCTTTGGATAGGGCCGACGAGAGAAAATGAAAGCAGAAATGAGTTGTTCACTGGAAAATGTCAGAAAACATTTAGGAAACCCTTGATGGAATGAAAAAGCATTTTGCGAAAATGCGGACAATGGCTGGAGCAAACCCTCACGCCCATGAAGCGAGGCCATTACCAAGAGGCCACGTGGGCACTTGTTATCAAAGCGACAGTTTCGCATATCCAATTGATACTACTGTCGAGCGAAATTCGGGCCCCCATAACTTTTCAATTAGAACCATTTTGCAGTTTTAATTTCCATTTTCGTAAACAGCATTCAAAACTCTATCGGTTCATCTGGGTCTCCATTCAAAGTTCCAAGATAAGTAGACTACCCCTCCTTGGTTAGTAGAGCCTCTGAGATTGATAATAAATTCAACTGTTGACGAACTAGACGATTAACCGTCTCAGAGGTTTCGTAATTCGCAGTTATTGGTAATTGGTTCAACAGTGAACAGAATTTTCAGCCTATTTTTTGTTAATCCGAAACCTGAATAGTACAAATATAACAAGCCGAGTTTTTCCGAACGGCTGCTACCTCGTTCTCGCAAACCCTTTCTTGATGGACCTCTGAAAGAAGTGCATCATAATGTACACGCTGCAAAAGTCGTTTTTTGGACGCACCGTACTGATTGTAGGAGACGCACTTACCGATAATGGGTGAAGTTCTGACCTCACCACTGTCAGACTGTGGGCCCTGCTGAAAATATTTCAGTTATGCAATTGAAGAGCTAGTACCGATTAGGGAAATCTTTTCTTGTGAGCAGGGTAGAAGTGATTTGTTGACCGGACGAGTCCGGAGTGAAAGTTCCATTTCGGTTTTAGGTACTATTAGGGTGTCCCAAAAGTTTTGAGAAAATTTATTTGGTTAGTTCAACACAAAAATACTACAACAAATAGGTGAGATCAGTAATCGAGATAGTGGCCCTCTTTAGCCACGACGTCCCTCCATCGACTGAGCAGAGCACTGATGCCATTCATCCAGAAAGAAGAAGGGCGTGAAGCGATCCATTCATCCACTGCATGTTTGACCTCCTGACGATTGTTGAATTTTTTCCCTTTCGTGTAGGCCTCCAGGCTTCTGAAAGCATGGTAGTCACAAGGACTAAGATCAGGTGAATATGGGGGGTGGGGCAGCCAGGTAATCCCAAGCCTTTCCAGCTCCTCAACCGTCGCCCTAGCATGATGTGGTCGAGCGTGACTCATCAAAATCAGAAACTTTCCCTGCATTCGGTGTGAAACCGGGGCTCCAGACACCATCTCCCGCAGCTGCTCGCAGAATACCCTTACAGTCACAGCAGTACCCTCAGGTAGGATCTCATAGTAGAAAAAGCCGGCGGAGAATAAGAAGAACGAGATCGTATTCTTTTCGACGTGTTCCCCACGCTTGGCAACGGCTTCTGGCCTTATGACGATTGGTATCCACTGCAACTTCCTGTATGGATTCTCATAAGGAACCCACTTCTCATCCTGAGCGATGATGAAGCTCGTCCAATCCACCGTTCGCTTGCGGTCGAGTAGCTTCCGACACACATCGACCCGCACCTGACGCTCGCTCTCAGTCAAGGTGTGGGGGATGATTGCAAGAATTGCTGCGCGAAAGCGACGTCTGCGTAGGATGTCGTGGGTGGTGGAACGGGGAGCAGAAGTTGTCCTCTCCATTCCTCTCAGGCTTTGAGAAGGATTGCTTTGGACGGAGGCTAAGACAATGTCGGTCTTGGTGGAACGTGGACGTCCGCTCCGTGGCACTTCGTCGAAGTGAAACTCGCTCTAGAGAAGCGGCCGTACCACCTATAGCAGGTGGCGAGGGATGGTGCAGTACTGCCCATCGATGACTGCAATTCATTCCGCTCTTGAGTGGCGGAGTGACCAGATCGGTAGTAATGAAGCAGAAGGCGCCTGTAGTCGTGTCGGTCGAAAATAATTCAAATGTTGATAACTCACTTCCAAAGATAAAGTGCAATACTGTTCTCTTGTTATGATGATCTGCTAAGCGTGACCTCTTACTGACCTTTTCTCCGTGGCTCTGCCTCGGCGCTTTCTTGCGCAGCATGGTTGCGAAATACATGATCAAAATTTTCTCAAAACTTTTGGGACACCCTAATACTATTTGAAGTTCGACGATAGTCTACGAATAAAGTTAAGGCTCCTCTGTGTGGCTTCCGGGGTTATGACAGGCTGTTGTTTGAGTTTTCGATGAAAAAATGGCAACTGTTTGACTCACAGTACCTAAAAGAGATTGGAGCTCTGGAGAAGCAGTTCGTTTTAGAAACTTCCATACGAATACAAAAAGCCCAACTTTCCTGAGAACACTCTCTAAAGGGTTTACTGTAAGGAACTCCGACTAACCTGCCGCTCGAAGAATGGGTAGATGGGGAATGACTTACAACGGGGGCTTTTCAGTAAATGGTTTTCTATTCATCACCATGAACATGAACTCATCGCCAAAGCGACGCTCTTAAGGGTTATTGCGGAAAAAATGTCATGGATGAGGTTTCATGAACAATGGTTCGACCGCCAGCGTGGCGGAGAAGACTCCGCTGAAATTACAGAGAGCAACAGCTTGTTCCATGGAAGATCATCGATAATTATGTGAGGTCACAACGAACGAGTTTGTGAGTATTACGAACAATACGGTTAGAGAGCATTATTTCACAAATGTGATTCCTTTCTAAGAGCAAGGGTGGTGTAATGGCGGGTGGCGCTAACACACAAGCGTTTACACGGGTTCGAGTTCCGATTAGATATCCACCTTAACCAACCTAGCTTTTCGTTCCTCTGGAGGTTGACTGGAACCGGACTTGTTTTGGAGTCAGAAGGGAGATTTCAAAAACTTTGACTTGTTTTTTCATCGGCTAGCCATCGCACGTATTGTACGGGCCAAATGCGCTCTCCATACGTCGTATCGATGGAAAGTAAAACTATTTTTTCAAACGGATGATTTTGAAAATTTGCATTAAGTGACCAACTTGTGAAGGAAAGCGCGAATGACGGCATGGCATCACTCACGAAACAGAAAGCACCTGAGTCCTCACTAGTCTTTTGCCAAAGCCATGCACCCTAGTCCAACACTGACCGTTTCCGTCGCCCATTCAAAATGAAAGCAAATCATTGGATGACTTCCATAATCTCTTGATGAGTGTAGCTGGGACAAATGCAAATAAACCTCACGAATCAGAACAAGTACACGCAGAAGTAGGAGCTTAAGATGGTGAATTTGCAGCATCATCTCCGGTGTGCCAGTCGCGTCGTCACCATCCAGGTTTCCTTCGACGAGTCGGATCTATCGTTGCCCCAAAACCTACCGAGAGAGGAAATTACCATTTCTAACAACATTCAATCTTTGGGCTCAACATCTTTCTTATTCTGCTCAAAGCATATGCTGAGTAGCAAAGCGCACCCCTAGCAATGTTAACCTCCAAAACGTTTAACTAACATTCAACTGAATACATTGCCTATCTCCAAATTTCCACTTTTGTATGAAGATGAAGTTTTAAAAGGGATTTAGAGTCACGAACCCATGTGCCGTCTCATTTCTGTGAAATCAGCTTGCACACCGCTAGCGTTACTACTACCAGCGCATTTGGATGGCTTTGCCCTGTACGCCCACAAGTCAATGTTCCCACTTGCAGCGGCTGCCTACAGTAATTGGCCACAGGGGTCCTTAGGGTACAGTTTTTGTAAACAACATCCGTCGAAGCTCAGGGTTTTGGGTTACCGACACTCCTTCAAAGCCACAACAGTTTCATTGGCTTCCTCATACATAAATCATTGCTATAAACAATGATTGACCTCTACGATTCTGAATGGAATCGAATGCAGGGGCTCATCTCAGAAAGCGGATCAAACGGCGCCTAAAAAAATGTCCTTCTAGACTTTCCAATTACCCGATAAGTTGATTGTTTTGCATTTAGGATCCCGTGAAGTACCGCTAACGCCTGTTCCGTCCAACATGCAGGAAAGCTTCGAGACCATCCAAAAGTACACTCGTTCACCTTAAGCGATGAAACTACGAGCCATGAAAAAAATTTCGCTAATGAATTTCACCAGTACCCACAACCACTTGGAACAGCTTAGACCGACATTAACATAAATTCGACCCCATTACTATTCCTTTTCACACTCTAGTACTTTCAGAAGACCGCCTGCTCTTAACAGAGGTCCATGACCATAACCGGGTATGCTGGACGACGGTTCTGATTGACAAAGAAATGACTAGATTTTCGGTTGGTGCGTGTCACTGCAATTAATTTCATCATTTGCCAAGAATTGATGACCGAAATGTCCACATTGACTATCCACAAGCATATCGTACAGATCTCTCACTATGTGCTCTTGTAATTTTGCAGTGTTTGCAACGGAATGCCTGGAATTTCCTTTGAAAAAAAGATTTTCATTATTCCGTTGTCATCTTTTCAGTATTCACAAAGTTTTGAAGTTTGCTTTGCAGAGAAAAGTTCTTTGGAAGGCACGTGTATGGCACTGAGTGAAAAACGTCCTTAAAAGCGCAATAATTCGGGCTTCAAAAAAGCGGGATAGCAAATATGTAATATGTAGGTAAGTAAAGCAGGCAAATGTGGTGTGTAGGTAAGTGGATCGCTGTCACATCTGTATGGTCCGGGATTGGATCCCGAACCGGTTCTCGCGCAGGCCAACGCGGCATTCCATTCCCCAAGATTCGCTCTCAATCGGAGCTGGCAGAATGAAGGCATCGGACCATTTTATGCCTCCAATGATACAGATGGAATTGCTCGAAACTAACTTGAGGAACATAATTTTTACTAATTGAAATGATTGGGTAAATTTGCAACATCAACTTGCGAAAACTGACCAACTTCGATTCGCTTCACTTGCCTCCTTTGCGGGTACCTTTCTTGCAATGAGGGGTGATCCACAGTTAGACCCAAAAATGCCTACACAAGCACTTTCATACGAATGTTTGTTGTTTGGGCAGCTTTTTACAGCCACTTTGCACTATTCCACATGGGCCTAAACTGCCACATAAGATCTGCCTAAATAAAATACATCATTAAGCTGCTGGGTTTTTGTTCTGATCACCCCAGCTCCTATTAATGGCTAATCGGTTGACTGAATAGAGATTGGGGTGAGGGGGTGCTCAGGGGTGAGACGACTCTGAAGGTGGCCAGCTGGCATGCCTAAGATATCCATCCAAGAAAGTTTGGTCGTCTCCGGTCCGTCCAGCGCAATGTTCCTTTTTTCGCGTTGACTCGGCCACACTACTAGTTTAGTTTCTATCTCAGTTTGTTGATTGGACTTGCTCCAATTCGCGCCAGCAAACGAACATCCTTGAGAAATGGCACCGATGATTGAATATGTACAGCTCCTACATACAACTGTGTTCAATCAAGCAGATTACTCTGCAGAACAAGATGTTTTTTGAGGAGATACGATACCGCCAACTTCTTTTCAAGTAGTGATCTGATTTGTAGTTGGAGTAGTTAGCTGACGTACTGGCTATTTACATTGGGTTGTGCGGAAAGTCTCCGCCGATATTTGAGTCATCTTTGGAAAAGAATTACTAGAAGAACAAATTCATTCACAGACAACATATCGTCCATTCTGTTCAGCAACGGTTCGCCACCTTCCTATCAGTTTCATTATCTCACTTTCATAGAAGGTTCTAGACTTCGAAATGAAAAACCCTCTCAGGTGCTTTTTGCAGTCCTCTAGTAGAATGAACGATTTTCCATTCGGGTGCTATTGTATAAAAGAAACCTAGGGAGGTGGTAGCATGATGGTGCTATGTCTAGACTATATGAGGGATCTAGTCAGACATCCCACCCAAGCTCCAGCAATTTGCGAGTGACCATAAATATGTGTGGTCTGGAGTTTTTCTGTTGGAAGACAACGCTCTTACGATTGGCTATTTCTAGGCGCTGCTTATCAATTGTTTTCTTGACTACAGTACCTTTCTAAAGTTATCGTCCGAATGTGCGGCAGCAGCTCATAATAAATGACTCCCTTCCCAATCCTACTAGCAGCACAGAACAATCTTCCTCATCTGGATTTTGACTTTGAGAGTAGTTTGTGACGGCTCGCTGGGAAGGCTCCACGATCGTTCCCGCTCCGCGTTATCCGTTGTTGTATGCGATCCACTTTTTGTCTCCCGTTTTTTATACGTTTCAGAAACAGCTCCTTTTGTTTCGTTTTAGCAACGAGTCGCACATGGAGGCGCGGTACATCACATTGCGCTCGCTCAGTTCGAGAGATACCCAAACATCCAGGCAATAACAAAACCGAGTTGCAGCAAATGATCATGGATGGCTAATTTCGAAACATTCAGTTCTCCTCTTATTCCACGAGCAGTAATTTGCTGATTCGTTACGATTAACATTTTGATTTGGTCGTTTTTCATTGGTGATAGCCTTTCTCAGCGCTGCCGACTTTCAACGGTGAATTCCCCTGGTTCAAATTTCGCAAATTACTCGCGTACTGTACGCTCCAATAACATGTCTATTTAAAGGTGCCAAATCTTTCTCACGGCTTGAGCCGCACTCTTACCCTCGCGGTATAAGAAAAGCATCAAGCGCCACAAATGCACGCACTGTTTCTCAAATTTCACAGGAGTCATATACAGACAAACCTTGAGAAAGTTAACCAAACTTGAACCGGGATAAAGGGGAGGGGTTACGCTTTCATGAAATATATAATATTATGAGTTTGGGTTCTAAATCTTTTATACAACAGTTGATAAACCCGGGGTGTTGAGAATGGGCGGGGACCTTCCGGACAACCCAATAGAAGCAGCTTGCTTATATTACTCATTTGACTGTAATAAGGACCAGGTCACTATGAGCCAAGCGATAACGCACTAAACAGAAACAAAAATTCGAAACGGCACTTGTCCACTCATTTAAATAAGGACCCGAAGCTAAATTTTTGTAGAACTAGAAATTACTGCTTGTTAGTTGACTAGTAGTAGACTAGGTTCCAGATTCTTAAAGACCTTCCGAAAAATTGGTTCCGAGGAGAATCAATCGTTTTCGCATGCGTCGCACAATTCACCACGATTCGAAAATGAGTTTTATTTCAAGGTGTACATCTTCTCAGCCGAGCTCTATACTTATATGATGAAGTCAGTTGTGATGAAGAATGGACGATTCAACTATCGATTACACTAATCAGGGAAAAACGGTTACATTGAAGGCTCACCACAATTTGTAACTTCAACCGTTCTAGGGGCACAGGAGTTCCTCCCACAGTTACAGCTATGGCCGCTCTTTGATGTACAACAGGGAATCTCAGATTTTGGTTGTTGCAGCGAAAAGCGGGCAGTTTGAAAGGAATCATCCTGAAACCAAGGATGATTCCTTTCAAACTGCTTTCTTTATTGCTGTAGAGAGGCATGCGAGGGCTCAGTTTCCGTCTTCCAATAAGCCTAACAACATAGACAATGACCTGATATAACACTACAAAAGAGATCCTCGTCCCTTAGGATGTTTAGGATGTAGTGGGGGCACATCGTCTACTTAAGCTATCTGCACTTCAAACGCAGCTTCGATAAACTGCTTGATTCAAGTCTTGCCTGACGACCTCATACAGTCATGGCTCAAGTACTGATGAGAGCTGAAGATCGAAATTCGTTCGCGGTCACTTATCCTGCTTTTAGGATGATAGCTGACGTAAAAGTGAGTTCTTTTGTCCATCCGAACAATCTAGGGCGGAGATGGTGTAGCGGCAGGAGCCCACTTCACACACGCATGGTCACGGGTTCGATTCTCGGTTCGATACCCGCCTAAGCCAACCAAACCTTCCATCTCGGCGGGGTTGGTAAATTGGTATCAGACTCGTCTGGGTGGATAAATGCATTGACTTATACATCGGCTGGCCATCGCAGTTCATTGTATAGGCTACACACGCACTCATTACGCTACTACGATTCTGAATGGAAGTCGAGTGAGGTGGCGCATCCCTCACACGGGATTGACTAACGCCAAAAACTTTATCGTTTATCCTTTTTTCATCCAAAGCAGTTCAGGAGACCTCGTAGGGATGGAAAACAAATCAGGATGGATAGGTATCCGATACTAGAACACAAGTCCCAATTACGAATACTCTCAAAAAACCAGGGCGATTCTGAATGGAAGTCCATTTTTTTAGCATGAGCGCATTCAAAAAAAGATTTAATTGAAGTCGATGACCTCATCTATTTATGCTACCATTTCATCAATTTCAGAGGTCATTGAGAAAAAGAGGTTCATATTATCATGCGACTACTACGCATCAGTAGGTACGCCGCGAAACGGTTTTTCTGCTTTACCTTTATCACAGGTGCTCCGTTTATCCATCAAATTTCTTTACCCGATGCAAGGGCCCCTCTATTCGTCTCCATCGGGAGCTGGTGTAAACATTTGAACCCTACTAACCACAAGGAGCATGCTATTACTTTCGTTCAGAGCCTTAATGAAGAGGTTTGATGATCGAGGCAGCGGCGCTGGTGCGGTCCCGGGAGACCCAGTCATTAACGGGCCCAGTCTAACGGTCATCATAAAATTGCTTCTTCTCCTTCTAGTCAATGAATTCGTGATTGAAACAAACAAAGTGAGATCAACAATTTATTCCACTGTAAGGAGTTATGGAGTGACAGAGCGTAAAGCTGATACCGGTTTGCACTGCTGTGGATCGGCAATAGAGTCTCGTCGAGTCTGTAGTAGTTGCAGAGACTGGAGCTTCTTTCAGGGGCGAAGGTCATATCAACACAATTAATACATACGCCCTTGAAAATGAATATTATCAGATAACTCTCGTTCAACTATTTTGTAATTGCACGCTCATGGCCTGCTCAATTGTATTTGATTCCATTCTTACAGTGACTCCTTGACGTTATTCTATTTTAATTGTGATACAGTATCATATATAGTACTGTATCACAATTAAGTTACGAAATCCTGACCCTAATCTTCGTCAATTACTCTATATGAAAATTGTACAATAGATAGGCCACGCAGTTAACGGTGAAAAAAATTGAAAAAATTAAAAGTGGTAATATTCGATCGAGTTTCAACAAAAACAGTGCTGGGTCTTACCGATTGGATGTAGGCGTAGAAGCAATTTTCGTTAAAATAACAGATTTTCAAGCATTCGTAAAGGGAATTATTTCCGAAATCATAGACCTCTCCGGTACAATTAAGTGGCTTTTGACAAATCTCAGTGATGGTACAAGAATGCGACTGAGCGACCTGAAACGAACCTTTCCATGCGGTTTAATATTCTTGAAATCACTGAAGTCTTCGGCTTCTCTCAACTGGCTATCCTACTTTGTATAATTCGCTAATCTTTGTGTTTGTGTGTGTGTGTCGGGGTGTGCGTCCGACCGGGAATTCACAACTCCTGTTCACGTGGACCTAGAGCGTTCAACCTTGGTAGGAGTACGGGGAGCAGGATGGGAGAACTTATCGTGGGTGGTAGGGTCGGACATCGAACATAGAAGGCGGGGTTTATGCCAACATTTTCAGTTTGTCTCTAGGGGGTTCAAACTTGGTAGGAGGCATTCGGTAGTATGGGAACCCTTATGGTGCGTGGTAGGGCCGCCCCCAAGAGACGGGGTTTCAGCGAAATAAATGAGTGAATGTCCTTAATTTTCGATCGCGTGACTTGGAGAGCAAAACCTGTAGCAGTAGAGGAGGCAGGATAGAAACACTGACAATAGAAGAGGAATTAGAGATCAAGATCCGGTTGAATTAAATTCCCACTAGGTAAATTCTAGCGCCTCTATTATTTACGATTTAGCTTTGACGCTTTGAAACGCACCATTCGACAAGAAGAGTAAATGGTGTGATTGGGACCGATTATAAGGAGATGCGAGAAATCATTTCTTGCGGTTAGAGTACGGCCACTACCCAGCAAAGTTTGTGACTTAATGGAGAATCACGGTTGCGGTTCCCCTCTGCTTTGATATCATTCTTGGCAAAACTTATCGAACCGCTTAAAACCTTGGATCGTCTTTTAGTGATGTATCCGTAGAGAAACGGATCTGCATTCATAAAGAAGTTTGATAATGGTATCCTACTTTATATAATTCGCTAAGTGTGTCTGTTGGTGTGTCGGTGTGTTTGTGTGTATGTTTGTGTGTGTGTTTGTGTGTGTGTGTGTCGGTGTGTGTGTTTGACCGGAAATTCATAACTCCTGTCTCCGTGGACCTAGAGCGTTCAAAATTGGTAGGAGTAAGGGGGACAGGATGGGAACACCTTTGGTAAGTGGCAGGACCGGAATCCATGCTCAGAGGGTGGGGTTTTGCGCCGCAATAGTCAATTTGGCCCTAGGGCATTCAAACTTGGAAGAGGTACAGGCGGCAAGATGGGAACACTTATCGTAGATGGGAGGACCGGACCCCGCTTATGGAAGGCGAAACTTGCGCCAGAACTTTCAGTTTGTCTCTAGAACTGGTAGGAGGCAGTATGGGGACACTTATGGTAAGTAGTTGGCCGTACTACGCCCCCAAAGAACAGGATTTCACGAAATAAATGAGTAGATGAGTAAAAATCCAGATCCCGTGGACTTGGAGAGCAATCAGTAGAAGGGGGCACGATGGGAACACTGACAATAGAAGAAGCTTTAGAGAAGAAGATCCACTCACCAATCATCTCCTAGCGCCTTTGTTATTTACGGTTTAGCTTTGACTTTTTGATGTTTCATTCGACAAGAAGGTTAAGTTGTGTGATCATGAGGAGATGAATTTGGTTCACTTCTTGCTATTAGATTACGACCGCTACCCAACAGAGTTTGCGATTAAGTGAAAGATCACGGTTTCTCTTTGCTCTGATATCATTCTTAGCAAAATTTATCCGACCGGTAATAATGTTGGATCCACATTTAATGATGTATCTGTAGAGAAAAGGAGGTACATCTTTGAAGGCAATAGATAGTCTATACTCTCGCTCAGCGAAACAGCGAATGACCTAGAAAAAAGGGGGAAGTATTTCATTAGTTTGATGTTTTTCGGACAAAGTCCCTTTACCCCAAGAAGGAGGAGAGCCATTAATGATGGCATTGAGGAACATTGATGGTAGCTAATATAGTAGCCTCAGCCGCGATGAAGTCTTTTAATACTTTTTTCCCTGAATAATCGCCTTTGCGATATTAAACAATGTTCTTTCGGAAACAGCGAGATTGGCCTACAGAAAAAATCGCTCCTAATTCGGAGCTAATACTGAGGGTGTAGAGCTTTCAAAGCAAAAGGTGAACCCGAAGTGTTATTTACGCATAGCAAATTTTTCGCAGGGAGAAGGAGCGCCCGGCGTAGCCGGGCGAACTCATAAGAAGGAGGGAAGCCTGGCGTTAGCCGGGCGGCCCGACTGGTTATTATAATGACTCGACAACATTTTTGATAGGTCTTCGTTTTTAAAATGGACAACCACATATCGAGACTTCTAATCATTGCAGAAGCATCACCACAATTTGAATCATAAACAACAATCATTGTATGCCCTATTAGTCTTCTGTTAAATTTTGTGCTCCGAAAAATGTCTTTTGTGCCCAATATGGAGCGGCCGGTTTTCCGATTACTACAACCCTCTTATAGGAAGGAGGGAAGCCCGGCGTTAGCCGGACGACCAGACTGTTGATAAAATTGAGCAATATTAAGATCTTTGTCGATTATTCATATATTATTTAAAAGGATTTTGTTGATCAAGTATTCCGCTTAGCTGCCCCACAGTTTTACGAAGTCATTAGTTGCAGTTGAAGAAAAAGGTTTTTCTCCATGATAGCCCAACCATGTTACGAGCCTTCATGGGCATTGAGGCTAGATTCGTTCTGTTCTGTGTCCGGGTGGAAGACGGGTCCCATCCCTTCAGGGTCTAAGCATGTTGCCAACAGCCACGTTGCTAACAGCCCAGTCACCTTTATCACAATCTGATAGCTGTTCATGTTAGAGCTCTGATCTGATTGGGTCATCTAAGGCAGTACGTATCAGAGATATATGTGTTTATTATTGCTTTTTATTAATAGTTTCTAGCAGACTGCCGAAATCAGAGACAAGCCCATTCAGCACAAGTATTGGAAAATACCTGCAAGATGAAAACGACGACTGCAAGCGTTTTACGTGGCCACATCGTAATGGAAAGGCTCGCGTCTGAAATGTCAACTTTCACGATAGCAATGCCAAAACAAGAACCGTTCTGTCCAGCGTTTTGCACAACTGTCCTCACTGACTCATACTGGTATGAGGTTACCGAAAATAATCGGATGTTGCAAAAAGGTCGAAGATGATGGTGGGAATTAGTGCAAGGAGATGACTGGTATTAATATACGCTAGGCTGCACCAATTGCTTCAGCACCTCCAACTTCGC
Organism: Haemonchus contortus; assembly: GCA_000469685.2. Lineage (NCBI taxonomy): Eukaryota > Metazoa > Nematoda > Chromadorea > Rhabditida > Trichostrongylidae > Haemonchus > Haemonchus contortus. Next base: position 39,897,923 of record LS997565.1, read on the forward strand.
CTCATGGTCCTCCGCAACTCATGCAAGACTGAATTTGGCACGGTTCTTATCAAAATATGCCTAACCCTTTTCAGTCTATATTCCAATTTTGAGGAATACCGGGACAGACATGACTTTGAATAAGGTTTTCTATATACTTGGCATGTTTCTTCGTTCTTTCGTGACATCTGCATTAGGGATGTGGAGATGCAATTCATTCAAAAGCCGGTTTCTTCAATAACATTTGAAATTGGTAGGCTACTTTTTGCTAATTCCAACAAATCTGAATCTGATTGATCTAAAAATTGGATCTGAACAGTACAAATATAACAAACTGAGTTTTTTCGAACAGTTAGCCAACTTGTTTTTGCAGATCGCTGATTCATGAACCTTTGGGGAAAATGCTTCAAAATGAACTTGCTACGGAAAGGGTTCCTCGAATGAGCATAGTCATAGTAGAAGACGCACTTACCGATATTAGGTAAAAATCTAAAGGGATCTTACCAAGGTCAGACGCTGGATTCTGTTGAAAAGATCTTTAATCAGATGAGAAATTGAAGAACAAACACCGAGTAGGAAGTCTATTTCTCCCGAGTAGGATAGAAGCGATTTGTTGACCATTTAAGGCCGGAGTGGAAATCCAACTTTGGTCTCAGGTGGTGCTAAGAAGAGCCTAGGATGCTACCAGAAGGCAACAATAATTTGAAGAGGGCTTACACTTCTGTGTGTAGCTTCCGGGGAAGGCTAGCCTACCGTTTCGACTTTTGAAAAAAAAACTCACAACCCCCTGAAATGGTTCAGAGTTCTAGGGAAGCAAATCGTATTGGTTACTCTCTTATACATAGTAGTACAGATGACTCAGTTTTTCTGAAATTACTCGAATGAGGGCCTTACTTCAAAGAGCTCTGACAAACCTGCCTCACAAGGACTGGGAAGATGGCGAATGACTTATACTCTTAGGAAGGTCTTCACTAGATGGTTTTTATTCATCTCCATATACATGAACTCATCTCCACAGCGACGCTCTGAAGAGTTATGACAGCAGAAATGACAAAAAATGATCTCCATGTACAATGGTTTGACCGCCAACGTGGAGGTAGGAATCCGCCGAGGTTATTTGAAGTGACAGCCTACTCTATGAAATATTATTGATATTTATGTGAAGTCAATCCGAAGAAAGACGGCAGCTGGAAGGCTTCTCTTGTGGTGACCGTTGAATGATCATTTTTTCACAAGATCTAGTTCCATTCAGAGAGCAGAGGTGGTGCAAAGGTGGCAAGTGGGCTATCACACACCCATGGTCACTGGTTCGGATCCCGGGTAGATACCTGCCTCGACCGATCAAGCCTTTCATCTTCTTGGAGTCTGTCAACTGTTAACGGACTTTTCTTGGAGACGATAAAAAAAGCACTGGCTTGTCTGTCCTTCGGCTAGCCACTTCATTTCATTCTACGGGCCGAATATGATCTCCATACGCCGTATTGATGGAAAGTGAAACCAAATGGGCGATTTAATGTCTTAAATGGGTGGTTTGACAAAATGCATTCAGTGATCAACCTGCAAAGGAGTACGCAAATGACGGCATGGCATCACCCGCTAATCAAAAAGCGCCTGAGCCTTCACTAGTCTTTCAACAAAGCGCGTGCACCTTAGTTGAACCCTAACCGTTTTCTTCGTCTCTCCAAATTCTGGTATGACTTGAATAATCTATTGATGAGTGTAGCCGGGACAGATGCAAATAAACTTTCGAATCACAACGAATGCACCCAGATGAAAGGGCTCAAGATGGTAAAGCTACATTATCGTCCTTGGTATGCTATTCGCGTCGTTTCCATCCAGGTCTCCCTTAATGAGTCGGATTACAATTTCATTTCATTCGTAGCTTGCACTATGACAGCGCTATGGCTATCGCTACCGTCAACGCGACTTTTACCAGCGTACTCGTATATGTTCCCCCACATCAATCTTCTCACGTGCAGTAGCTGCCTACAGTAAATGGCCGCAGGAGTCTCTATGTAAGGGGTGCACTAATACCGGTAACGGTAAGCGCATTCGAAAGACATTCAAGAAGTTATTGACTTGGGATTCACAGCCACAAAAAAATTGCCTGTTGTCACTTCCAGGTGGAGCATCATTTTAGGGGAGAATTTTTGATTATATGACTGTTTAGATTTCAGACGAGTGAATCCATTCGTTCGGCATGATGCGGAAGCCAAACTGAGAGGAAGATATTCCTAAAGAGGTAATTCTGACTATGTCCTAGGTAATTTCATCGTTCACTAACAAACGCTGACAGTGCTTGAACCATCCTAAAATAACAAATCAATAAGACATTCCATTTGATCTTATTACTATTATCAGACCATTTTCTCTGCTAAACGCTTCGTTTCGAAACCTTTCTGCGACTTCATAGACATCGGGTAAGTTGAAGGGGGGGGGGGGGTGATTTTGAAGAGCTTAGAGAAATCTATCGCAATTGTGAAATTTGAGTGAGTTTGGTACTGTTCGAAAAGAACCGCCAATTGAGTTCTGGTCGGAGAACATTGACGCAGAAAACCCACCCCTTTCTTTCCTTAGGGTACAGTTTTTGAAAACAACGTCCGACGGAGTTTATGGTTTAAGGTTGCCGGACACCCCTACAGAGCCACAACGACTTCATTGGCTTTCTCATACATCATTGCTGTAAATCAAGTATGTCCTGTTCAAAGCAGTGAAAGTAGACGCATATAGTCAACTACGTGCTGGTGATCACATCTATGCAGGAGCTCACGATTGATAGGTAATAATTGCGACTCTATGGACTGTGAACTCAGGATTAGAGTTTTCGGATTGCGACGGAATCTTCTGCGGTCGCATATGGGCTATAGTTTCCGGCTGCCGGCTACAGTTGTTATAGACCACGGCGGGTTGCGAGCTACTGTAGTGGGCACTGTAGCTGAACTTGGTACCCATCACTCAAAAACTGAAAAATTCATATAGAAGTTAGCAGGCCTTGCTGGGCATTGCAATTCTATTGAGGTGAACCCAGCGACACGTATAACTATATAGTAACATATTAAGTTTTTCGATTAGATCTGTGAAAAGTAGTACTTGGTATTACCCACAGGATTTCCTGTAGCACCACATTCGGTTTGGTAGTTGTGCTCAAGAAGCCTGACGAGACAGAAATGTCTGTTTAGGACAATTTGCTTCCGTTTATTCGCTTCGTAATACACGCTATCATTCTCATGATCTGGAATCGAATCTCTCATAGATGTCCACCCAGGCCAAGCTAATATTCCTTAGCTACCTGAGCTACAGGATCAGCTAATGATAATGGTCTTGTCTAGGAGGATAAGAGAAGGACCTATACATTGATTAACCTCAGTAACTCACTGATTGGACTGGATTAGAGATAAGGCTATTTTTTTGCTTTAGTCGATCCAGTCTGAGGGGTGAGCCCATCATTCGACTTTCCTTCACTACAATCGTATTGGCGTATGGAATGCTTCTGTGCCTATGCAATGACTCGCGGTGGCCAGCCTATAATCAAGTCAGTGTTTTGATTCTCCTAGACAAGTCTGGCACAAATTAATAAACCCTAGGAGGATGGAAGGCCTAGCCAGCCTAGGCGAACATCGATTCGCGATTTCAACCTGTACCATGCGTGTATGATAGTGCGCCAGTTCCGAGTAAAATACCACTTTCCTTATTCTATGGTTGCGCATTCGAAACGGCACCATGATTCTGAATGAAAGCCGAATGCCGAAGTTCATCTTAAAAACGGGATCGATTAAAACTAAAAAGCTATCTTTTTGAATTTTCCGATTACTCGATTAATACATAGGGTCCTGTTCGTAAATAGTTTGCGACCTAAATTGTTTTGCTTTCAGGATCCCCTGAAGTACCGGTAACACCAGTTCCGTCCTATATGCAGGAAAGCTTCGAGACCATCCAAAGGTACAGTCGTTCACCTCGAACGTTTCTACCATTTAGATGACACTATAAGCCACGTAAAAAACTCGTTCATGAAGTTTAGTGGAGCCAACCACTTGGAACGGCTTGAGTCGACATTAATATAAATTCGGCCCCACTCTCAGTCCCTTTCACATATGAGTACTTTCAGAAGACCGCCTGCTCTTAACAGAAGTCTCCGATCCATGACGATAACCGGAGAGGCTGGACGACGGTTTTGACTGACGTGGAAAATACTCTGTGGAATTTTACCATATATGTTTTATATGTATATGAAAGGTGTCTGTATACAGTTATACAGCTGACTGGCTTTTCGGTTAATGCGTGTCACTGCAACTAATTTGATCATTTGCCAAGAGTTTGATGACCGAAATGTCCACATTGACTATTCATGAACACGATCTCTCACTATGTGCTCTTGTAATTTTCCAGTGTTTTCATCAGAATGCCTGAAAATGTCTTCAAAAAAAGATTTTCATGATTCTGTTGTCATTTCTTTAGTATACACAAAGTTCCAAAATTGCCTTGTTAAGAAAAAGCTTCTTGGAAGGCGCGTGTATGAAGCTTGGTAAAGAACGTCCTCAATTCGCACTGTTTTGGGTTCCAAAAAGGCGGGATAGCAAATATGTAATATGTCGGTAATTAAGGGCCGGCAAATGTGGTGTAGTAGCAAGTGGTCAATTACCACAGCTCCATAGTCCCGTATCAAATCCTAGACCGGCATTCGCGCATAACAAGGTCACTGGTTGGAATCCAGGATCGATATTCGCTTAAGCCATCCAAGCCTTCCGTCTCCCTCCAAGGTCGACGGGCGTTAGGAACGACTTTGAGTAATCGATTTGCCGCACGCGGCTGTCGCGGACCACTCACTCGCCGTTATTACAGCTCTAGCGTTCTTCATACAGCTCAATCGATATGTGATCATTATTTCATGCATATTTCTACTATTAGTACTTTTGTTCTTGCATTTCTTATCTACTGCTGCATCCTGCTACATTCCTTCGCGTGCGACGCCCCTCTCACCGCGACGCGACCATTTCGTTCCTAATGCACCACACCCCGATAAATGGTACCAGACTTGTATGGGAGGATAAAAGCACTGACTCGTACATCGGCTGGCCACCGCAATTCATTGTATAGGCCATATACGCTTTCAATACGCCATTACGATACTGAATGGAAGACGAGTGGTGCATCCCCCTGACGGGATTGAATAACGAATCAAGACCTTACCCTTCATCCTGCTGGGACGAATAAAATATGTATATACCTCATAATTATCGTGAACTGTGTCTTAGACTTGCACGTTTGTGATCAGTGTGCAAAATTATGATTAGCCCTAACTACTGATATTCCATCTGAATACTGATATTGAGATATACAATCGAAAAAGCGCTTAAAAATATTCCAGGAGCAAAAACATAAAGCAATGGCAGGTAAATTCTTACACCCATTTATGTCCCCCAGTACAAAGGTATCTGAAGTACAGGACTGAGTTCGTTCTTCGCGAGCTGCTGCTGTGAACATACGAACCCATGCGATACCATTTTTCCTAAAAGCATCTTTACCGGAAAAGTCCTTCCCCGAATTTATCAAGAAAATATAATGCACAACATGGCTACGCTACAGTATGAACTGTAAGGTGATTAAATTGTATTTTATAAGGAACAAAAACACAGTAATCATCTCTCAAGGAAGTTGCCGACCCCCATCGAATACCGCCCCTCTTCCTAATTTCTCTGTTTGCCATTGTCAAAAACAAGTTGTTTCTGTGACGTGTTACCTATACTTACTGCTATGCAGGTGAGACAGCTACCATCAATCGCTGCGCTACGCCACAAGACGACTTATAAGCAGTTCTTAGTTACAGCCCAGCCTTATTCTGCTGGATCGTGTACTTCGGCGCTACATGTGCAGACCAGCTCATCGGCTCCGTAGAAGTCTTGTTCTGACCCTTGCCCCCTATTTTCATTCCTTCAGGTAAGAATGTGCAAGAAAGAAAGGTACAAACGTACAGTAGCGCTCAAAAGTCTTCGGTAAAATGGGTTTCAGCGGTACTTTTCAGTCGTAACTCCCTTCCTATTAGATCTAATCATGCGAAATTCCTATATTTGGAGCGTGGGTGTATTGTGAATATTTACCACTATTCACCTGCAATCTGGTCATGTTCCAGATATTCCAAGAAGCATGAACTCAAAATCGACTGAAAATACAGATGATGGCCCTTCTAGAATCTCTTTCCTTTTTGTCATGTCTGAAGTATACGAGCGGTAATGCTGAACACAGTAGATGAGAAAAACGCACATAAGGTGCGAATAACTGCAGACGTCAACGACTTTACTTTTGGCAAAACCTGCTACCGCAACAAACACAATACTGCTCTACCTGCGGATACTGCAGTTTCGCAGTCGAACAGTGTAGGGTTGAGTGAAATATGGTCTAGTTAAACATATCCAAATCTCGAGCGATTTGCTCCACTAAGAAAAAAGTTATGAACGAAAAAGCGCTAAAGCATTTCACCGAAGACTTTTGAGCGCTACTGTATGTGTAAATGTCCCATCGAGCTTTGCATTCACTTTAGACGAAAACTATTTTTTTCCTTTCGAAGCCAATTCAAGATATCCCTTACGATGAGTTATGGGCCTTGTACATGCTGATTTTATTTGTCTCAATTGTATGCTTACCAAACTATCCACCAGAAAAGGGAGCATCGCCCTGTAGAGAGTTCTGTTGAAAATAAATGCACGAACAAAATAGTAGTGGCTTAAGTCTGAATGTAATAGGTTGATGCATAATTATTGCGAATTTTTTCGCGGCTTCCTCTCTCTCAATACAATTTGAGTATTGAGTTCGGGATTCAATAGAAATGATCTTCTTACTTTACTTAACTAAAATATGCCTAGAAAGTCGCATGATATGGAGAACATCTACATGTTCTCCACATCATGCGCCACATCATGGAAAGTTGGAAAGTGGTTGACTATTTGACGATCTCAACGAACGTTTGGCGATGGAACAGAAAAGGAAAGGGATCTGTTCCTAATTCCGCAATGTTCACCGGAAGAACTATTACCAACTGTTCATCGAAAAATTGGCTAGCGAACAGAACTTTCGACGAAGTGGATGGCTTGATGGCCGACATCGAGGCATGGATCGCCTCCAAGAATCGAAACTTTCTTGCTTGGTAAATCCAACTGCCCAGCAAATGGGAAGCAGTGCTTGACGTAGATGATGGTTAAGTTCCAGAGTAACAAAAGTTGCTGAAAAAAAAACCGCAGTAGTTACGCATCAACCTAATAGTTTACAAACAGGTGGGAGATATTCATGAGGCTTTCGTTTCTCGGTGACAGGGTAGCCAGCTGGCGTACAAGTGAATTCTTTTATCCATCTACACTACTTTGGTCGAACACGGAGGATTAGGAAAAATCGATAGTAAGGGCGAATTTCGATCCTATATAAGGCCGCAGGTTCAAATTACGAGTAACATCAAAAAGCCACTACAAATCTGATGGAGATTCCAATTTTTCGAGGGTACTTATTGACGTCGCTTACTTTACCCTTTTCTACTATTGCCGAATTCGTCAAATTTAGATGTAACTTAATGGGCTCAAGTAGAAAAACAGCTTCAAATTGTCATATGAGTACTCCGCATCAGTAGGTTCGCAACAAACCGGCTTTTCTGTTTCACCTGCAACACCTCTGGTTCCATTATTCATCGACTAGTACAGAAAACGTCTCCAATTGTCCCCATCGGAATGCAGTGTAGTCCCTTGAGCCTTGTTCGGGTGCGAGAGATGGGGCACACTATTTTCGTTCAGAGTTTCTAAGATGAAGTTTGATCATCGAGATGGTAGTGGGGCTCGCTTAGTCGCGAGGGATCCGGACAGGAAGCGCCCCAACCGAGCGGTCATGACAAATCCGCCCCTTTCACCTCGGTGCATTCGATGAATTTGTGATCGAAACAAAGAAAGCGAGAACAACGATTTATTCTACTCTGTAAGTCATGGGCTCATAGCAAAGATGATACTGGTTTGCACTGCTCTGGATTGGCAATAGAGTCTCGCTGGAATCTCCAGGAGTAGCAGGAAGTGGAGGAGGAGTTTCCATAGTAGAAGGCCGCATTACCATAAGCCAGACAAAGGCCCTTAAAAATGAATATTATCAGATAAGTCAAGTTGAACAAATGTGTAAAACATGGCCTAATCATGGCCTACTCAACTATATTTGATCTCAGGCAGACAGTGACTGATTGGTGTTATCCTACTTCATATAATTCGCTAAGTGCTAAGTGTCTGTTGGTGTGTCGGTGTGTTTGTGTGTGTGTGTGTGTGTGTCGGTGTGTGTGTTTGACCGGAAATTCATAACTCCTGTTCCCGTGGACCTAGAAAGCTCAAACTTGGTAGGAGTACAGGGGGCAGTATGGGAACACTTACGGCGGGTAGCAGGACCGGACCCCGCCCACAGGGGGCGGGGTGTGCGCGTTCGAAATTTTAGGTCGCAAATTCATAACTCCTGTTCCAGTGGATACAAAGCGTTCAAAATTGGTGGGAGTACAGGGGGTAGCATGGGAACACTCATGGTAGGTGGTAGCACCAGACTCAGCCTACAGGGGCGGGGTTGTGCGGAGTAAACATTTGAGCGGAACTTCGTAACCTCTGTTTCTATGGACCTAGAGAGTTCAAATATGGTAAGATCACAGCTTTTCGTATTAACAGTAAAACCTCGGCTTTTTAATAAGTGGTGTAGGATATGATGGGATCCTAGATACTCGGTGACAAGAACCGATAATAACTGATAAAAGAAGATAAGGGGCCTGAGAGAGCAAGGGCCACCTGCCGATCGAAATCCTAACGCCTTCGGTATTTACGATGTAGCTTTGGCTGTTCAGTATGTTTCATTCGATAAGATGAGATGGTAGAGTAGGGTGACAAAAGGAGTGGTAAGTACAGTTATAAGGACCCATTAGCGGCATTACTATAAGCAGATTAGAATTTTGCTCATTTCTTGATATTAGATTACGACCGCTTCACAGCAATGTTTGTGACTTGATGAAGGATCCTCATTGTTCGATACCCTCTGCGACAAAATTAACCGACCACCAGTTGTTTGGAACTCTTAACTAATATTATCTCTGTAAAGTAAAAGGCTCATTGATAACACCTGAAAATGGTGTTATCATCACACAAAATATTTGCCAGTACCGCCCAAGGCTTTGGTTACCTAATAATTCAATCTTTATTGGGTATTTATCTTCAAGAACGAGAGCAAAAGATCGAGACTCCCAATTAAAGACATAAGTGCCGACTTTCCATAATACCATTACCCTGTTAATCCTTAGTCCAAACTTCGTGTACAGGAAAATATTACTTGCCCCGAAGAAGGGGAGGAGAGTTAGCCGATTACTACAACTTTGTCAAAGAAGGAGGGGAGCCTGGCTCAGCTGGGCGAACCGACTTCACATAAGGAGGATGCCCGGCAGCAGCCGGGCGATCCGACTTAAATTATTGTACAGAAAAAATCGCTCCCCATTCGAAGCTAATACTGAAGGTGTAGAGCTTTAAAAGAAAAAGGAGAATCCCAAGGGATATTCACGCAGAGCGAATTTCTTACAGGAAGGAGAAGCGCCCGGCGAAGCCGGGCGTCATCATAAGAAGGAGGGAAGCCCGGCGTTAGCCGGGCGGCCCGACTGGTTTTGTCTAGATTAGGATACAGTCCTACTACGCTAGGTGTGTCTTTGGTTTTTCGGTGTGTGTGTGTGCGTATGTGTATGTGTATGTGTATGTGTATGTGCATGTGTATGTGTATGTGTATGTGTACGTGTATGTGTATGTGTATGTGTATGTGTGTGTATGTGTGTACGTGTGTATGTGCGTGTGCATGTGTATGTGTGTATGTGTGTATGTGTGTATTTGTGTGTATGTGTGTATGTGTGTGTGTGCATGTGTGTGTATGTGTGTATGTGTGTATGTGTGTATGTGTGTATGTGTGTGTGCACGTGTTGTGTGTGTGTGACCAGAAATTTATAACGCCTGTTTTTGTGGACCTAATGGGTGGCAGGATCAGACTCCCTCTACAGGGAAAGGGGCGTGCGAAATTTGGAGCTGCAAATTCACAACTCCTGTTTACGTGGACCTAGAGCGTGAAATTTGGTAGCATTGCAGCTTTTCGTATTCAACGTGGAACCTCGACATTTCAATAAGTGGTGTAGGATATGACGGTATCGTAGGTGCTTGGTGGCAGGAACCGATATTTATTTATTTTTTTATTTGGTGCACGCTTAGGTGCGCTAACTACAATTCCAAGATCACATTAACACAACAACCTGCACTCAATTAAAAGAAGATATGGTTTAAAACAAAAGGTAGAAAGATAGAAAGATCTCCAGTCAGGCGCAACAAAAAAAGAATGAACCGAAGTATGAAAAAAAGAATGAATATGCACTGCAGGAAGGTCAGATAGGTACTACGAGCTGTATGTTGATAATTGAAGAGCATCCACATTTGATTTCGATTGGCGCTAGGGATAACGCCACTCCCAGACAAACACTAGCATACCTTTGGAATTGGAGACCGAATTTTCGGATGTTAGGTATTCCCTACCCCTAACAATTCAGCCTCCGACCCGCCATTACGATCATCACAGCCTTAGGAGAATTATCTGGTTGTGAGATGAGAAAAGGTAATGAAATAAGAAAGTCGAGTTCTAGTGCAAAGGGCTCATGACTAATTCTAATAATTCTCCTCACTGGAAACCTACTACCTGACTGAAGGAATCATATACATCTACAATAGTATTAACAAAACGAAACAAACAAACAACAAAGAATAAGAATTGTGACGCAAAGAAAAGAATAGTCTAGCGCGGACCCTTTATTTCACCACGAGTCAACCAGTTTTGAATATCGTTGCAAAAATCATCAGCAGGAATAAGCTACAAGCGAAATGCTGAATAGATTTTTCCACGTGTTTGGAAGAGTCTTCAAAAATCCTGTATTCCAAGGCGTGATAACAAGTCAATTTTCTTCAACCTATTTTTGAGAACGTTACTGTTCTGCGAAGCGAGAACTCCAGTTGGTAACATCTGAAGCCATTTTGCCCCACGGAAAAGTAGAGAGTTATAAGCTTTACAATACTGCTTCTTCATAAGTTTAGGACATTGTAGAGAGAGCTTGTAGGCGCGCCCTCGACGAGGCCTAATAGTCCAGTAAGTACTTGGCCTCAGCTTCAACTCGCCCTTCAGAAGCTTGACGCAAAAAACCACATCGTTAAAAATGCGGCGATAGAAAAGCGTTTTGAGTTTGTATCGATGCAGACGCTCTCTATAACCGGGCATACCAATGGGGTAATCTGGATTCGGATACATCAAAATTCTTGTGAATGTTTGCTGTACCTTCTCTATTTTCACTTGCAACTTTTTTATGTGGGGGCTCCAGATCTGAGATCCATATTCTAAAACTGGGACCACACAAGCCTTGTGAAGTTTTATCGAGATTGATGCATCATTATACCGGATGTTTGGGAAAATAGCAAAAAGAACACTATATGCCTTTTGTACAACTAAACTAATGTGATGATCAAAATTCAGCCCCGTAGAACTACATCTTTGTATGTGTACGGTACCATGATGGCTTCCCCAATGTGAAGTACAGATGTTTTCGACAAACTCACAATTATTTCCCAGGCATTAGCCCACTCCATCATGTTATTAATGGACTGGGTTAAGGCTTGATGAATACGACCATGAGTAGTTTCACTATAAACGGCGTATACTTTTATATCATCAGCATACATGCGAACCTTCACTGCTGGATGAGTAGTCAAAAGATTAGGTAAATCATAAGTATACATCAAGAACAAAATGGGTGACAAAACACCACCTTGTGGCACGCCGCTAGTGCATGGGTATCGCCTTGAGAAAGAGTCTTCGACTCTAACGCACATGTACCTAAGGCTCAGATAAGACCGTACCCATTCAAAAAGTGTTCCATCAACAGCTAGTTCTCGGAGCTTGAAGAGTAGTTTTTCGTGACTGACTTTATCGAAAGCTTTTGATAAGTCGAAGTATATCACGTCCACACCTTGGTCTTTGTTATAGCCAAGTTCCATTCAAATGTACAGTCAGCCATCAGCGTGCACGTGGAAGCACCCATCAGGAACCCATGTTGTTTAGGGACTATAATATTGTTTCTTGTCAAATGAAGTTCGTGTTTGTAAAGTATAACTTTTTCTAGCACCTTAACCGTAGAGCTAGTGATGCTAATTGGGCGGATTGATGACACTACCTTCGCATTCGGAACTTTTGGAATAGCTGTTATAATGGATTCTTTCCAGATGGGAGAAATTTCACAGAACATCAGGGAAGCGTTTAGAATCATACATATGGGCTTACAAAGAAAGCGAGCACACTTCTTGTATGCAATCTGAGGAACGCCATCTAACGGTACAGAGCAAGAGCTTTTGAGCGATTTCAGAATTCGGTGTACATCTTCGGGAGGTAACATAAGAGATGGAGAATCTGGTTGGTAACTGCCCTCTGAAGCTGTATCCAAATTGACTACTGATCCAGTATATACAGAGGAAAAGAATCGTGCGAGTTTCTGCTTTTTCATAACTACTCGAAACCTCTTTCCAGAGATGTCCTGAAGTATCGGTACGAAGGCGGCAGTCTGAAGAAAGCAAATAACATTTTCTTATCTGTACTGGAAGCGGCTCGCTTTTCTTTGTAAGCCAAAAATCTTTTTAAGTGATGATCTAGCTCCTTACAGATTTGCTTATAGCGACAGAGAATCCGGGGGAAACTTTTGTGATTCAGAAAAAAGCCTGACCTGTTGTGCCATCAAATTGTTGATGTGTTTCGGGTACCACAACTTCCGGACTTTCTTAGTTTCAAAAGGCACAAATTTAGCGAATCCAGAATAGAGAGTGCGTCAGAATCTTTTGTAGAGGTCATCAACGGATCTATATCCATCAAATGGACCTTGCCAGTCAATAAAAGAAAAGTATTTCAAGTGCGAAGCAAAATCAGTCTTGAAAAAATTAGGTAAGGGGAGTTCCCTGAACTCAGGCTGCGCTATGGTAATATCAAAGCGACAACACTATGATCAGACTCAGCAAAAGGCGAACAAACACGCACATTCTTGACCACTGGAGCATTAGCCAGCACTATATCCAGAATGGAGCTTCCACGCGTAGGCTGGGTGACAAGCTGAACCAAAGAACAACATCCGAAAAATTCAAGAAATTTGGACGATGCGGAACTTTTAGCCTTTCCTGTCAACCAGTCTATATCGAGGTTGAAATCGCCGAGAACAATTAGATGCTCATTTGAAAAACAGTGGTCAAGCATAGTTTCTAAAAGACTTTCGTCGTCATCAGAGGTTGAGTTAGGAGGGCGATATATCAAAATGACCGTAAATCGTGTCGAGGAAAAAAAGTCAAATCCTTGGAGGCAAAGAAGTTCTGACTTCAAACGAGGAGTAGCCACGGTAGTTAAGTTCATCGATTTCTTGGTTAGGCAACACACTCAACCACCTCTGAGCCCTGGTCGGTCAACGCGATGAACAGTATACGGACGACCTGACAGGATTTCAGAATCGATATTTTTGCTGACAACCGAGTTTCCGTTATAAAAAATAGGTCTGGGTTGCAGGCATTTAGAAAATACTGGAGGTGATGGAGTTTGTTGCAAAGACTTTTAGAATTGAACAAGTAACATTTTATTCCGGGGAGTGTCCCGCGACTGGCTGAGGGTTTACCGATTGCCGTGACTTGGGTAACTCATCAGCACGCCACAACTCGCCGCGATACACCACCCAGACACGGCTATTCAGCTTTTCATTTCGCTTTTTACACTCCAGCCGAAGCTGTAACTGATAAGATAAGGAGAATAAGAGATCACCTACTGATCAAAATCCTAGCGTCTTCTGGTTTCAATATGTTTCAATCGATAAGACGGGATGTAGAGTAGGGTGACAAAAGTGAGTGGTAAGTGCAGTGATAGGACCCTATTGTCCTAAGCCTAAGCCTACGATGAATTGACGGAGAATTCTGTTCATTTCTTGCTATTAGATTACGACCGCTACCCAACATGGTCTGTGACTCAATGAAGGATCCTCTCTGGTCGATATCATTCGCGGCAAAACTTAACCGACCGTTCTTAATCCGGAATTATCAACTAATGGCATCTTCGTGAAGAAAAAGGCCCATTGATAACGACATATGATAACGGGTTCACATCAGTCGAAGCATTTGTAAGTACCGCCCAAGGCTCTAGTTGTCTACCAATTAAATTTTTGAAGGGTATTTTTTTAGAAAAGAGAGCTGAAGATCGGCACTTCCAATCAAAGGCGTAAGCACCGATTTTCTTGAATACCATTCGCATTGACCTGCAAGTTTCTGTTCAAAGCTCGTGTATAGGGAACTACCATTTGTTTCAAAAAAGGAGTGGAGAGTTAGCCGACACCTATAATTCTGTCAAAGAAGGAGGAAAGCGCGGCGCTAGTCGGGCGAACCAACTGGTATCATAAATCCACAAAACTGTATCGCAAGAACTTACAACGTCTTTGGTTGAAACTAAGTCATGCGCCTTGCACATGTCATGTTAGTCCTTGTCTTCATTAATTACTTCACATGGAGGAAAGGACTATACAACGGGTGGGCGACACATTGAGCGGTTAGAAAAATTTAAGAAATGAAAAAGTGGTTATGTTCAGTCGGATCTCAGCAAAAATAATATTGGACCCTACCGAGACGAAGGTAGCATACATGCAGTTCTCGATCAAACAACACGCCTTCAAGCAATCGTGAAGGGATGCAGATGTGTTCGCGTACACCTTGAAAGTGTCACCTGGCGAGCCACAATATTTAGTGAATGTGCAAGAAGGCGATTGAGAGACCTGAAACAAACCTCTCCAAGCACCTCAACATTCTTGAAATCACTGGAAGTTCGATTTCTCTTCACTGGCTATTACTGAAACATCAGCAATTTTTAAAACCCTTTTGATTTTTTATGGGATTCTTCAGTGGGATTTCGATGAATTGTGATTCTATAGTGGAAACATTTCACATATTGCGAACATTTCCTGCTTCACGGTTTTATTTTGAATTCTTCAGTTGCAGTTGAAGGAAAAAGGTTTTTTCCATGATAGTCCAATTACCTCTCAACTCTTCGTGGGCATTGAGAGGTCTGCACTGGAAACCTTGGCAGAAGATAACCTCTAGATTCCTTAGACCTCCATCTTAATCTATATCCATTCGTGTTAGGGTTGATCTGATTGGGTCGGTCAAGGCAGTAAGTGTCATAGGTATATGTGATCGTTATTGCTTCTTATCAGAAATTTCTAGGGACTGGAAATTAGAGACAGCCAGATTTAGAAGCAAGCAATGAAATATACCTGCAACATGAAAACGACCACTGCAAGTGTTTTACTTGGCCACATCGTTTTGAGAAGACTCGCTTCTGAAATGTCAATTCTCACGATAGCAATGCCAAAACAAAAAACCTTCATGGTCAGCGTTTTGTTCAACTGTCCTCACTGAATGAATAAAAAATGAGTTAGCGAAAAATAATAGGACATTGTTACAATTACAAAAAATGCGAGGATGATGGTGAATGATAATACAGCCTAAACGGCACCATTTGCTCCAGCTAGGCTAACTTCGTTTCATTTTCCTCCCAAGTAATGCAAGACTGAATTTTGCACAGTTCTTTGCTATCTGTTCATGTCAAAATATGCCTAACCCTTTTCATTTTTTCAATCAAACTCTTGGAGGAAATCTGCCACAGACATGACATTAAATGATGATTTCTATGTGACTGAGCTGTTTCTTCATTTTTTCTGGCCATTCACAATGGGAATTTGGAGTCGCAGTTCATTTGAGAAGTAATTCCTTCTAACAGCATTCTACCTAGTATTCTGACCTGGAGAACCTATTCTTCCTAATCTTCGGACCTACCTGATTCGAATTAGTGTATTCACTGTATCACGGAAATATGGGGATATGAAAAGCTTGGTTCACTTGAGCTAAGTCAGATTTCTCGAGCACGGAGATGTGCCTTGAAGTCAGAAAAAGGAGTGATACCTCATAGTGGTTCCGAACTTTATGTCAGTATTGAACCACTCCTTTCCTGAGATGATTGTCAGCAAAGCAGGAATGGCCCTTGAGTGGAAGATAGAAAGTAGTTACTTAATGTGTTCAAAGCCTTCACCCCAATAATGACGTTCGAATCATTTAGAGATCGGAGCGATGTTGAAGATGCTTTTCGAAGAGCAACATCGCAAGAACATCAAAGTTTGTTATGTCTAGTGTTTTATCATCTAGTAGAGCCTCTGAGATTGATAATAAGTTCAACTGTTGGCGAATTAGAGGATCTCAGAGGTTCGTAATTCGCAGTAATTGGTAACTGCTTCAACAGTCAACAGAATTTTCGGCCTATTTTTTATTAATCCGAAACCTGAATAGGACGAATATTACAAGCCGGGTTTTTCCGAACAGGCTGCTATCTCGTTCTCGCAAACCCTTTTTTGATGGACCTTCAACAAAAGTGCATCATAATGTACACGCTGCGAAAAGAGTTTTTTGGACGCACCGTACCTATAGTAGGAGACGCACTTACCGATAATGGGTGAAGTTCTGATCTCACCACTGTCAGACTGTGGGCCCTGCTGAAAATATTTCAGATATGTAGTTGAAGAACAAATATCAAGTAGGGAAATCTTTTCTCGGGAGCAGGATAGAAATGGTTTGTTGACCGAACGAGTCCGGAGTGAAAGTTCAATTTCAGGTACTACTATTTGAAGTACCAGCGACGTTAACAGAAGGCGACGATAGTCTACGAAAAAGTTAAGGCTTCTGTGTGTAGCTTCCAGAGGAAGTTCGGCTGCTGTTTGGGCTCTCGATGAAAAAATGGCAACTGATCGACTCACAATCACCTAAAGGAGATTAGAGCTCTAGTGAAGCAGTTCGTTTTAGTAACTTCCATATGAATACAAAAAACCCAACTCTCCTGAGAACACTCTCTAAAGGGTATACTGTAAGGAACTCTGACTAACCTGCCGCTCGAAGAATGGGTAGATGGGGAATGACTTACAACGGGGCTTTTCAGTAAATGGTTTTCTATTCAACTCCATGAACATGAACTCATCACCACAGCGACGCTCTTAAGGGTTATGGCAGAAAAAATGTTATGAATGAGGTTTCATGAACAATGGTTTGACCGCCAGCGTGGCGGATAAGAATTCGTTGAAATTACTGAGAGCAACAGTTTGTTTCACGAAAGTTCATCGATGATTATGTTAGGTCACAACGAACGAGTTTGTGACCATTACGGTCAGTATGGTTAGAAAGCATTTTTTCACTAATATGGTTCCTTTCTGAGAGCAAGGGTGGTGTAGTGGCAGGCGTCGCTAAGGCGCACGCATGCTCACGGTTCCGAGTCCCGAGTGGATCTCCACCTTAACCAACCAAGCTTTTCGTTCTTTTGAAGGCTGACTGGAACCGGATTTGTTTTGGGGCCAGAAGATAGGTTTTATAAACCTTGACTTGTTTTTCCATCGGCTTGCCATCGCACGTATTGTACGGGCCAAATGCAATGCGCTCTCCATGCGCCGTATTGATGGAAAGTGAAACTATTTTTTCAAACGGATGTTTTTAACAAATTGCTTTAAGTGACCAACTTGTAAAGGAAAGCGCGATTGACGGCATGACATCACTCACGAAACAAAAAGCGCCTGAGTCCTCACTAGTTTTCGCCTAAGGCATGCAAACTAGTCGAACACCGACTGTTTCTGTCGCCTCTACAAAATCGAAGCCAATCATTGTATGACTTCCATAATCTATTGATGAGTGTAGTTGGGACAAATGCAAATAAACCTTACTAATCAAAACAAATGCACTCGGTTGTAGGGGCTCAAGATGTTGAATAAGCAACATCATCTTCGGTGTGTGTCGTTACCATCCAGGCTTCCCTCAACGAGTCGGATCTACCGTTGTCCCAAAACCAACGGAAAGAGGAAACGACCATTTTTAACAACATGAAATCATTGGGGTCAACATCGTTCCTCTTCTGCTCTAAGCATAAGCTGAGTAGCATAACGCACCCCGAGAGAAGATAACCTCCAAAACGCTTGACTAACATTCAATTGAATTCATTGCCTATCTCCAAAATTCCTCTTTCGTAGGAAGATGAAGTTTTGAAAGGGTATTCAGAGTCACGCACCCACGTGCCGTCTCATTTCTGTGCAATCAGCTTGCACACTGCCAGCGCTACTACCACCAGCTCATTTAGATGGGTTTGCCATGTACGCCCACAAGTCCATGTTCCCACTTGACGGCTGCCTACAGTAATTGGCCACAGGGGTCCCTGGGGTACAGTTTTTGAAAACAACGTCTGACGAAGCTCAGGGTTTTGGGTAACCGGACACTCCTTCAGAGCCACAACAATTTCATTGGCATCCTCATACATGCATATATCTTTGCTGAAAAGAGTGATTGACCGCTACGATTCTGAATGGAATCGAATGCCGGGGCTCATCTCAGAAATCGGATCGAATGGCGCTGAAAAAAACTGTCCTTCTAGACTTTCCAATTATCCGATAAGTAGGTTGCTTTGCATTCAGGATCCCGTGTAGTACCGCTAACACCTGTTCCGTCCTACATGCAGGAGTCCAACATGCAGGAAAGCATCGAGACCATCCAAAGGTACAGTACGTACCAGGTACTACGAGCCATGAAAAAAATTTCGCTAATGAATTTCACCAGTACCCACAACCACTTGGAACAGCTTAGACCGACATTAACATAAATTCGACCCCATTACTATTCCTTTTCACACTCTAGTACTTTCAGAAGACCGCCTGCTCTTAACAGAGGTCCATGACCATAACCGGGTATGCTGGACGACGGTTCTGATTGACAAAGAAATGACTAGATTTTCGGTTGGTGCGTGTCACTGCAATTAATTTCATCATTTGCCAAGAATTGATGACCGAAATGTCCACATTGACTATCCACAAGCACAATCTCTATCTATGTGGTCTTGTGATTTTCAAGTGTTTTCATTGGAATGCCTAGAATTTCCTTCAAAAAAAAAAGAGATTTTCATTATTCTGTGGTCATCATTTTAGTATCTTCAAAGTTTGAAATTTGCTTTGTAGAGAAAAGTTCCTTGGAAGGCGCGTGTATGGCACTGAGTGAAAAACGTCCTTAAAAGCGCAATAATTCGGGCTTCAAAAAAGCGGGATAGCAAATATGTAATATGTAGGTAAGTAAAGCAGGCAAATGTGGTGTGTAGGTAAGTGGATCGCTGTCACATCTGTATGGTCCGGGATTGGATCCCGAACCGGTTCTCGCGCAGGCCAACGCAGCCTTCCACTCCTCATGACTCGGTCTCAGTCGGAGTTGGCAGGATGAGGGTATCGAACCATTTTATGCCTATAATGATACAGATAGAAATGCTCGAAACTAACTTAAAGGCACGGCTCACGATAAAAAGGTCCCTGAGTTCTTCCTTTAACAACACTCAGCGCCCCCCGGTGTCACGTTAGACGAGTGTTGAGACAATACAGATTGCAACTAATCGTTCTAGGACCCACACACAATCAGCTAATCGCCGAGTGATGAGGCGATGTTTTTCTCCTATTCTTTTTTTCACTGTTTTTCTTTTTGCTGCCGCAATCCCTTATTTAATTTTCTACTCCTAGAGGCTGAAAAAAGTGAGTTACTTTTGCTGTTACTAGGGTTTTTTTTGTTTATTTATGCTTATAACTGAATGACTTTTTGCTCACCATTGTCTGTTATTCGCACTAGGTCCCACACGCGCGCAGTGAAACACACTGTTTAGCTCGTCCGGACGCCCCACTGTTGTGTCCTCGAACAGCAATTATAAGACGATTTATTGCAGTGAGTTGTAGAATAAATACTAGTAACAATAGGGCCTTATATACGGTCCAAAAGGGGCGGTACGATCAGTGGTCATACTCCGATCTGAGGTCTCCATGATCACCTACAGGGTGCTTGACCCGCGGGGCGAGATCAAGATGGGGTCAAAGCCAGGGATCCAACACCCACCTTCTTCATTTTTCTGGATTCTTTCTCGTACAGCCCCCTTTTGAACGGTTTTTCGAAGCCTTTTTAACTTTGGAAACACCGATGCACGCAGTTTCTTCACCTCAGTCGCCCCAGTCTCGATCTCCTCTTCCATTTTTCATTATAATCTGGATTACCCAAAATTATCGTGAACTGTGCCTTTAAGGTACATAATTTCGGTAATCGAAATGATTGGGTAAATTTGCAACATGAACTCGCAAAAACTGAGCAACTTCGATCCGCTTTACTTTGCCTCCCTGGCGAGTACCTTTGTTGCAGTGAGGTGTGATCCACAGTTAGACCCAAAAATGCCTACATAAGCACTTTCATACGGATGTTTGTTGTTTGGGCAGCTTTTTACAGCCATTTTGCACTAGGCCACATGGGCCTAAACTACCACATAAGATCTGCCTAAATAAAATATGTACATCATTAAGTTGGTGGGTTTTTGTTCAGATCACCCCAGCTCCTATTAATGGCTAATCGGTTGACTGAATAGAGATTGGGGTGAGGGGGTGCTCAGGGGTGAGACGACTCTGAAGGTGGCCAGCTGGCATGCCTAAGATATCCATCCAAGAAAGTTTGGTCGTCTCCGGTCCGTCCAGCGCAATGTTCCTTTTTTCGCGTTGACTCGGCCACACTACTAGTTTAGTTTCTATCTCAGTTTGTTGATTGGACTTGCTCCAATTCGCGCCAGCAAACGAACATCCTTGAGAAATGGCACCGATGATTGAATATGTACAGCTCCTACAAACAACTGTGTTCAATTAAGCAGATTACCTTGCAGAACAAGATGTTTTTTGAGGAGATACGATACCGCCAACTTCTTTTCAAGTAGTGATCTGATTTGTAGTTGGAGTAGTTAGCTAACGTTCTGGCTATTTATGTTCGGTTGTCCGAAAAGTCTCCACCAATATTTGAGTCATCTTTGGAAAAGAATTACTAGAAGAACAAATTCATTCACAGACAACATATCGTCCATTCTGTTCAGCAACGGTTCGCCACCTTCCTATCAGTTTCATTATCTCACTTTCATAGAAGGTTCTAGACTTCGAACTGAAAAACCCTCTCAGGTGCTTTTTGCGGTCCTCTAGTAGAATGAACGATTTTCCATTCGGGTGCTATTGTATAAAAGAAACCTAGGGAGGTGGTAGCATGATGGTGCTATGTCTAGACTATATGAGGGATCTAGTCAGACATCCCACCCAAGCTCCAGCAATTTGCGAGTGACCATAAATATGTGTGGTCTGGAGTTTTTCTGTTGGAAGACAACGCTCTTACGATTGGCTATTTCTAGGCGCTGCTTATCAATTGTTTTCTTGACTACAGTACCTTTCTAAAGTTATCGTCCGAATGTGCGGCAGCAGCTCATAATAAATGACTCCCTTCCCAATCCTACTAGCAGCACAGAACAATCTTCCTCATCTGGATTTTGACTTTGAGAGTAGTTTGTGACGGCTCGCTGGGAAGGCTCCACGATCGTTCCCGCTCCGCGTTATCCGTTGTTGTATGCGATCCACTTTTTGTCTCCCGTTTTTATACGTTTCAGAAACAGCTCCTTTTGTTTCGTTTTAGCAACGAGTCGCACATGGAGGCGCGGTACATCACATTGCGCTCGCTCAGTTCGAGAGATACCCAAACATCCAGGCGATAACAAAACCGAGTTGCAGCAAATGATCATGGATGGCTAATTTCGAAACATTCAGTTCTCCTCTTATTCCACGAGCAGTAATTTGCTGATTCGTTACGATTAACATTTTGATTTGGTCGTTTTTCATTGGTGATAGCCTTTCTCAGCGCTGCCGACTTTCAACGGTGAATTCCCCTGGTTCAAATTTCGCAAATTACTCGCGTACTGTACGCTCCAATAACATGTCTATTTAAAGGTGCCAAATCTTTCTCACGGCTTGAGCCGCACTCTTACCCTCGCGGTATAAGAAAAGCATCAAGCGCCACAAATGCACGCACTGTTTCTCAAATTTCACAGGAGTCATATACAGACAAACCTTGAGAAAGTTAACCAAACTTGAACCGGGATAAAGGGGAGGGGTTACGCTTTCATGAAATATATAATATTATGAGTTTGGGTTCTTAATCTTTTATACAACAGTTGATAAACCCGGGGTGTTGAGAATGGGCGGGGACCTTCCGGACAACCCAATAGAAGCAGCTTGCTTATATTACTCATTTGACTGTAATAAGGACCAGGTCACTATGAGCCAAGCGATAACGCACTAAACAGAAACAAAAATTCGAAACGGCACTTGTCCACTCATTTAAATAAGGACCCGAAGCTAAATTTTTGTAGAACTAGAAATTACTGGTTGTTAGTTGACTAGTAGTAGACTAGGTTCCAGATTCTTAAAGACCTTCCGAAAAATTGGTTCCGAGGAGAATCAATCGTTTTCGCATGCGTCGCACAATTCACCACGATTCGAAAATGAGTTTTATTTCAAGGTGTACATCTTCTCAGCCGAGCTCTATACTTATATGATGAAGTCAGTTGTGATGAAGAATGGACGATTCAACTATCGATTACACTAATCAGGGAAAAACGGTTACATTGAAGGCTCACCACAATTTGTAACTTCAACCGTTCTAGGGGCACAGGAGTTCCTCCCACAGTTACAGCTATGGCCGCTCTTTGATGTACAACAGGGAATCTCAGATTTTGGTTGTTGCAGCGAAAAGCGGGCAGTTTGAAAGGAATCATCCTGAAACCAAGGATGATTCCTTTCAAACTGCTTTCTTTATTGCTGTAGAGAGGCATGCGAGGGCTCAGTTTCCGTCTTCCAATAAGCCTAACAACATAGACAATGACCTGATATAACACTACAAAAGAGATCCTCGTCCCTTAGGATGTTTAGGATGTAGTGGGGGCACATCGTCTACTTAAGCTATCTGCACTTCAAACGCAGCTTCGATAAACTGCTTGATTCAAGTCTTGCCTGACGACCTCATACAGTCATGGCTCAAGTACTGATGAGAGCTGAAGATCGAAATTCGTTCGCGGTCACTTATCCTGCTTTTAGGATGATAGCTGACGTAAAAGTGAGTTCTTTTGTCCATCCGAACTATCTAGGGCGGAGATGGTGTAGCGGCAGGAGCCCACTTCACACACGCATGGTCACGGGTTCGATTCTCGGTTCGATACCCGCCTAAGCCAACCAAACCTTCCATCTCGGCGGGGTTGGTAAATTGGTATCAGACTCGTCTGGGTGGATAAATGCATTGACTTATACATCGGCTGGCCATCGCAGTTCATTGTATAGGCTACACACGCACTCATTACGCTACTACGATTCTGAATGGAAGTCGAGTGAGGTGGCGCATCCCTCACACGGGATTGACTAACGCCAAAAACTTTATCGTTTATCCTTTTTTCATCCAAAGCAGTTCAGGAGACCTCGTAGGGATGGAAAACAAATCAGGATGGATAGGTATCCGATACTAGAACACAAGTCCCAATTACGAATACTCTCAAAAAACCAGGGCGATTCTGAATGGAAGTCCATTTTTTTAGCATGAGCGCATTCAAAAAAAGATTTAATTGAAGTCGATGACCTCATCTATTTATGCTACCATTTCATCAATTTCAGAGGTCATTGAGAAAAAGAGGTTCATATTATCATGCGACTACTACGCATCAGTAGGTACGCCGCGAAACGGTTTTTCTGCTTTACCTTTATCACAGGTGCTCCGTTTATCCATCAAATTTCTTTACCCGATGCAAGGGCCCCTCTATTCGTCTCCATCGGGAGCTGGTGTAAACATTTGAACCCTACTAACCACAAGGAGCATGCTATTACTTTCGTTCAGAGCCTTAATGAAGAGGTTTGATGATCGAGGCAGCGGCGCTGGTGCGGTCCCGGGAGACCCAGTCATTAACGGGCCCAGTCTAACGGTCATCATAAAATTGCTTCTTCTCCTTCTAGTCAATGAATTCGTGATTGAAACAAACAAAGTGAGATCAACAATTTATTCCACTGTAAGGAGTTATGGAGTGACAGAGCGTAAAGCTGATACCGGTTTGCACTGCTGTGGATCGGCAATAGAGTCTCGTCGAGTCTGTAGTAGTTGCAGAGACTGGAGTTTCTTTCAGGGGCGAAGCTCATATCAACACAATTAATACATACGCCCTTGAAAATGAATATTATCAGATAGCTCTCGTTCAACTATTTTGTAATTGCACGCTCATGGGCTGCCCAATTATATTTGATTCCATTCTGACAGTGACTGCTTGACGTTATTTTATTTTAATTGTGATACAGTATCACATATAGTACTGTATCACAATTAAGTTACAAAATCCTGACCCTAATCTTCGTCAATTACTCTGTATGAATACTATACAATAGATAGGCCACACAGTTAACGGTGAAAAAAATTGAAAAAATTAAAAGTGGTAATATTCGATCGAGTTTCAACAAAAACAGTGCTGGGTCTTACCGATTGGATGTAGGCGTAGAAGCAATTTTCGTTAAAATAACAGATTTTCAAGCATTCATAAAGGGAATTATTTCCGAAATCATAGACCTCTCCGGTACAATTAAGTGGCTTTTGACAAATCTCAGTGATGGTACAAGAATGCGACTGAGCGACCTGAAACGAACCTTTCCATGCGGTTTAATATTCTTGAAATCACTGAAGTCTTCGGCTTCTCTCAACTGGCTATCCTACTTTGTATAATTCGCTAATCTTTGTGTTTGTGTGTGTGTGTCGGGGTGTGCGTCCGACCGGGAATTCACAACTCCTGTTCACGTGGACCTAGAGCGTTCAACCTTGGTAGGAGTACGGGGAGCAGGATGGGAGAACTTATCGTGGGTGGTAGGGTCGGACATCGAACATAGAAGGCGGGGTTTATGCCAACATTTTCAGTTTGTCTCTAGGGGGTTCAAACTTGGTAGGAGGCATTCGGTAGTATGGGAACCCTTATGGTGCGTGGTAGGGCCGCCCCCAAGAGACGGGGTTTCAGCGAAATAAATGAGTGAATGTCCTTAATTTTCGATCGCGTGACTTGGAGAGCAAAACCTGTAGCAGTAGAGGAGGCAGGATAGAAACACTGACAATAGAAGAGGAATTAGAGATCAAGATCCGGTTGAATTAAATTCCCACTAGGTAAATTCTAGCGCCTCTATTATTTACGATTTAGCTTTGACGCTTTGAAACGCACCATTCGACAAGAAGAGTAAATGGTGTGATTGGGACCGATTATAAGGAGATGCGAGAAATCATTTCTTGCGGTTAGAGTACGGCCACTACCCAGCAAAGTTTGTGACTTAATGGAGAATCACGGTTGCGGTTCCCCTCTGCTTTGATATCATTCTTGGCAAAACTTATCGAACCGCTTAAAACCTTGGATCGTCTTTTAGTGATGTATCCGTAGAGAAACGGATCTGCATTCATAAAGAAGTTTGATAATGGTATCCTACTTTATATAATTCCCTAAGTGTGTCTGTTGGTGTGTCGGTGTGTTTGTGTGTATGTTTGTGTGTGTGTTTGTGTGTGTGTGTGTCGGTGTGTGTGTTTGACCGGAAATTCATAACTCCTGTCTCCGTGGACCTAGAGCGTTCAAAATTGGTAGGAGTAAGGGGGACAGGATGGGAACACCTTTGGTAAGTGGCAGGACCGGAATCCATGCTCAGAGGGTGGGGTTTTGCGCCGCAATAGTCAATTTGGCCCTAGGGCATTCAAACTTGGAAGAGGTACAGGCGGCAAGATGGGAACACTTATCGTAGATGGGAGGACCGGACCCCGCTTATGGAAGGCGAAACTTGCGCCAGAACTTTCAGTTTGTCTCTAGAACTGGTAGGAGGCAGTATGGGGACACTTATGGTAAGTAGTTGGCCGTACTACGCCCCCAAAGAACAGGATTTCACGAAATAAATGAGTAGATGAGTAAAAATCCAGATCCCGTGGACTTGGAGAGCAATCAGTAGAAGGGGGCACGATGGGAACACTGACAATAGAAGAAGCTTTAGAGAAGAAGATCCACTCACCAATCATCTCCTAGCGCCTTTGTTATTTACGGTTTAGCTTTGACTTTTTGATGTTTCATTCGACAAGAAGGTTAAGTTGTGTGATCATGAGGAGATGAATTTGGTTCACTTCTTGCTATTAGATTACGACCGCTACCCAACAGAGTTTGCGATTAAGTGAAAGATCACGGTTTCTCTTTGCTCTGATATCATTCTTAGCAAAATTTATCCGACCGGTAATAATGTTGGATCCACATTTAATGATGTATCTGTAGAGAAAAGGAGGTACATCTTTGAAGGCAATAGATAGTCTATACTCTCGCTCAGCGAAACAGCGAATGACCTAGAAAAAAGGGGGAAGTATTTCATTAGTTTGATGTTTTTCGGACAAAGTCCCTTTACCCCAAGAAGGAGGAGAGCCATTAATGATGGCATTGAGGAACATTGATGGTAGCTAATATAGTAGCCTCAGCCGCGATGAAGTCTTTTAATACTTTTTTCCCTGAATAATCGCCTTTGCGATATTAAACAATGTTCTTTCGGAAACAGCGAGATTGGCCTACAGAAAAAATCGCTCCTAATTCGGAGCTAATACTGAGGGTGTAGAGCTTTCAAAGCAAAAGGTGAACCCGAAGTGTTATTTACGCATAGCAAATTTTTCGCAGGGAGAAGGAGCGCCCGGCGTAGCCGGGCGAACTCATAAGAAGGAGGGAAGCCTGGCGTTAGCCGGGCGGCCCGACTGGTTATTATAATGACTCGACAACATTTTTGATAGGTCTTCGTTTTTAAAATGGACAACCACATATCGAGACTTCTAATCATTGCAGAAGCATCACCACAATTTGAATCATAAACAACAATCATTGTATGCCCTATTAGTCTTCTGTTAAATTTTGTGCTCCGAAAAATGTCTTTTGTGCCCAATATGGAGCGGCCGGTTTTCCGATTACTACAACCCTCTTATAGGAAGGAGGGAAGCCCGGCGTTAGCCGGACGACCAGACTGTTGATAAAATTGAGCAATATTAAGATCTTTGTCGATTATTCATATATTATTTAAAAGGATTTTGTTGATCAAGTATTCCGCTTAGCTGCCCCACAGTTTTACGAAGTCATTAGTTGCAGTTGAAGAAAAAGGTTTTTCTCCATGATAGCCCAACCATGTTACGAGCCTTCATGGGCATTGAGGCTAGATTCGTTCTGTTCTGTGTCCGGGTGGAAGACGGGTCCCATCCCTTCAGGGTCTAAGCATGTTGCCAACAGCCACGTTGCTAACAGCCCAGTCACCTTTATCACAATCTGATAGCTGTTCATGTTAGAGCTCTGATCTGATTGGGTCATCTAAGGCAGTACGTATCAGAGATATATGTGTTTATTATTGCTTTTTATTAATAGTTTCTAGCAGACTGCCGAAATCAGAGACAAGCCCATTCAGCACAAGTATTGGAAAATACCTGCAAGATGAAAACGACGACTGCAAGCGTTTTACGTGGCCACATCGTAATGGAAAGGCTCGCGTCTGAAATGTCAACTTTCACGATAGCAATGCCAAAACAAGAACCGTTCTGTCCAGCGTTTTGCACAACTGTCCTCACTGACTCATACTGGTATGAGGTTACCGAAAATAATCGGATGTTGCAAAAAGGTCGAAGATGATGGTGGGAATTAGTGCAAGGAGATGACTGGTATTAATATACGCTAGGCTGCACCAATTGCTTCAGCACCTCCAACTTCGCCTCATGGTCCTCCGCAACTCATGCAAGACTGAATTTGGCACGGTTCTTATCAAAATATGCCTAACCCTTTTCAGTCTATATTCCAATTTTGAGGAATACCGGGACAGACATGACTTTGAATAAGGTTTTCTATATACTTGGCATGTTTCTTCGTTCTTTCGTGACATCTGCATTAGGGATGTGGAGATGCAATTCATTCAAAAGCCGGTTTCTTCAATAACATTTGAAATTGGTAGGCTACTTTTTGCTAATTCCAACAAATCTGAATCTGATTGATCTAAAAATTGGATCTGAACAGTACAAATATAACAAACTGAGTTTTTTCGAACAGTTAGCCAACTTGTTTTTGCAGATCGCTGATTCATGAACCTTTGGGGAAAATGCTTCAAAATGAACTTGCTACGGAAAGGGTTCCTCGAATGAGCGTAGTCATAGTAGAAGACGCACTTACCGATATTAGGTGAAAATCTAAAGGGATCTTACCAAGGTCAGACGCTGGATTCTGTTGAAAAGATCTTTAATCAGATGAGAAATTGAAGAACAAACACCGAGTAGGAAGTCTATTTCTCCCGAGTAGGATAGAAGCGATTTGTTGACCATTTAAGGCCGGAGTGGAAATCCAACTTTGGTCTCAGGTGGTGCTAAGAAGAGCCTAGGATGCTACCAGAAGGCAACAATA
This sequence comes from Haemonchus contortus, assembly GCA_000469685.2. NCBI lineage: Eukaryota > Metazoa > Nematoda > Chromadorea > Rhabditida > Trichostrongylidae > Haemonchus > Haemonchus contortus. Next base: position 39,926,333 of record LS997565.1, read on the forward strand.
ATTTGAAGAGGGCTTACACTTCTGTGTGTAGCTTCCGGGGAAGGCTAGCCTACCGTTTCGACTTTTGAAAAAAAAAACTCACAACCCCCTGAAATGGTTCAGAGTTCTAGGGAAGCAAATCGTATTGGTTACTCTCTTATACATAGTAGTACAGATGACTCAGTTTTTCTGAAATTACTCGAATGAGGGCCTTACTTCAAAGAGCTCTGACAAACCTGCCTCACAAGGACTGGGAAGATGGCGAATGACTTATACTCTTAGGAAGGTCTTCACTAGATGGTTTTTATTCATCTCCATATACATGAACTCATCTCCACAGCGACGCTCTGAAGAGTTATGACAGCAGAAATGACAAAAAATGATCTCCATGTACAATGGTTTGACCGCCAACGTGGAGGTAGGAATCCGCCGAGGTTATTTGAAGTGACAGCCTACTCTATGAAATATTATTGATATTTATGTGAAGTCAATCCGAAGAAAGACGGCAGCTGGAAGGCTTCTCTTGTGGTGACCGTTGAATGATCATTTTTTCACAAGATCTAGTTCCATTCAGAGAGCAGAGGTGGTGCAAAGGTGGCAAGTGGGCTATCACACACCCATGGTCACTGGTTCGGATCCCGGGTAGATACCTGCCTCGACCGATCAAGCCTTTCATCTTCTTGGAGTCTGTCAACTGTTAACGGACTTTTCTTGGAGACGATAAAAAAAGCACTGGCTTGTCTGTCCTTCGGCTAGCCACTTCATTTCATTCTACGGGCCGAATATGATCTCCATACGCCGTATTGATGGAAAGTGAAACCAAATGGGCGATTTAATGTCTTAAATGGGTGGTTTGACAAAATGCATTCAGTGATCAACCTGCAAAGGAGTACGCAAATGACGGCATGGCATCACCCGCTAATCAAAAAGCGCCTGAGCCTTCACTAGTCTTTCAACAAAGCGCGTGCACCTTAGTTGAACCCTAACCGTTTTCTTCGTCTCTCCAAATTCTGGTATGACTTGAATAATCTATTGATGAGTGTAGCCGGGACAGATGCAAATAAACTTTCGAATCACAACGAATGCACCCAGATGAAAGGGCTCAAGATGGTAAAGCTACATTATCGTCCTTGGTATGCTATTCGCGTCGTTTCCATCCAGGTCTCCCTTAATGAGTCGGATTACAATTTCATTTCATTCGTAGCTTGCACTATGACAGCGCTATGGCTATCGCTACCGTCAACGCGACTTTTACCAGCGTACTCGTATATGTTCCCCCACATCAATCTTCTCACGTGCAGTAGCTGCCTACAGTAAATGGCCGCAGGAGTCTCTATGTAAGGGGTGCACTAATACCGGTAACGGTAAGCGCATTCGAAAGACATTCAAGAAGTTATTGACTTGGGATTCACAGCCACAAAAAAATTGCCTGTTGTCACTTCCAGGTGGAGCATCATTTTAGGGGAGAATTTTTGATTATATGACTGTTTAGATTTCAGACGAGTGAATCCATTCGTTCGGCATGATGCGGAAGCCAAACTGAGAGGAAGATATTCCTAAAGAGGTAATTCTGACTATGTCCTAGGTAATTTCATCGTTCACTAACAAACGCTGACAGTGCTTGAACCATCCTAAAATAACAAATCAATAAGACATTCCATTTGATCTTATTACTATTATCAGACCATTTTCTCTGCTAAACGCTTCGTTTCGAAACCTTTCTGCGACTTCATAGACATCGGGTAAGTTGAAGGGGGGGGGGGGGTGATTTTGAAGAGCTTAGAGAAATCTATCGCAATTGTGAAATTTGAGTGAGTTTGGTACTGTTCGAAAAGAACCGCCAATTGAGTTCTGGTCGGAGAACATTGACGCAGAAAACCCACCCCTTTCTTTCCTTAGGGTACAGTTTTTGAAAACAACGTCCGACGGAGTTTATGGTTTAAGGTTGCCGGACACCCCTACAGAGCCACAACGACTTCATTGGCTTTCTCATACATCATTGCTGTAAATCAAGTATGTCCTGTTCAAAGCAGTGAAAGTAGACGCATATAGTCAACTACGTGCTGGTGATCACATCTATGCAGGAGCTCACGATTGATAGGTAATAATTGCGACTCTATGGACTGTGAACTCAGGATTAGAGTTTTCGGATTGCGACGGAATCTTCTGCGGTCGCATATGGGCTATAGTTTCCGGCTGCCGGCTACAGTTGTTATAGACCACGGCGGGTTGCGAGCTACTGTAGTGGGCACTGTAGCTGAACTTGGTACCCATCACTCAAAAACTGAAAAATTCATATAGAAGTTAGCAGGCCTTGCTGGGCATTGCAATTCTATTGAGGTGAACCCAGCGACACGTATAACTATATAGTAACATATTAAGTTTTTCGATTAGATCTGTGAAAAGTAGTACTTGGTATTACCCACAGGATTTCCTGTAGCACCACATTCGGTTTGGTAGTTGTGCTCAAGAAGCCTGACGAGACAGAAATGTCTGTTTAGGACAATTTGCTTCCGTTTATTCGCTTCGTAATACACGCTATCATTCTCATGATCTGGAATCGAATCTCTCATAGATGTCCACCCAGGCCAAGCTAATATTCCTTAGCTACCTGAGCTACAGGATCAGCTAATGATAATGGTCTTGTCTAGGAGGATAAGAGAAGGACCTATACATTGATTAACCTCAGTAACTCACTGATTGGACTGGATTAGAGATAAGGCTATTTTTTTGCTTTAGTCGATCCAGTCTGAGGGGTGAGCCCATCATTCGACTTTCCTTCACTACAATCGTATTGGCGTATGGAATGCTTCTGTGCCTATGCAATGACTCGCGGTGGCCAGCCTATAATCAAGTCAGTGTTTTGATTCTCCTAGACAAGTCTGGCACAAATTAATAAACCCTAGGAGGATGGAAGGCCTAGCCAGCCTAGGCGAACATCGATTCGCGATTTCAACCTGTACCATGCGTGTATGATAGTGCGCCAGTTCCGAGTAAAATACCACTTTCCTTATTCTATGGTTGCGCATTCGAAACGGCACCATGATTCTGAATGAAAGCCGAATGCCGAAGTTCATCTTAAAAACGGGATCGATTAAAACTAAAAAGCTATCTTTTTGAATTTTCCGATTACTCGATTAATACATAGGGTCCTGTTCGTAAATAGTTTGCGACCTAAATTGTTTTGCTTTCAGGATCCCCTGAAGTACCGGTAACACCAGTTCCGTCCTATATGCAGGAAAGCTTCGAGACCATCCAAAGGTACAGTCGTTCACCTCGAACGTTTCTACCATTTAGATGACACTATAAGCCACGTAAAAAACTCGTTCATGAAGTTTAGTGGAGCCAACCACTTGGAACGGCTTGAGTCGACATTAATATAAATTCGGCCCCACTCTCAGTCCCTTTCACATATGAGTACTTTCAGAAGACCGCCTGCTCTTAACAGAAGTCTCCGATCCATGACGATAACCGGAGAGGCTGGACGACGGTTTTGACTGACGTGGAAAATACTCTGTGGAATTTTACCATATATGTTTTATATGTATATGAAAGGTGTCTGTATACAGTTATACAGCTGACTGGCTTTTCGGTTAATGCGTGTCACTGCAACTAATTTGATCATTTGCCAAGAGTTTGATGACCGAAATGTCCACATTGACTATTCATGAACACGATCTCTCACTATGTGCTCTTGTAATTTTCCAGTGTTTTCATCAGAATGCCTGAAAATGTCTTCAAAAAAAGATTTTCATGATTCTGTTGTCATTTCTTTAGTATACACAAAGTTCCAAAATTGCCTTGTTAAGAAAAAGCTTCTTGGAAGGCGCGTGTATGAAGCTTGGTAAAGAACGTCCTCAATTCGCACTGTTTTGGGTTCCAAAAAGGCGGGATAGCAAATATGTAATATGTCGGTAATTAAGGGCAGGCAAATGTGGTGTAGTAGCAAGTGGTCAATTACCACAGCTCCATAGTCCCGTATCAAATCCTAGACCGGCATTCGCGCATAACAAGGTCACTGGTTGGAATCCAGGATCGATATTCGCTTAAGCCATCCAAGCCTTCCGTCTCCCTCCAAGGTCGACGGGCGTTAGGAACGACTTTGAGTAATCGATTTGCCGCACGCGGCTGTCGCGGACCACTCATTCGCCGTTATTACAGCTCTAGCGTTCTTCATACAGCTCAATCGATATGTGATCATTATTTCATGCATATTTCTACTATTAGTACTTTTGTTCTTGCATTTCTTATCTACTGCTGCATCCTGCTACATTCCTTCGCGTGCGACGCCCCTCTCACCGCGACGCGACCATTTCGTTCCTAATGCACCACACCCCGATAAATGGTACCAGACTTGTATGGGAGGATAAAAGCACTGACTCGTACATCGGCTGGCCACCGCAATTCATTGTATAGGCCATATACGCTTTCAATACGCCATTACGATACTGAATGGAAGACGAGTGGTGCATCCCCCTGACGGGATTGAATAACGAATCAAGACCTTACCCTTCATCCTGCTGGGACGAATAAAATATGTATATACCTCATAATTATCGTGAACTGTGTCTTAGACTTGCACGTTTGTGATCAGTGTGCAAAATTATGATTAGCCCTAACTACTGATATTCCATCTGAATACTGATATTGAGATATACAATCGAAAAAGCGCTTAAAAATATTCCAGGAGCAAAAACATAAAGCAATGGCAGGTAAATTCTTACACCCATTTATGTCCCCCAGTACAAAGGTATCTGAAGTACAGGACTGAGTTCGTTCTTCGCGAGCTGCTGCTGTGAACATACGAACCCATGCGATACCATTTTTCCTAAAAGCATCTTTACCGGAAAAGTCCTTCCCCGAATTTATCAAGAAAATATAATGCACAACATGGCTACGCTACAGTATGAACTGTAAGGTGATTAAATTGTATTTTATAAGGAACAAAAACACAGTAATCATCTCCCAAGGAAGTTGCCGACCCCCATCGAATACCGCCCCTCTTCCTAATTTCTCTGTTTGCCATTGTCAAAAACAAGTTGTTTCTGTGACGTGTTACCTATACTTACTGCTATGCAGGTGAGACAGCTACCATCAATCGCTGCGCTACGCCACAAGACGACTTATAAGCAGTTCTTAGTTACAGCCCAGCCTTATTCTGCTGGATCGTGTACTTCGGCGCTACATGTGCAGACCAGCTCATCGGCTCCGTAGAAGTCTTGTTCTGACCCTTGCCCCCTATTTTCATTCCTTCAGGTAAGAATGTGCAAGAAAGAAAGGTACAAACGTACAGTAGCGCTCAAAAGTCTTCGGTAAAATGGGTTTCAGCGGTACTTTTCAGTCGTAACTCCCTTCCTATTAGATCTAATCATGCGAAATTCCTATATTTGGAGCGTGGGTGTATTGTGAATATTTACCACTATTCACCTGCAATCTGGTCATGTTCCAGATATTCCAAGAAGCATGAACTCAAAATCGACTGAAAATACAGATGATGGCCCTTCTAGAATCTCTTTCCTTTTTGTCATGTCTGAAGTATACGAGCGGTAATGCTGAACACAGTAGATGAGAAAAACGCACATAAGGTGCGAATAACTGCAGACGTCAACGACTTTACTTTTGGCAAAACCTGCTACCGCACTAAACACAATACTGCTCTACCTGCGGATACTGCAGTTTCGCAGTCGAACAGTGTAGGGTTGAGTGAAATATGGTCTAGTTAAACATATCCAAATCTCGAGCGATTTGCTCCACTAAGAAAAAAGTTATGAACGAAAAAGCGCTAAAGCATTTCACCGAAGACTTTTGAGCGCTACTGTATGTGTAAATGTCCCATCGAGCTTTGCATTCACTTTAGACGAAAACTATTTTTTTCCTTTCGAAGCCAATTCAAGATATCCCTTACGATGAGTTATGGGCCTTGTACATGCTGATTTTATTTGTCTCAATTGTATGCTTACCAAACTATCCACCAGAAAAGGGAGCATCGCCCTGTAGAGAGTTCTGTTGAAAATAAAGGCACGAACAAAATAGTAGTGGCTTAAGTCTGAATGTAATAGGTTGATGCATAATTATTGCGAATTTTTTCGCGGCTTCCTCTCTCTCAATACAATTTGAGTATTGAGTTCGGGATTCAATAGAAATGATCTTCTTACTTTACTTAACTAAAATATGCCTAGAAAGTCGCATGATATGGAGAACATCTACATGTTCTCCACATCATGCGCCACATCATGGAAAGTTGGAAAGTGGTTGACTATTTGACGATCTCAACGAACGTTTGGCGATGGAACAGAAAAGGAAAGGGATCTGTTCCTAATTCCGCAATGTTCACCGGAAGAACTATTACCAACTGTTCATCGAAAAATTGGCTAGCGAACAGAACTTTCGACGAAGTGGATGGCTTGATGGCCGACATCGAGGCATGGATCGCCTCCAAGAATCGAAACTTTCTTGCTTGGTAAATCCAACTGCCCAGCAAATGGGAAGCAGTGCTTGACGTAGATGATGGTTAAGTTCCAGAGTAACAAAAGTTGCTGAAAAAAAAACCGCAGTAGTTACGCATCAACCTAATAGTTTACAAACAGGTGGGAGATATTCATGAGGCTTTCGTTTCTCGGTGACAGGGTAGCCAGCTGGCGTACAAGTGAATTCTTTTATCCATCTACACTACTTTGGTCGAACACGGAGGATTAGGAAAAATCGATAGTAAGGGCGAATTTCGATCCTATATAAGGCCGCAGGTTCAAATTACGAGTAACATCAAAAAGCCACTACAAATCTGATGGAGATTCCAATTTTTCGAGGGTACTTATTGACGTCGCTTACTTTACCCTTTTCTACTATTGCCGAATTCGTCAAATTTAGATGTAACTTAATGGGCTCAAGTAGAAAAACAGCTTCAAATTGTCATATGAGTACTCCGCATCAGTAGGTTCGCAACAAACCGGCTTTTCTGTTTCACCTGCAACACCTCTGGTTCCATTATTCATCGACTAGTACAGAAAACGTCTCCAATTGTCCCCATCGGAATGCAGTGTAGTCCCTTGAGCCTTGTTCGGGTGCGAGAGATGGGGCACACTATTTTCGTTCAGAGTTTCTAAGATGAAGTTTGATCATCGAGATGGTAGTGGGGCTCGCTTAGTCGCGAGGGATCCGGACAGGAAGCGCCCCAACCGAGCGGTCATGACAAATCCGCCCCTTTCACCTCGGTGCATTCGATGAATTTGTGATCGAAACAAAGAAAGCGAGAACAACGATTTATTCTACTCTGTAAGTCATGGGCTCATAGCAAAGATGATACTGGTTTGCACTGCTCTGGATTGGCAATAGAGTCTCGCTGGAATCTCCAGGAGTAGCAGGAAGTGGAGGAGGAGTTTCCATAGTAGAAGGCCGCATTACCATAAGCCAGACAAAGGCCCTTAAAAATGAATATTATCAGATAAGTCAAGTTGAACAAATGTGTAAAACATGGCCTAATCATGGCCTACTCAACTATATTTGATCTCAGGCAGACAGTGACTGATTGGTGTTATCCTACTTCATATAATTCGCTAAGTGCTAAGTGTCTGTTGGTGTGTCGGTGTGTTTGTGTGTGTGTGTGTGTGTGTCGGTGTGTGTGTTTGACCGGAAATTCATAACTCCTGTTCCCGTGGACCTAGAAAGCTCAAACTTGGTAGGAGTACAGGGGGCAGTATGGGAACACTTACGGCGGGTAGCAGGACCGGACCCCGCCCACAGGGGGCGGGGTGTGCGCGTTCGAAATTTTAGGTCGCAAATTCATAACTCCTGTTCCAGTGGATACAAAGCGTTCAAAATTGGTGGGAGTACAGGGGGTAGCATGGGAACACTCATGGTAGGTGGTAGCACCAGACTCAGCCTACAGGGGCGGGGTTGTGCGGAGTAAACATTTGAGCGGAACTTCGTAACCTCTGTTTCTATGGACCTAGAGAGTTCAAATATGGTAAGATCACAGCTTTTCGTATTAACAGTAAAACCTCGGCTTTTTAATAAGTGGTGTAGGATATGATGGGATCCTAGATACTCGGTGACAAGAACCGATAATAACTGATAAAAGAAGATAAGGGGCCTGAGAGAGCAAGGGCCACCTGCCGATCGAAATCCTAACGCCTTCGGTATTTACGATGTAGCTTTGGCTGTTCAGTATGTTTCATTCGATAAGATGAGATGGTAGAGTAGGGTGACAAAAGGAGTGGTAAGTACAGTTATAAGGACCCATTAGCGGCATTACTATAAGCAGATTAGAATTTTGCTCATTTCTTGATATTAGATTACGACCGCTTCACAGCAATGTTTGTGACTTGATGAAGGATCCTCATTGTTCGATACCCTCTGCGACAAAATTAACCGACCACCAGTTGTTTGGAACTCTTAACTAATATTATCTCTGTAAAGTAAAAGGCTCATTGATAACACCTGAAAATGGTTATCATCACACAAAATATTTGCCAGTACCGCCCAAGGCTTTGGTTACCTAATAATTCAATCTTTATTGGGTATTTATCTTCAAGAACGAGAGCAAAAGATCGAGACTCCCAATTAAAGACATAAGTGCCGACTTTCCATAATACCATTACCCTGTTAATCCTTAGTCCAAACTTCGTGTACAGGAAAATATTACTTGCCCCGAAGAAGGGGAGGAGAGTTAGCCGATTACTACAACTTTGTCAAAGAAGGAGGGGAGCCTGGCTCAGCTGGGCGAACCGACTTCACATAAGGAGGATGCCCGGCAGCAGCCGGGCGATCCGACTTAAATTATTGTACAGAAAAAATCGCTCCCCATTCGAAGCTAATACTGAAGGTGTAGAGCTTTAAAAGAAAAAGGAGAATCCCAAGGGATATTCACGCAGAGCGAATTTCTTACAGGAAGGAGAAGCGCCCGGCGAAGCCGGGCGTCATCATAAGAAGGAGGGAAGCCCGGCGTCAGCCGGGCGGCCCGACTGGTTTTGTCTAGATTAGGATACAGTCCTACTACGCTAGGTGTGTCTTTGGTTTTTCGGTGTGTGTGTGTGCGTATGTGTATGTGTATGTGTATGTGTATGTGCATGTGTATGTGTATGTGTATGTGTACGTGTATGTGTATGTGTATGTATATGTGTGTGTATGTGTGTACGTGTGTATGTGCGTGTGCATGTGTATGTGTGTATGTGTGTATGTGTGTATTTGTGTGTATGTGTGTATGTGTGTGTGTGCATGTGTGTGTATGTGTGTATGTGTGTATGTGTGTATGTGTGTATGTGTGTGCACGTGTTGTGTGTGTGTGACCAGAAATTTATAACGCCTGTTTTTGTGGACCTAATGGGTGGCAGGATCAGACTCCCTCTACAGGGAAAGGGGCGTGCGAAATTTGGAGCTGCAAATTCACAACTCCTGTTTACGTGGACCTAGAGCGTGAAATTTGGTAGCATTGCAGCTTTTCGTATTCAACGTGGAACCTCGACATTTCAATAAGTGGTGTAGGATATGACGGTATCGTAGGTGCTTGGTGGCAGGAACCGATATTTATTTATTTTTTTATTTGGTGCACGCTTAGGTGCGCTAACTACAATTCCAAGATCACATTAACACAACAACCTGCACTCAATTAAAAGAAGATATGGTTTAAAACAAAAGGTAGAAAGATAGAAAGATCTCCAGTCAGGCGCAACAAAAAAAGAATGAACCGAAGTATGAAAAAAAGAATGAATATGCACTGCAGGAAGGTCAGATAGGTACTACGAGCTGTATGTTGATAATTGAAGAGCATCCACATTTGATTTCGATTGGCGCTAGGGATAACGCCACTCCCAGACAAACACTAGCATACCTTTGGAATTGGAGACCGAATTTTCGGATGTTAGGTATTCCCTACCCCTAACAATTCAGCCTCCGACCCGCCATTACGATCATCACAGCCTTAGGAGAATTATCTGGTTGTGAGATGAGAAAAGGTAATGAAATAAGAAAGTCGAGTTCTAGTGCAAAGGGCTCATGACTAATTCTAATAATTCTCCTCACTGGAAACCTACTACCTGACTGAAGGAATCATATACATCTACAATAGTATTAACAAAACGAAACAAACAAACAACAAAGAATAAGAGTTGTGACGCAAAGAAAAGAATAGTCTAGCGCGGACCCTTTATTTCACCACGAGTCAACCAGTTTTGAATATCGTTGCAAAAATCATCAGCAGGAATAAGCTACAAGCGAAATGCTGAATAGATTTTTCCACGTGTTTGGAAGAGTCTTCAAAAATCCTGTATTCCAAGGCGTGATAACAAGTCAATTTTCTTCAACCTATTTTTGAGAACGTTACTGTTCTGCGAAGCGAGAACTCCAGTTGGTAACATCTGAAGCCATTTTGCCCCACGGAAAAGTAGAGAGTTATAAGCTTTACAATACTGCTTCTTCATAAGTTTAGGACATTGTAGAGAGAGCTTGTAGGCGCGCCCTCGACGAGGCCTAATAGTCCAGTAAGTACTTGGCCTCAGCTTCAACTCGCCCTTCAGAAGCTTGACGCAAAAAACCACATCGTTAAAAATGCGGCGATAGAAAAGCGTTTTGAGTTTGTATCGATGCAGACGCTCTCTATAACCGGGCATACCAATGGGGTAATCTGGATTCGGATACATCAAAATTCTTGTGAATGTTTGCTGTACCTTCTCTATTTTCACTTGCAACTTTTTTATGTGGGGGCTCCAGATCTGAGATCCATATTCTAAAACTGGGACCACACAAGCCTTGTGAAGTTTTATCGAGATTGATGCATCATTATACCGGATGTTTGGGAAAATAGCAAAAAGAACACTATATGCCTTTTGTACAACTAAACTAATGTGATGATCAAAATTCAGCCCCGTAGAACTACATCTTTGTATGTGTACGGTACCATGATGGCTTCCCCAATGTGAAGTACAGATGTTTTCGACAAACTCACAATTATTTCCCAGGCATTAGCCCACTCCATCATGTTATTAATGGACTGGGTTAAGGCTTGATGAATACGACCATGAGTAGTTTCACTATAAACGGCGTATACTTTTATATCATCAGCATACATGCGAACCTTCACTGCTGGATGAGTAGTCAAAAGATTAGGTAAATCATAAGTATACATCAAGAACAAAATGGGTGACAAAACACCACCTTGTGGCACGCCGCTAGTGCATGGGTATCGCCTTGAGAAAGAGTCTTCGACTCTAACGCACATGTACCTAAGGCTCAGATAAGACCGTACCCATTCAAAAAGTGTTCCATCAACAGCTAGTTCTCGGAGCTTGAAGAGTAGTTTTTCGTGACTGACTTTATCGAAAGCTTTTGATAAGTCGAAGTATATCACGTCCACACCTTGGTCTTTGTTATAGCCAAGTTCCATTCAAATGTACAGTCAGCCATCAGCGTGCACGTGGAAGCACCCATCAGGAACCCATGTTGTTTAGGGACTATAATATTGTTTCTTGTCAAATGAAGTTCGTGTTTGTAAAGTATAACTTTTTCTAGCACCTTAACCGTAGAGCTAGTGATGCTAATTGGGCAGATTGATGACACTACCTTCGCATTCGGAACTTTTGGAATAGCTGTTATAATGGATTCTTTCCAGATGGGAGAAATTTCACAGAACATCAGGGAAGCGTTTAGAATCATACATATGGGCTTACAAAGAAAGCGAGCACACTTCTTGTATGCAATCTGAGGAACGCCATCTAACGGTACAGAGCAAGAGCTTTTGAGCGACTTCAGAATTCGGTGTACATCTTCGGGAGGTAACATAAGAGATGGAGAATCTGGTTGGTAACTGCCCTCTGAAGCTGTATCCAAATTGACTACTGATCCAGTATATACAGAGGAAAAGAATCGTGCGAGTTTCTGCTTTTTCATAACTACTCGAAACCTCTTTCCAGAGATGTCCTGAAGTATCGGTACGAAGGCGGCAGTCTGAAGAAAGCAAATAACATTTTCTTATCTGTACTGGAAGCGGCTCGCTTTTCTTTGTAAGCCAAAAATCTTTTTAAGTGATGATCTAGCTCCTTACAGATTTGCTTATAGCGACAGAGAATCCGGGGGAAACTTTTGTGATTCAGAAAAAAGCCTGACCTGTTGTGCCATCAAATTGTTGATGTGTTTCGGGTACCACAACTTCCGGACTTTCTTAGTTTCAAAAGGCACAAATTTAGCGAATCCAGAATAGAGAGTGCGTCAGAATCTTTTGTAGAGGTCATCAACGGATCTATATCCATCAAATGGACCTTGCCAGTCAATAAAAGAAAAGTATTTCAAGTGCGAAGCAAAATCAGTCTTGAAAAAATTAGGTAAGGGGAGTTCCCTGAACTCAGGCTGCGCTATGGTAATATCAAAGCGACAACACTATGATCAGACTCAGCAAAAGGCGAACAAACACGCACATTCTTGACCACTGGAGCATTAGCCAGCACTATATCCAGAATGGAGCTTCCACGCGTAGGCTGGGTGACAAGCTGAACCAAAGAACAACATCCGAAAAATTCAAGAAATTTGGACGATGCGGAACTTTTAGCCTTTCCTGTCAACCAGTCTATATCGAGGTTGAAATCGCCGAGAACAATTAGATGCTCATTTGAAAAACAGTGGTCAAGCATAGTTTCTAAAAGACTTTCGTCGTCATCAGAGGTTGAGTTAGGAGGGCGATATATCAAAATGACCGTAAATCGTGTCGAGGAAAAAAAGTCAAATCCTTGGAGGCAAAGAAGTTCTGACTTCAAACGAGGAGTAGCCACGGTAGTTAAGTTCATCGATTTCTTGGTTAGGCAACACACTCAACCACCTCTGAGCCCTGGTCGGTCAACGCGATGAACAGTATACGGACGACCTGACAGGATTTCAGAATCGATATTTTTGCTGACAACCGAGTTTCCGTTATAAAAAATAGGTCTGGGTTGCAGGCATTTAGAAAATACTGGAGGTGATGGAGTTTGTTGCAAAGACTTTTAGAATTGAACAAGTAACATTTTATTCCGGGGAGTGTCCCGCGACTGGCTGAGGGTTTACCGATTGCCGTGACTTGGGTAACTCATCAGCACGCCACAACTCGCCGCGATACACCACCCAGACACGGCTATTCAGCTTTTCATTTCGCTTTTTACACTCCAGCCGAAGCTGTAACTGATAAGATAAGGAGAATAAGAGATCACCTACTGATCAAAATCCTAGCGTCTTCTGGTTTCAATATGTTTCAATCGATAAGACGGGATGTAGAGTAGGGTGACAAAAGTGAGTGGTAAGTGCAGTGATAGGACCCTATTGTCCTAAGCCTAAGCCTACGATGAATTGACGGAGAATTCTGTTCATTTCTTGCTATTAGATTACGACCGCTACCCAACATGGTCTGTGACTCAATGAAGGATCCTCTCTGGTCGATATCATTCGCGGCAAAACTTAACCGACCGTTCTTAATCCGGAATTATCAACTAATGGCATCTTCGTGAAGAAAAAGGCCCATTGATAACGACATATGATAACGGTTTCACATCAGTCGAAGCATTTGTAAGTACCGCCCAAGGCTCTAGTTGTCTACCAATTAAATTTTTGAAGGGTATTTTTTTAGAAAAGAGAGCTGAAGATCGGCACTTCCAATCAAAGGCGTAAGCACCGATTTTCTTGAATACCATTCGCATTGACCTGCAAGTTTCTGTTCAAAGCTCGTGTATAGGGAACTACCATTTGTTTCAAAAAAGGAGTGGAGAGTTAGCCGACACCTATAATTCTGTCAAAGAAGGAGGAAAGCGCGGCGCTAGTCGGGCGAACCAACTGGTATCATAAATCCACAAAACTGTATCGCAAGAACTTACAACGTCTTTGGTTGAAACTAAGTCATGCGCCTTGCACATGTCATGTTAGTCCTTGTCTTCATTAATTACTTCACATGGAGGAAAGGACTATACAACGGGTGGGCGACACATTGAGCGGTTAGAAAAATTTAAGAAATGAAAAAGTGGTTATGTTCAATCGAATCTCAGCAAAAATAATATTGGACCGTACCGAGGAGAAGGTGACATAGTTGCAATACTCGGTGAAATAACACGCCTTCAAGCAATCGTAAAGGGATGTAGATGTGTTCGCGTACACCTTGAAAGTGTCACCTGGCGAGCCACAATATTTAGTGAAGGTGCAAGAAGGCGACTGAGAGACCTGAAACGAACCTCTTCATGCTCCTCACGCCTCAACAGTCTTGAGATCACTGGAAGTTCGATTTCTCTTCACTGGCTATTACTGAAACATCAGCAATTTTTAAAACCCTTTTGATTTTTTATGGGATTCTTCAGTGGGATTTCGATGAATTGTGATTCTATAGTGGAAACATTTCACATATTGCGAACATTTCCTGCTTCACGGTTTTATTTTGAATTCTTCAGTTGCAGTTGAAGGAAAAAGGTTTTTTCCATGATAGTCCAATTACCTCTCAACTCTTCGTGGGCATTGAGAGGTCTGCACTGGAAACCTTGGCAGAAGATAACCTCTAGATTCCTTAGACCTCCATCTTAATCTATATCCATTCGTGTTAGGGTTGATCTGATTGGGTCGGTCAAGGCAGTAAGTGTCATAGGTATATGTGATCGTTATTGCTTCTTATCAGAAATTTCTAGGGACTGGAAATTAGAGACAGCCAGATTTAGAAGCAAGCAATGAAATATACCTGCAACATGAAAACGACCACTGCAAGTGTTTTACTTGGCCACATCGTTTTGAGAAGACTCGCTTCTGAAGTGTCAATTCTCACGATAGCAATGCCAAAACAAAAAACCTTCATGGTCAGCGTTTTGTTCAACTGTCCTCACTGAATGAATAAAAAATGAGTTAGCGAAAAATAATAGGACATTGTTACAATTACAAAAAATGCGAGGATGATGGTGAATGATAATACAGCCTAAACCGCACCATTTGCTCCAGCTAGGCTAACTTCGTTTCATTTTCCTCCCAAGTAATGCAAGACTGAATTTTGCACAGTTCTTTGCTATCTGTTCATATCAAAATATGCCTAACCCTTTTCATTTTTTCAATCAAACTCTTGGAGGAAATCTGCCACAGACATGACATTAAATGATGATTTCTATGTGACTGAGCTGTTTCTTCATTTTTTCTGGCCATTCACAATGGGAATTTGGAGTCGCAGTTCATTTGAGAAGTAATTCCTTCTAACAGCATTCTACCTAGTATTCTGACCTGGAGAACCTATTCTTCCTAATCTTCGGACCTACCTGATTCGAATTAGTGTATTCACTGTATCACGGAAATATGGGGATATGAAAAGCTTGGTTCACTTGAGCTAAGTCAGATTTCTCGAGCACGGAGATGTGCCTTGAAGTCAGAAAAAGGAGTGATACCTCATAGTGGTTCCGAACTTTATGTCAGTATTGAACCACTCCTTTCCTGAGATGATTGTCAGCAAAGCAGGAATGGCCCTTGAGTGGAAGATAGAAAGTAGTTACTTAATGTGTTCAAAGCCTTCACCCCAATAATGACGTTCGAATCATTTAGAGATCGGAGCGATGTTGAAGATGCTTTTCGAAGAGCAACATCGCAAGAACATCAAAGTTTGTTATGTCTAGTGTTTTATCATCTAGTAGAGCCTCTGAGATTGATAATAAGTTCAACTGTTGGCGAATTAGAGGATCTCAGAGGTTCGTAATTCGCAGTAATTGGTAACTGCTTCAACAGTCAACAGAATTTTCGGCCTATTTTTTATTAATCCGAAACCTGAATAGGACGAATATTACAAGCCGGGTTTTTCCGAACAGGCTGCTATCTCGTTCTCGCAAACCCTTTTTTGATGGACCTTTGAGAAAAGTGCATCATAATGTACTCGCTGCGAAAAGAGTTTTTTGGACGCACCATACCTATAGTAGGAGACGCACTTACCGATAATGGGTGAAGTTCTGATCTCACCACTGTCAGACTGTGGGCCCTGCTGAAAATATTTCAGATATGTAGTTGAAGAACAAATATCAAGTAGGGAAATCTTTTCTCGGGAGCAGGATAGAAATGGTTTGTTGACCGAACGAGTCCGGAGTGAAAGTTCAATTTCGGTTTCAGGTACTACTATTTGAAGTACCAGCGACGTTAACAGAAGGCGACGATAGTCTACGAAAAAGTTAAGGCTTCTGTGTGTAGCTTCCAGAGGAAGTTCGGCTGCTGTTTGGGCTCTCGATGAAAAAATGGCAACTGATCGACTCACAATCACCTAAAGGAGATTAGAGCTCTAGTGAAGCAGTTCGTTTTAGTAACTTCCATATGAATACAAAAAACCCAACTCTCCTGAGAACACTCTCTAAAGGGTATACTGTAAGGAACTCTGACTAACCTGCCGCTCGAAGAATGGGTAGATGGGGAATGACTTACAACGGGGCTTTTCAGTAAATGGTTTTCTATTCAACTCCATGAACATGAACTCATCACCACAGCGACGCTCTTAAGGGTTATGGCAGAAAAAATGTTATGAATGAGGTTTCATGAACAATGGTTTGACCGCCAGCGTGGCGGAGAAGAATTCGTTGAAATTACTGAGAGCAACAGTTTGTTTCACGAAAGTTCATCGATGATTATGTTAGGTCACAACGAACGAGTTTGTGACCATTACGGTCAGTATGGTTAGAAAGCATTTTTTCACTAATATGGTTCCTTTCTGAGAGCAAGGGTGGTGTAGTGGCAGGCGTCGCTAAGGCGCACGCATGCTCACGGTTCCGAGTCCCGAGTGGATCTCCACCTTAACCAACCAAGCTTTTCGTTCTTTTGAAGGCTGACTGGAACCGGATTTGTTTTGGGGCCAGAAGATAGGTTTTATAAACCTTGACTTGTTTTTCCATCGGCTTGCCATCGCACGTATTGTACGGGCCAAATGCAATGCGCTCTCCATGCGCCGTATTGATGGAAAGTGAAACTATTTTTTCAAACGGATGTTTTTAACAAATTGCTTTAAGTGACCAACTTGTAAAGGAAAGCGCGATTGACGGCATGACATCACTCACGAAACAAAAAGCGCCTGAGTCCTCACTAGTTTTCGCCTAAGGCATGCAAACTAGTCGAACACCGACTGTTTCTGTCGCCTCTACAAAATCGAAGCCAATCATTGTATGACTTCCATAATCTATTGATGAGTGTAGTTGGGACAAATGCAAATAAACCTTACTAATCAAAACAAATGCACTCGGTTGTAGGGGCTCAAGATGTTGAATAAGCAACATCATCTTCGGTGTGTGTCGTTACCATCCAGGCTTCCCTCAACGAGTCGGATCTACCGTTGTCCCAAAACCAACGGAAAGAATAAACGACCATTTTCAACAACATGAAATCATTGGGGTCAACATCGTTCCTCTTCTGCTCTAAGCATAAGCTGAGTAGCATAACGCACCCCGAGAGAAGATAACCTCCAAAACGCTTGACTAACATTCAATTGAATTCATTGCCTATCTCCAAAATTCCTCTTTCGTAGGAAGATGAAGTTTTGAAAGGGTATTCAGAGTCACGCACCCACGTGCCGTCTCATTTCTGTGCAATCAGCTTGCACACTGCCAGCGCTACTACCACCAGCTCATTTAGATGGGTTTGCCATGTACGCCCACAAGTCCATGTTCCCACTTGACGGCTGCCTACAGTAATTGGCCACAGGGGTCCCTGGGGTACAGTTTTTGAAAACAACGTCTGACGAAGCTCAGGGTTTTGGGTAACCGGACACTCCTTCAGAGCCACAACAATTTCATTGGCATCCTCATACATGCATATATCTTTGCTGAAAAGAGTGATTGACCGCTACGATTCTGAATGGAATCGAATGCCGGGGCTCATCTCAGAAATCGGATCGAATGGCGCTGAAAAAAACTGTCCTTCTAGACTTTCCAATTATCCGATAAGTAGGTTGCTTTGCATTCAGGATCCCGTGTAGTACCGCTAACACCTGTTCCGTCCTACATGCAGGAGTCCAACATGCAGGAAAGCATCGAGACCATCCAAAGGTACAGTACGTACCAGGTACTACGAGCCATGAAAAAAATTTCGCTAATGAATTTCACCACTACCCACTACGAACCACTTGGAACAGCTTAAGCCGACATTAACATAGATTCGACCCCATTTCGATTCCTTTTCACACTAGTACTTTCAGAAGACCGCCTCCTCTTAATGGAGGTCCATGACTATAACCGGGTGTGCCGGACGACGTTTTGATTGGCAATGAAAGGTGTCTGTATACAGTTGTACAGCTTACTAGATTTTCGGTTGGTGCGTGTCACTCCAATTAATTTCATCATTTGCCAAGAGTTGATGACCGAAACGTCCACATTGACTATTCACAAACACGATCTTTCACTATGTGTTCTTGTGATCTTCCAGTGTTAACATCGGCATGCCTGAAATTTCCTTTCAAAAGAAGATTTTCTTTATTCCGTAGTCATCTTTTTAGCATTCACAAAGTTTGAAATTTGCTTTGTAGATAAAAGTTCCTTGGAAGGCGCGTGCATGGCAATGGGTAAAGAACTTCCTTAAAAGCACAATGATCTGGGCTTCAAAAAAACGGGATAGCAAATATGTAATATATAGTTAATTAAAGCAGGCAAATAGGTGTGCAGATAAATGGATCGGTGTCACGTCTGCATGGTCCGGGATTGAGTCCTGAACCGGTTCTCGCGCAAGACAACGCAGCCTTCCATTCCTCACGACTCGGTCAGTCGGAGTTGGCAGGATGAGGGTATCGAACCATTTTATGCCTATAATGATACAGATAGAAATGCTCGAAACTAACTTAAAGGCACGGCTCACGATAAAAAGGTCCCTGAGTTCTTCCTTTAACAACACTCAGCGCCCCCCGGTGTCACGTTAGACGAGTGTTGAGACAATACAGATTGCAACTAATCGTTCTAGGACCCACACACAATCAGCTAATCGCCGAGTGATGAGGCGATGTTTTTCTCCTATTCTTTTTTTCACTGTTTTTCTTTTTGCTGCCGCAATCCCTTATTTAATTTTCTACTCCTAGAGGCTGAAAAAAGTGAGTTACTTTTGCTGTTACTAGGGTTTTTTTTGTTTATTTATGCTTATAACTGAATGACTTTTTGCTCACCATTGTCTGTTATTCGCACTAGGTCCCACACGCGCGCAGTGAAACACACTGTTTAGCTCGTCCGGACGCCCCACTGTTGTGTCCTCGAACAGCAATTATAAGACGATTTATTGCAGTGAGTTGTAGAATAAATACTAGTAACAATAGGGCCTTATATACGGTCCAAAAGGGGCGGTACGATCAGTGGTCATACTCCGATCTGAGGTCTCCATGATCACCTACAGGGTGCTTGACCCGCGGGGCGAGATCAAGATGGGGTCAAAGCCAGGGATCCAACACCCACCTTCTTCATTTTTCTGGATTCTTTCTCGTACAGCCCCCTTTTGAACGGTTTTTCGAAGCCTTTTTAACTTTGGAAACACCGATGCACGCAGTTTCTTCACCTCAGTCGCCCCAGTCTCGATCTCCTCTTCCATTTTTCATTATAATCTGGATTACCCAAAATTATCGTGAACTGTGCCTTTAAGGTACATAATTTCGGTAATCGAAATGATTGGGTAAATTTGCAACATGAACTCGCAAAAACTGAGCAACTTCGATCCGCTTTACTTTGCCTCCCTGGCGAGTACCTTTGTTGCAGTGAGGTGTGATCCACAGTTAGACCTGAAAATGCCTTTATATGCGCATTTATACGGATGCTTATTGTTTGGGCAGCTTTTACAGCCACTTTGCACTAAGCCACATGGGCCTAAACTGCCACATGAGATCTGCCTAAATAAAATACATCATTAAGCTGCTGGGTTCTTGTTCAGATTACCCCACTTCCTATTAATGGCTAATCGCTTGCCTGAATAGAGATGTTCTGCGCTCAGGAGCGAGACGACTCTGAAGGTGGCCAGCTGGCAGCCTGTGAGATCCTTCATCCATCCAAACAAGTTTGGTCGTCTCCGACCCGTCCAGCGCAAAGTTCCTTTCTTCTCATTAAGTACTAGTTTAGTTTCTATCTCAGTTTGTTAATTGGACTTGCTCCAATTTGCGCCAACAAATGAACATCCTTGGAAAATGACACTGATGATTAAATGTGTACAGCTCCTACATACAACTGTGTTCAGTCAAGCAGATTACCTTGCAGAACAGGATGTTTTTCGAGGAGATATGGTGCCGCAACTTCTATTCAAATCAAGTGATGACCTGATTTGTAGTTGGAATAGTTAGCTAACGTCCTGGCTATTTATATTGGGTTGTCCGGAAAGTCTCGCCTTTATTTGAGTCACCTTTGGAAAAGAATTTCTAGAAGACCAAATCCATTCATAGACAACATATCGCCCTTTTCTGTTCAGCAACGGTTCGACACTTTCCTATCAGTTTCATTACCTCACTTTCATTGAAGGTTCTAGACTTCAAATCGAAAAACCCTCTCAGGTGCTTTTTGCAGTCCTCTAGTAGAATGAACGATTTTCCATTCGAGTGCTATTGTATAAAAGAAACCTAAGGAGGTGGTAGCATGATGGTGCTATGTCTAGACTATATGACGGATCTAGTCAGACATCCCACCCAAGCTCCAGCAACGAGTGACCAAAAATATGTGTGGTTTGAAGTTTTTCTGTTGGAAGACAACGCTCTTACGATTGGCTATTTCTAGGCGCTGCTTATCGATTGTTTTCTTGACTACAGTACCTTTCTAAAGTTATCGTCCGAATGTGCGGCAACAGCTCATAATAAATGACTCCCTTCCTAATCCCACTAGCAGCACAGCACAATCTTCCTCATCTGGATTTTGACTTTTAGAGTGGTTTGTGACGGCTCGCTGGGAAGGCTCTACAATCGTTTCCGCTCCACCTTGTCGTATGCGATCCACTTTTTGTCTCCCGTTTTTATACGTTTCAGAAACAGCTCCTTTTATTTCGCTTTAGCAACGAGTCGCACATGGAGGCGCGGTACATCACATTGCGCTCGCTCAGTTCGAGAGATACCCAAACATCCAGGCGATAACAAGACCGAGTTGCAGCAAATGATCATGGATGGCTAATTTCGAAACATTCAGTTCTCCTCCTATTCCACGAGCAGTAATTTGCTGATTCGTTACGATTAACATTTTGATTTGGTCGTTTTTAATTGGTGATAGCCTTTCTCAGCGCTGCCGACTTTCGACGGTGAATTCCCCTGGTTTAAATTTCGCGAATTACTCGCGTACTGTACGCTCCAATAACATGTCTATTTAAAGGTGCCAAATCTTTCTCACGGCTTGAGCCGCACTCTTACCCTCGCGGTATAAAAAAGCATCAAGCGCCACAAATGTACGCAGTGTTTCTCAAATTTCACAGGAGTCATATACAGGCAAACCTTGAGAAAGTTAACCAAACTTGAACCGGGATATAGGGGAGGGGTTACGCTTTCATAAAATATATAATATTATGAGTTTGGGTTCTTAATCTTTTATACAACAGTTGATAAACCCGGGATGTTGAAAATGGGCGGGGACCTTCTGGACAACCCAATAGAAGCAGCTTGCTTATATTACTCATTTGACTGTTATAAGGACCAAGTCACTATGAGCCAAGCGATAACGCACTAAACACTTGAAACGGCACTTGTCCACTCACTTAAATAAGGATCCGAAGCTAAATTTTTGTAGAACTGGAAACTACTGCTTGTTAGTTGACTAGTAGTAGACTAGGTTCAAGATTCTTAAAGACCTTCCGAAAAATTGGTTCCGAGGGGAATCAATCGTTTTCGCATGCGTCGCACAATTCACCACGATTCGAAAATGAGTTTTAATTCAAGGTGTACATCTT
This sequence comes from Haemonchus contortus, assembly GCA_000469685.2. Lineage (NCBI taxonomy): Eukaryota > Metazoa > Nematoda > Chromadorea > Rhabditida > Trichostrongylidae > Haemonchus > Haemonchus contortus. The sequence continues at coordinate 39,948,134 of LS997565.1, forward strand.
CTCAGCCGAGCTCTATACTTATATGATGAAGTCAGTTGTGATGAAGAATGGACGATTCAACTATCGATTACACTAATCAGGGAAAAACGGTCACATTGAAGGCTCACCACGATTTGTAACTTCAACCGTTCTAGGGGCAGAGGCGCTGCTCCCACAGCCACAGCTATGGCCGCTCTTTGATGTACAACAGGGAATCTCAGATTTTAGTTGTTGCATCGAATATCCCGAAACCAAGGATGATTCCTTTCGAACTGCCTTCTTTATTGCTGTGGTGAGGCATGCGAAGGCTCAGTTTCCGTGTTCCAATAAGCCTAACAACATAGACAATGACATGATATAACACTATAACAGAGATCCTCGTCCGATAGGATGTTTAGGATGTAGTGGGGGCACATCGTCTACTCAAGCTATCTGCACTTCAAACGCAGCTTCGATAAACTGCTTGATTCAAGTCTTGCCTGACGACCTCATACAGACATGGCTCAAGTACTGATGAGAGCTGAAGATTGAAATTCGTTCACGGTCATTGAACCTGCTTTTAGGATGATAGCTGACGTACAAGTGAGTTCTTTTGTCCATCCGAACTATCTAGGGCGGAGATGGTGTAGCGGCAGGAGCCCACTTCACACACGCATGGTCACGGGTTCGATTCCCGGTTCGATACCCGCCTAAGCCAACCAAACCTTCCATCTCGCCGGGATCGTGATTTGGTATCAGACTCGTCTAGGAGGATAAATGCATTGACTTATACATCGGCTGGCCATTGCAGTTCATTGTATAGGCTACACACGCACTCATTGCGCTACTACGATTCTGAATGGAAGTCGAGTAAGGGGACGCATCCCTCAGACGGGATTGACTAACGCCAAAAACTTTATTGTTTATCCTTTTTTTATCCAAAGCCGTTTAGGAGACCTCGTAGGAATGGAAAACAAAACAGGGTGGATAGGTATCCGGTACTAAACCACAAGTCCCAAATGCGAATACTCTCAAAAAACCACGTCGATTCTGAATGGAAGTCCGTTTTTTTAGCATGGGCGCATTGAAAAAAAAAGTTTCTGTCGAGGTCGATCTTATCTATTTATGCTACCACGAAAATCATCAATTTTAGAGGTTATGGAGAAAAAGAGGTTCATATTATCATACGACTACTACGCATCAGTAAGTACGCAGCAAAACGGTTTTTCTGTTTTACCTTTATCACATGTGTTCCGTGTATTCATCGAATTTCTTCACCCGATGCAAGGGACGCCTCCATTCGTCTCCATCGGAAGCTGGTGTAGTCATTTGAACCCTACTAACCACAAGGAGCATGCTACTACTTTCGTTCACAGCCTTCATGAAGAGGTTTGATGATCGAGGCAGCGGCGCTGGGGCGGTCCCGGGAGACCCAGTCAGTAACGGGCCCAGTGTAACGGTCATCATAAAATTGCTCCTTCTCCTTCTCGGTACAGTCAATGAATTTGTGGTTGAAACAAACAAAGTGAGATCAACAATTTATTCGACACTGTAAGGAGTCATGGAGTGACAGAGCGTAAAGCTGATACCGGTTTGCACTGCTGTGGATCGGCAATAGAGTCTCGTCGAATCTGTAGTAGTTGCAGAGACTGGAGCTTCTTTCAGGGGCGAAGGTCATATCAACACAATTAATACATACGCCCTTGAAAATAAACATTATCAGATAGCTCTCGTTCAACTATTTTGTAATTGCACGCTCATGGGCTGCCCAATTATATTTGATTCCATTCTGACAGTGACTGCTTGACGTTATTTTATTTTAATTGTGATACAGTATCATATATAGTACTGTATCACAATTAAGTTACAAAATCCTGACCCTAATCTTCGTCAATTACTCTGTATGAATACTATACAATAGATAGGCCACACAGTTAACGGTGAAAAAAATTGAAAAAATTAAAAGTGGTAATATTCGATCGAGTTTCAACAAAAACAGTGCTGGGTCTTACCGATTGGATGTAGGCGTAGAAGCAATTTTCGTTAAAATAACAGATTTTCAAGCATTCGTAAAGGGAATTATTTCCGAAATCATAGACCTCTCCGGTACAATTAAGTGGCTTTTGACAAATCTCAGTGATGGTACAAGAAAGCGACTGAGCGACCTGAAACGAACCTTTCCATGCGGTTTAACATTCTTGAAATCACTAAAGTCTTCGGCTTCTCTCAACTGGCTATCCTACTTTGTATAATTCGCTAATCTTTGTGTTTGTGTGTGTGTGTGTGTCGGGGTGTGCGTCCGACCGGGAATTCATAACTCCTGTTCACGTGGACCTAGAGCGTTCAACCTTGGTAGGAGTACGGGGAGCAGGATGGGAGAACTTATCGTGGGTGGTAGGGTCGGACATCGAACATAGAAGGCGGGGTTTATGCCAAAATTTTCAGTTTGTCTCTAGGGGGTTCAAACTTGGTAGGAGGCATTCCGTAGTATGGGAACCCTTATGGTGCGTAGTAGGGCCGCCCCCAAGAGACGGGGTTTCAGCGAAATAAATGAGTGAATGTCCTTAATTTTCGATCGCGTGACTTGGAGAGCAAAACCTGTAGCAGTAGAGGAGGCAGGATAGAAACACTGACGATAGAAGAGGAATTTGAGATCAAAACCCGGTTGAATTCAATTCTCACCAGTTGAATTCTAGCGCCTCTCTAATTTACTATTTAACTTTGACTCTTTGATACGTTCCTATCGACAAGAAGAGTAAGTGGTGTGATTGGGACCGATTATAAGGAGATGCGAGAAATCATTTTTTGCGGTTAGACTACGACCACTACCCAGCGAAGTTTGTGATTTAATGGAGAATGACGGTTACGGTTCCCCTCTGCTTTGATATCATTCTTGGCAAAACTTATCGGACCGCTTATAACCTTGGATTGTCTTTTAGTGATGTATCCGTAGAGAAACGGATCTGCATTCATAAAGAAGTTTGATAATGGTATTATTATAATGACTCGACAACATTTTTGATAGGTCTTCGTTTTTAAGATGAACAGCTACATATCGAGACTTCTAATCAATGCAGAAGCATCACCATAATTTGAATCATAAACAACAATCATTGTATGCCCTATTAGTCTTCTGTCAAATTTTGTGTTCCGAAAAATGTCTTTTGTGTCAAATATGGAGCGGCCGGTTTTCCGATTACTACAACCCTCTTATAGGGAGGAGGGAAGCCCGGCGTTAGCCGGACGACCAGACTGGTTAATAAAATGAGAGCAATACTAAGAGCTTTTTCGAGTATTCAAATATTATTTAAAGGGATTTTGTTGAACAGGTATTCCGCTTAGCTGCTCCACAGTTTTATCGCGAAGTCATTAGTTGCAGTTGAAGGAAAAGGTTTTTCTCCATGATAGCCCAACTATGTTACGAGCCTTCATGGGCATTGAGGCTAAATTCGTTCTGTTCTGTGTCCAGTAGGAAGACGAGTCCCGTCCCTCCAGAGTCTAAGCATGTTGCGAACAGCCATGTTGCAAACAGCCCAGTCACCTTTATCATAATCTGATAGCTGTTCATGTTAGAGCTCTGATCTGATTGGGTCATCTAAGGCAGTACGTATCAGAGATATATGTGTTTATTATTGCTTTTTATTAATAGTTTCTAGCAGACTGCCGAAATCAGAGACAAGCCCATTCAGCACAAGTATTGGAAAAGACCTGCAAGATGAAAACGACGACTGCAAGCGTTTTACGTGGCCACATCGTAATGGAAAGACTCGCGTCTGAAATGTCAACTTTCACGATAACAATACCAAAACAAGAACCGTTCTGTCCAGCGTTTTGCACAACTGTCCTCACTGACTCATACTGGTATGAGGTTACCGAAAATAATCGGATTTTGCAAAAAGGTCGAATGTGATGGTGGGAATTAGTGCACGGAGATGCCTGGTATTAATATACGCTAGGCTGCACCAATTGCTTCAGCAGCTCCAACTTCGCCTCATGGTCCTCCGCAACTCATGCAAGACTGAATTCTGCACAGCTCTTAGGTATTTTTCATATCAAAATATGCCTAACCCTTTTCAGTTTTTTTTTATTCCAACTTTTTGAGGAAAACCGGGACAGACATGACTCTGAGTAAGGTTTTCTATATACTTGGCATGTTTCTTCGTTCTTTCGTGACATCTACAATGGGAATTCGGAGATGCAATCCATTCAAAAGCTGGTTTCTTCAATAACATTTGGAGTTTGTAGGCTTCTTTTTGCTAATCCGAACAAATCTGGATCTGATTGTTCTAAAAATTGGATCTGAATAGTACAAATATTAACAAACTGAGTTTTTTCGAACAGGTATCCAACTTGTATTTGCAGATCGCTGATTCATGGACTTTCGAGGAAAATGCTTCAAAATGAACTCGCTACGGAAAGGGTTCCTCGAATGTACCGTAGTCATAGTAGAAGACGCAATTACCGATATTAGGTGAAAATCTGAAGGGATCTTACCAGTGTCAGACGGTGGGTTCTGCTGAAAAGATCTTACAACCAGATATGAAATTGAAGAACAAACACCGAGTAGTATGTCTATTTCTCCCGAGCAGAATAGAAACAATTTGTTGACCAATTAAGGCTAGAGTGGAAATCTAACTTTGGTCTCAGGTAGTGCTAAGAAGAGCCAAGGATGCTACCAGAAGGCAACAATAGTTGAAGAGGGCTTACACTTTTGTGTGTAGCTTCCGGAGGAGGTTAGCCTGCCGTTTCGACTTTTTATAAAAAACTCGCAACCCCCTGAAATGGTTTAGAGTTCTAGGGAAGCCAATCGTATTGGTTACTCTCTTATACAGAGTAATACAGATGACTAAATTTTTCTGAAATTACTCGATTGAAGGTCTTACTTCAAAGAGCTCTGACAAACCTGCCTCACAAGGACTGGGAAGATGACGAATGACTTATACTCTTAGGAAGGTCTTCACTAGATGGTTTTTATTCATCTCCATATACATGAACCCATCTCCACAGCGACGCTCTGAAGAGTTATGGCAGCAAAAATGACAAAAAATGATCTCCATGTACAATGGTTTGACCGCCAACGTGGAGGTAAGAATCCGCCGAGGTTATTTGAAGTGACAGCTTACTCTATGAAATATTATTGATATTTATGTGAAGTCAATCCGAAGAAAGACGGCAGCTGGAAGGCTTCTCTTCTGGTGACCGTTGAATGAGCATTTTTTCACAAGATCTAGTTCCATTCAGAGAGCAGAGGTGGTGCAAAGGTGGCAAGTGGGCTATCACACACCCATGCTCACTGGTTCGGCTCCCGGATAGATATCTGCCTCGACCGATCAAGCCTTTCATCTTCTTGGAGTCTGTCAATTGTTAACAGACTTTTCTTGGGGACGATAAAAAAGCACTGGCCTGTCTGTCCTTCGGCTAGCCACTTCATTTCATTCTACGGGCCGAATATGTTCTGATGATTGATGGAAAGTGAAACCAAATGGGTGATTTAATGATTTGAATGGGTGACGAAATGCATTGAGTGACCAACCTGCAAAGGAAAACGCGAATGTCGGCATGGCATTGCCCGCTAAACAAAAAGCGCCTGAGCCCTCACTAGTCTTCCGACAGAGTGCATGCACCCTAGTTGAACACTGACCGTTTTCTTCGTCTCTCCAAATCCTGATATGACTTGCATAATCTATTGATGAGTGTAGCCGAGACAGATGCAAATAAACTTTTCGAATCACAACGAATGCACCCAGATGAAAGGGCTCAAGATGGTAAAGCTGCACTATCGTCCTTGGAGTGCTAGTCGCGTCGTTTCCATCCAGGTCTCCCTTAATGAGTCGGATCTGCAATTGTCCTGAAGCCTATCGAAACAGGAGAGACCAAATAGGAATTCAGTATCAAAGTTATTCAGTATTCAGTATATATGCTGATTGTGAGTGGCATAACGCACTCTGAGGAATGATAACCACTAAGCCGCTTCACTATCATGTGCTTTGACTTCATTCTATCGCCAAACTTCCTCTTTTGCAATGTGATAAAGCTTTGGAATGAGTAAAAATCCTTTCGACTTTTGTGCCGTCTCATTTCATTCATACAATGCCAGCGCTATGGCTATCGCTACCGCCACTGCGACTTTTACCAGCGCACTAGGATATGTTCGCCCACAAGTCAATCTTGCCACGTGCTGCGGCTGCCTACAGTAAATGGCCGCAGGAGACTCTATATAATGGGTGCACTAATACCGGTTACAGTAAGCGCAATCGAAAGACATTCAAGAAGTTATTGAGATGGGATTTACAGCCATTAATAAATCGCTTGTTATCACTTCCAGGTGAGGCTTCATTTTAAGGGAGAATTTTTGATGATATGGCTGTTTAGATTCCAGACGAATATATTCATTTATTCGGCATGATGTGGAAGCCAAACTAATTGTGAGGAGAAGATATTTTACAAAAAGGTAATTCTGACTATGTTCTGTAGGTGGTTTCATCGTTCACTGACAAACATTGACAGTGCTTGAACCATCCTAAAACAACAGATAATTAAGACATTCCATTAGATCACATTACTATTATCAGATCATTTTCTCTGCTTGTGGTCTCATGTCAAAATCATTCTCCGACTTCATAGACTTAGGGTAAGCTGGAGTGGGGATGATTCTAAAGAGCTCAGAGAAATCTACCGCAATTGTGAAATTTGAGTGAGTTTGGAACTGTTCAAAAACAATCGCTTGTTGAGTTCTGGTCGGAGATCATTGACGAGGAAAACCCACCTCTTACTTTCCTTCCGGTACAGTTTTTGACGTTCGACGGAGTTTATGGTTTTAGCTTGCCGGATACCCCTTCAGAGCCACAACGGCTTCATTGGCTTTCTCATATATCATTGCTGTGAATCAAGTTTGTACTGTTCAAAGCAGTGAAACTGGTCGCATATGGTCAACCACTTGCTGGTGATGACATTTGTGCAGTGGCTCAAGATTGATAGGTAATAATTGCGACTCTGTGGACTGTGAATTCAGGATTAGAGTCTACAGTTTTCGGCTGCTGGCTGCAGCTGCGATAGGCCACGGTGAGTTTTAAGCTGCTGTAGTGGGCACTGTTGATCCCCATCACTTTTACTTCGGATAGTCGTATAAAGGTTAGTAGACTTTGGTGGGCATTATATTTCTATTGAGGTAAAGCCAGCGATACGTATAACTATATAGTAAAAAATCGTGATTTTCGATAAGATCTAAGAAGAGTAGTATTTGGTACCCACAAGATTTCCCACAGCACAACATTCGGTTTGGTAGTTGTGCCAAAGAAGCCTGACGAGACAGAAATGTCTGTTTCGCAGAATTTTGCTTCCGTTTATTCGCTTCGTAATGCACTAGATGGGCGAAAGTGGTGTAGTGGTAGTGTAGCACTATCACTCTCGTGATCTGGAGATCGAATCTCGTATCGATGTCCATCAGGTCGAGCTAATCTCCCTTAGCTACGGGATAGGTCAGTTGGTAATGGACTCGTCTGGGAGGATAAAACACTGACCTAAACATTGACTCGCCACAGCAAATAATTGTGTAGGCTAGATAAAGGACAAGGATAATGCCACTGGGCCTTAATCGATCCCGTCTGGGGGATGAGTCCCGCATTCGACTTCTCTTTAGATCGTAGTGGCTTATTGAATGCGCGTGTGGCCTATGGAATGACTCGCGGTCGCGAGCCTTTGAGCAAGTCAGTGCTTTTATTCTCCTAGAAGAATCTGATATTTATTAATCAACCTCGGGGGATGGAAAGCTTGGAAGGCGTAGGCAAACATTGATCCGGGATTTGAACACGTGACCATGCGTGAGTAATAGTGTGCCACTTGCCACTAGAACACTTATGGTAGGTGGCAGAACCGTTCTCCGCCTACAGAAGGTGGGCTTGCACGAAATAATTGGTGTAGCGGAAATCTATGATTTCTGTTATGGGTCTCAAGAGTACAAATTTCGCAGGATTACAGCTTTTCGTACTAACAGTGGAACCATCGGCGCATTGACAAAGGCTATAGGATATGATGGGATCGTAGATACTCGGCGACAAGAACAGCTGATAAGAGTAAGTAAGAAGCCTAAGAGAGCAAAGGTACCTACCCATCTAAATTCTGACCCTTTGGTATTTACAATGTAGCTTTGACTGTTCAGTATGTTTCGTTCGATAAGACGCGATGGTAGAGTAGGGTGACAAAAGTGAGTGGTAAGTGCTGTGACAATTATAGCTCATCAGTCGCACCACGATAAGCACACGAAACCCTTTTTGAAAAATTACATGAGAATTTCTTGCTATTAGATTACGACCGCTACCTAGAAAGGTTGGTGACTTAATGAAAGTACCTTTTTGTTCGGATCATTTGCGGCGAATTTAACGGACCGCCAGCAATCTGAAATCCTCAACTAACGATATCATTGCGAAGAAAGAGTTCCATTGATAACGATATTTACTTTCTTTAATGGGTATGGGTATTTATTTATTTCTAATATTAAGAGCAGAAGATAGCGACTTCCAATTTGAGGCGCATGCACCGACTCACACCGAATACCATTTGCACTGCCCTGTTAGTCCTGTGTCGAACTTCGTGTACGAGAAAATATTATTTGTTTCGAAGAAGGAGGAGAGAGTTAGTCGATCACTACAACTTTGTCGAAGAAGGAGGGAAGCGCGGCGTTAGCTGGGCGAAGTTGACTGAAACATAGTAGGATGCTATTATCGAATTCACCAAAATCAGAGGTTAATAAACGGGCTCGAGTAGAAAACTGATCCAAATTGACATACGAGTACTACGCATCAGTAGATAAACAAACCGATTGTTCTGTTTTTCCTGTGTCATCTGCGGTCCCTTTATCATTGACTTTCTCGAGGCAGTGCAGGCCTCTAACAAAGGCGTTGGCACTGGTCATGAGGGATCACATAAAATCACTTTTTTCTCATTCGAGGTCAAACAACGAAAACAAAAACTCAAAAAAAGAAAACGAGATCAACAGTTTATTCGAGTCTGAAAAAGTTATATGCTCACGGCAAGTCTGACAATGGTTTGCACTGCTCTGGATCGGCAATGTAGTCTCGGTCGATTTTGTAGTAGTTGCAGTCAAGGGAGTCGTATGATTCGTAGGACTTGATATCAGCGAAAGCAAAACAGAAGCCCTTAGAAATGACTATCATCAGATAATTGTCTCAATTATGTGAAACAATGCACATTCATAGCTCTTCATATACATATATGCGATTTCAGCCAGACATTGACGGCTTGTTGTTTTTACATTTTATTTGTAATACAGTACCATAAAGTCATGAAGGATAAACTCTCGGGGCGTCAATCGATCGTCTAAAAGATGCTACCACGCATTTGACATCCATTGGGAATCATAGTGACAGACTGAATGCGTATGTGCTGGTACAATAACTTGCGGTGGCCAGCCGATTATATGTCAGCGCTTTTATCCTCATAAACGGGTATGGTGGCAGGTAACTGACCCCGGAAGATGGGAGGCTTGGTGGCCTGAGCGGATGTCGACCCTGGATTCGAACCAGTGACCATGTGTAGGTGAGGTGCGCCACTTGCCATTACACCACCTCCGCCCAATCAAGTGCCATATATGATACATGCTTCATAACAAATAAATTACAAATTTGTTGGTTCAATTTGGAATCATGCCCCATCTATATGACACCTTATCCTAAATCCCGATCGATTACACTATATAAGGTCTACCAGTAGATAAGCCAGACAGTAAGCGCCTGAAGGCACAAGTTCGAAAATGTGGTAATAATTAAACGAATATGAGCACAAACAATATAGGATCGTACCGAAGTGAATAGAGCATATACGCACTTCTCGATCAAATAACACGTCGTCAAGCAATCGCGTAGTGAAGCAGTAGAATTGCTATATAACTGAGGAGAATCATTGAATGCCGACACACAAGTGGTATGAAAGGTGCAGGAACACGATGGATAGGCCTGAAACGAATCTCTGCAAGTGCCTAACGCTCTTAAAATCACTGAATTTTTTTACTTCTCTCTTGACTATTACGCAAGCGTGAGCGATATTCAGAGTTCTTTCGATTATAATTCATCAGATATTTCAATGAGATTTTGATTGGTAGTGATTTCGTACGGCAAAAATCCTATTCAGCTGCTTCACAGTTTTCACCATGATAGCACAATCGATGTTCCAAGCCTTTGTGGGCGTTGAGAGACGTGTATTGGAGAATTGGGCAGAAGGAAATTGCTAGGTTTGTTCTGTTCTGTCTTCGGGTGAAAGACGCGTTCGAGCCCTTTCAGAGTCTAGACACGTTGGCCACAAATTATCACCTTCATCATTATCTGGTAGTCATTCATGTTAAAATTCTCATGTGATTGGGTGGTTCAGGGCAGTACGTGTTATAGAGATATGAGGTTAGCATTCGTTCTTATCAAAAGACAGCAGGCTGCTGGAATAAGAAACGGCTGATCCAGAAATAAGCAATGGAAAATACCTGCAGGATGAGAACGACCACTGCAAGCGTCTTACTTGACCACATCATGAGGAGAAGGCTCGCTTCTGGAGCGCCAATTCTTACGATAGCAATGCCAAAATAAAAACCATTTTGGTCGCTCAACTATCCTCCTTGAACGGCTCAAAAATAAAGTCACCGAAAATAGTCGGACGTTGTTATATTTGCGAAGAAGTCGAGGGTGATGGTGGGTATTAATAGACGGGGGTGGTGGGTATCAATACACGCCAACCCGCACCGGCTACGCCAACTTTGCCTCATGTTCCTCCACAACTTATGCAAGGCTCAATTTTGCGCAGTTCTTTGCTATGTTAGTCGTTATTTGTTCATAGTAAATAGTGCGTAACCCTTCTCATTCCAATTCTTCGAGGACCTCCGTGACAGACAACAACTAGTGAGGATTTCAGTATACCCGGGGTGGTTCTTCATTCTTGCTTGAGATTTACAATGGAAATTGGGAGACGCGATTCATTTGAAAATTAGTTTCTTCTGACGACATTTAGAAATTTTTGCCTTTTTTAATTGATCTCATTAGTTTGAATCTAAAGGATCTGAGAAAATCTGAATTTAAATGATACGGATACATCAAACCGAGTTTTTTCGAGCAGATTGCTGCCTCCTTTTCGAAGCCCCTTGCTTGAAATACCTTTGTGGGGAAAGGAAAGCTGCAAAGAAAAGCTTCAAAATGTACTAGCTGCGAGAAAGGTTCCTTGGATGTACCGTTCTCATGGTAGGAAATGCAATTACCGATAGTGGGCAACGAGACGGGTGTGGAATTTCAGGTTTTGTTTCAGGTACTACTGATTGAAGAACCAACGACGTTAACAAAAGGCGACGATAGTCTACGAAAAGTGTCAAGGCTTCTCTTTGTAGCTTCCAGGGGATGCTGGCTGCTGTTTGAACTTATGATGAAAAAAATAGCACAACATTGACTCACAGCCACCCGGAAGAGATTAGAGCTCTGGGGAAGCAATTCGAACTGGTAACCCCCTATGAATACAAGAAGTTCTATTTTCTGAGAATGCTGTTGGAAGGATTTACTGTAAGGAACTCTGACTAACCTGCCGCCGAAGAATGAGTAGATGGAAAATGACTTACAACATCAACTGACTTCTCAGTAATTGGTTTTCTATTCATCTCCATGAATATGAACTCATCACCACAGCGACGCTCTAAAGGGTTATGGCAGTAGAAATGGCAAAAAATGATGATCTGTGAACAACTGTTTGACGGCCAATGGGAGGAGAAGAAGCCGCTGAAATCACTGAGAGAGACAGTTTATTCTGTGAAATATTACTGTTAATTATGTGAAGTCGTAGCGAATGAGTCATGACCATTACGACGAATACGGTAGCACTTTTCAAAATATAGTCTCACTCGGAGAGCAGCGGTGGTGTAGTCGCAAATGGCCCTAACACACGCATATTTACGGGTTTGACTCCCGGATAAATTTCCACCTTGACCGACCAAGCCTTTCATTATTCCGGGTTCGCTTGACTGGTACCGGACTTGTCTTGCTTCTTTTGGAGACAGGGGGAAGTAAAAGAAACGTAGACTTCTCTGTCCATCGGCTCGTCACAGCAAGTCATTGTATGCGCCAAATAAATATGAAACCATTGGTTCAAATGGATGATTATAGCAAATCGCAGTAAATGCCAACTAGCAAAGGAAAGCGCGAATGAAGACATGACATCACTGGTCAAGCAGAAGGCACTTGAGCCCTCACCAGTCTTCCGTTAAAGACATTCACCCTTGGCGAACACTGAATGTTTCCGTCGTCTTTTCAACAACGAAGCGAATCCTTGATGACTTGCATAATCTGTTGAGAGGGTAGGCGGTACAAATGCAATTAAACCTCAATCGAATCAAAACGAATGCACCCAGATATAAGGGCTCAAGATAATGAAGTTGCAGCATCCTCGTCCTCTGCTCGTCACCACCCTAGTCTCCCTTAAGAAATCGGATTTACCCTCACCGAGTCCTACTCAACGAGTTATAAAGCCTATCAAAAGAGAAAAGAACCATTATATCAACGTCAAATCCTTACTGGATCCTGCAACTTTCGTCTTCGTTCTGAGCCTATGCTGATTGTGAGTAGCATAACGCACTGGGAAATGACGGCCTCCAAAACGCTTCACTGATATGTTCCTTGAAATCAGGGTTCGTTCTCTTGCCCAACCTTTTTCTTCTAAAAAGATAGAGTTCATGAAAAGAAAAAGATCCATGTTCCGCCTCACTTCATTGATAACTTGCACACTCCCAGTGTTATGACTCTCGCTACCCCCAGCGCAACTGCTACCAGCGTATTCGGATATGGTCGCTCACAAGTCAATGTTCCCACTCGCAGCGCCTGTTTACAGTAATTGGCCGCAGGTACGTAGCCGGTACCCTGATTTCACGGCCGGAAGATATCCAATAAGGCACCCATGAATCACGGCGATACATCGATTATTACTATTTCCAAGTGATACTCCATTTTAGGGAGAATTTCGGCCAATATGACTGATCAGATTTCAGAGGAACGAATACATTTATTTAGCTTGTTACGGAAGCTGAACAACAACAATCAAGAAGACACTCTCTGACTATGTGCTATAGGTGGCTTCACCGTTCACTGTCGAACACAGGTGCTCTATAAACCTTGAATAACAGTTGCATCAGACATTCCGTTCGATCTTATGTACTGTAACTATCAGATTATATGGTCTACTGGTGGTTTCAAGTCAAATATTTCTACGACGGCTTCATCGGGGTATCCGGTTTTTGACGAAAAATGTTAGGTACGGCCTACAGTAGTACAATGGAAAAGCAGAAAACGCGGAAAACGATGAATAAAAAGAAACACAAAGCTCAAAAAAGAAGAGATAAGGGGGGTTGCACGAGTTACACGGCAAAAAACGGCGGTCAAGGGGCTTTTCGAGCGAGTAAACGAATGCGACGTAATGTCTGCAATTGCACACAACACGCTCAAACAGCTGATTTTGGCTTCTTCGTTGATATTATTTATGCTACTGCTGATATCAAGCCAGATTATTGTGCCGGATCCTTTTGATGACGGCTGAGAATGATTAAATAGAACAGAATAGAGCAGTATATTAGTCTAATAGTAAGAATACAGCCGAATACTATTAACAGTAGGAGGCGATCGATTAGCTTATTGATTTTTCACTAATGCTGCTCCAATGCGAAAGTGCAATTAGATTACGTAGTCAGTCTAGCGAGGGGCAGAGGCTGACCGTTCTTCACTCTCCGGCCCCCTATTGCGCCCTATCCAGAACGTTTTTCGACTTCATTCCGGCACATATGGTATCAGAGGGGGCCCCGAATTCATACCATGTGCAAATCTCCGAAACCATTTTTATCGTGAACCGTGCCTTCAAAGAGCTTGGAGAAATGTATCCCAATTGTGAAATTTGGATGAGTTTGGTACTGTTCAAAAATGTTCGATGGGTTTTCATCGAAAAACCATTGACAAACCCAACTTCTTACTTTCCTTCAGATTCAGTTTTTGAAGGAAACGGCCAGCGGAGTTTATGGTTTCAGGTTACGGACACTCCTTCAGAGCCACACCTTGTCTTCTTCATACATCCTGTAAATACCGTACCCTCCAAAACAGTTATGTTGTCAATTACATCTATGCAATGACTCACGATTAACAGGTATTTTTTGCGACTCCGGACAGTTGAATCAGGGTGGGAACTCCCGGATAACGACGGATCCTTCTTCGCATACAGATAGGTCAAAGTTTCCGCACATATTGGAGTTACTTTGTGCCACTCATCCCATCACTGGATTTCTCGGACTACATATTATAACCTTGTGTCTGAAGTTTGGGTGGTTCAGTTCCGTATGGTAGGAACACTTTTAATCAATCTATTGAGGAAAACCGCTGACCTGTGTTCAACATAAATGCTTTATGCCGGTCACACCAAAGGACCTTGGGCAACCTTAGGCACCCTTGGATGGAGTATGTGTGTGGTTTCTATTTTGAAAGAACTGAATTTAGGCTCTCAATCCCTGCAACATGACTAACGGTGCTGACTAATTTGTATGATACGTTAAGCAATGTGTGAATTACACTTCGCTTGTCTCCTAGAGTTTTGTGGCTTGCATGAAATTTTATCCCACTTTATATAATTCGCTAAGTTTGTGTTTTGGTGTTTTGGTGTGTGTGTTTGACCGGAAATTCATAACTCCTTTTCCCGTGGACCTAGAAAGCTCAAATTTGGTAGAGGTACAGAGAACAGCACGGAAACACTTATGGCAGGTGGCAGGACCGGACCCCGCCTACAGGGGGCGGAGCGTGCGCGATAGAAACGCAGGTCGCAAATTCGTATTTCCTGTTCCAGTGAACCCAAAGCGTTCAAGTATGGGCGGAGCAGGGAACAGGACAGGGACACTTATGGCAGGTAGCAAGATCGAGCTCCGCTAACAGGGGGCGATTCGTGCACAATAAAAATTTGGGTCGCAAATTCATATCTCCTGTTAATGTGGTCCTATTGCATTGAAATTTGGTAGGAGTACAGGGAGCAGGATAGGAACACTTATGGCAGGTGGTAAGTTCGAACTTCGCCTACAGGGGGCGGGGAATGCGCATTAGAAATTTTAGGTTGCAAATTCATAACTCATATAATCCTTACTATATATAAAGCGCTCTGTCTGTCTGTTTGCCTGTTTGTACGGAAATTTGATATAACCTAAAGAATCACCTGGGGAAGTCGGGTCAAGTTTGGAATAGGTTGAGTATAGGGTAAGTGCAATAGAGCACACGTGAGCCTAGCGGAGCCCCCCCCCCCCCCAAGAGGCGGGGCATGCGCCGGAATTGGGCGGGGTCATGGGCGAATTCTTCTAATTCGACCTCATAACATTCCAGGCACAGGGAAAAATGTGCAAAGGTGAGGGATAGGTCAACAATCAAAATAAAGGAAACTTACCGGCGGTGGGCGGAGCGTTCTCGCAGTGGGCGGTACTTTCCACAGAAATTCATAACTCGATTTAACGAAGGTGTCGAGGCCAGGAGAAAAAAAAAGAGTGAGCAAGGCCTTATGCGTGCTGAGCATGTATAAGTATAGCGAAGCCCTGCCCACGAGGGGCGGGGCGTGCGTTGAGGTGAAAGCTACTTTTCAAAAGTGAGTGTAATTTCGTTCGGAAAAGTTATAGAATGCGGAAAAAGAGTGGTTAGAGGTAATGGGACAAATGTGGTTAAATCCCGAAAGTGGGCGAGCCTGGCAACAAAGTGGGCGGGGCTTAGATCAAAAAATTATAACCCTATTCAGAAACGTTCTGGGATGCGGCAAAAAGGTGTTAAGGTGTAAAAGATTAAATGTGGTCAAATCCCGAAAGTGGGCGGAGTTGGCACCAAAGTGGGCGGTGCCTAGATCAAAACTTTATAACTCTGTTCAGAAACGTTCTAGAGCGCGGGAAAAAAGGGGTTAGAGGTAACGGGACAAATGTGGTTAAATCCCGAAAGTGGGCGGGGCCGGCACCAAAGTGGGCGGGTAGATCAAAAATTTATAACTCTATTCAGAAACGTCATGGGATGCGGCAAAAAGGTGTCAAGAAACGTTCTAGAACGCGGGAAAAAAGTGTTGAGAGGAATTGGAACAAATGTTGTTAAGTCCTCGAAGGGGGCGGAGCTGGCACATGGAAGCGGGGCTAGGACCAAAAATTCATCTCTTCAAAAACTTTCTGGAATGCGGAAAAAATAGTTTGGAGCAGTCAAAAGAAGGGTGGTCAAGTTTATTGTGGAAAGGGTTTGCACTAAGGTGGACGGAGCTATGATCAACCACTAATAACTGTGCTCAAATATATCGAGCGTGATGCTATCAGCAGTTCAGCGTTCGAATCTAGAGAAAACTATCTTATTCTGATTATCCAACATTCGGCTGAATGACTCCACGTGGATAAGTGGCCGTCGGCATATACTGCGCGCGTTAGCATGCATAGCCAAACTGGTAACATAATAACAAGCGAGCAAGCGTTGCAATCCCCTTCGTGTCAACAGTGGAACCTTTTCAATGACGGCAATGTTGGATGTGTAGCGGTCGTAGGTACTCGGTGAGAGGAACTGAAAACAACTGACTGATAAGAACTGATAAGGGCCCCAGAGAGCAAAAGGGTATTCATGATCAAACACTGACTCTTTGAAAGGTTTCATTCAGTAGGACGGGTAAATGCAGTAATAGCGACCTATCAAAGACATTTTTTCATAACGAAAAGAGAATGTTGTTCATTTCTTGCTAATAAACTACGACCGTTACGCAGTAAGCTTTGTGAAACAATGAAGTGCCACGATTCCTTTTTGTTTTGTGACATATCATTTGTGACTAAACTCATCTGACCGCTAATGATTTGGGATTACCAATTAATGGAAAATCTGTGGGGAAAATGTTCTAATGATAACGACATCAGTGATAGGCGCTATTATCTATTTCTGGGTACCAATCAAGACATTGGTTGTCAATCAGTTAAGCCATCAATGTAATGTTAAGCCGTTCGAGATGAAGAGCAATGAATCGAGACTTCTAATTAGTACATAATCAATTATAATACAGAAAAAATCGCTCCCAATCCGGAGCTAATACTGAGGGTGTAGAGCTTTCTCAGAAAAATGGGAATTCTTAGTGTTATTTACGCATAGCAAATTCCTTACAAAGAGGAGTGCCCGGCGAAGCCGGGCGACACCATAAGGAGGGAAGCCCGGCGTTAACCGGGCGGCACGACTGGTATATTTATAAGAGTCCAAAGTGCAGTGACGGAATGGAATTCACAGCATCAATCCAAGCTCGTCTTCATTACTTCGAAGTCGATGTCAGTCAGTAATGCATTGTTAGCTACACTACAATCACGGACCCCACTTGTTTTTGAGCAGAACGATCCAAAGATCACGTTTATTCTAGAGTGAATAAAGCGTCGTAGAGTTTGTTCATTCCGACGGAAATTCGGCATCCTGCCCAATCAGGTCAAATTGAGGGCAAATGTGTCGATCGGTGGCAGCCGTTTATTGAGCGAAGAGCATTCTACAATATTTCCGAGCACTTATATACGTAGATAGACATTACAGATGTTACAGATGTGTTCACAGATGGTCAACTAAAAACGTTACATGTGACAGGATAAGAACTATAGGAATGTTACCGAGTGAGTGTATGATGATACAATAAGCGGACGATAAGAGTGGGGGAATAGAGAAGTCGTGGTTGACCACGACAGCAAATGCACACTGTCGAAAGTCGTATTCTGTTCTCATTGTAGGACGGTGCCGCTTTGTCTTAAAGCAGTTATTCCTCTCCAAATTGGGGTGTCCCAGAAATATTTGCGTCTACATACGGAAGTTATCTCGAACCTCCGCACATTTTATAAATGTATGAAATAGTGAGCCCAATCTTCCTAATCGCTTTAGCTCAACTGAAACGTCAGACGTCGAATAGATTCTTTTTCTATGAAATACTGATGAACGGCAGGGATGTACATGTGATGCACTTTCTTCTATCATGTCCCGAATATTATATTTGTTTTTCGTTAAGAAGAACCATGTAATCACCCGAAACATTGTTCACGGGAGCTCTGAACAAAGAGAATGCTAAGTCTCAGGCTCCTTGAGCGAGGACGACCTACTGGATCACAGGGACGAATGGCAACCTTACCGCCGTTCTCTCGAAAAAATCGACGATCACCGCTAAGACAGTTGATAGGTGATTATCAGGAACGGAACTGAACAAAAAGTAACAAATTCGAGGAATTAACTCTGCGAAGTCACGAAAAAGAAGAGAAAATTCAAGTATATAAAATAATTAAGTCGGTTAGTCAATCAGTCAGGCAGCCTCATGTACAACATGCCTTCAAACACTATAATGGTTTCGAATCAGAGCCGAATGAGGAGAAGCATTCCAAGAAGGGTATTATTCATGTCAAAAGACTTTACCTTCTAGCAGCAAACTAGGACTATACATATTCTCGACCAGGATACAGTACCTACACCACCTGTTCGATAAATTCTGATAAAAAGCAAAGTTCGCGATTTTTCGTTTTTTCTTCATGTCTGGGAGTTTTTACATTGTTTCTAAGGGATATTGCACAGTCAGGCTTAGCCCGTAAAGGTGTGCACAGCGATAAATTGCAAATATGAGGAAGCTCAATTCAGAAGCCTTCGGAGAGAGTCGTGAGGTGGCTATTATGATCCAGAACTGGATGAATGATAGACCATCACGTTGCTCAAGTTATACAAGTCTTTTAGATACCAACTTTTTTTGAAGTGGATGAAATTGGCGCATGACTCAGTTCATTTGGCTGGGCGCCTGTACCAGATGACGCCGCCTCTTAAAATGAAGAGTGGAAAATGTGGGTTAAATCCTAACCGCAGTCGTGATATGATAGGATATGACGTGATATGCCTGTACTTGGAAATCAATTCTCAATGGTTCGTAAGCTGCTAGCCTGAATAATATAGAAGAATGTACTTCATAGTTTCAAACACGTGATGAATATGTTTTATGCCTATGTACTCCTCACTGCAGAATCAGATATTGTAAGAAACAGTTGTTTGTCCAAATGCTTGGATCTCATGTGGGCTTCCCATGTGTCTGTGAAGCGCTAGAGGTCAAACCTTATTTTAAAGCTGGAAAGTGCTGAGCGAGCACTAACGATGAAACCCTCTTTTTAAAAGCTGCTCGATAAGGTAAAAGATTCTCACGAATTTCACCTCGAGTCATACCGTTCATCACAGAGTTTCATCTCTGGATCGGCATCACAACTCTAGCTATTTATGAATGCGGCTTGTTTAAACTACTCATACCACTGCTCGAAGGACTAGCTAGCTACAACACTGGGAGGGAAGCGATAACGCCTCAACAAAAACGAAAGTTCGATACGAGCTTTTGTCCTCAAATCCTTGTTCAAAAAATGAACATGAGGCAATATAACCCTTCGGCTACCCTAGGCGACCAAAATGTTCCATTCCTCAGGAGCCCTTTTCGATCCGATTTTCGTACATATGAACAATGAACATCTTCGTTTTGAGCTACCTCCTCTTCGAAAGCAGCTTCGATGAATGCTTGATTACAGCTAAGGACTTCATGAGATAATCAATCATGGCTTGGCTATAGGTCAAGGATAAAGGTTGAAATTTTTGTCGGTGATCGATCCTGGATGCGCATTTGCTTTCGCTTTCATTCGGAATCGTAGCGAGGATTCGAAAGCGTATGTGGCTTATATATTGAGCTGCCATGCCAGGCGATGTAAAAGCCAAGGTTTTGTCCATCCAAGCCGATTCAGCTCTCTTGGGTATGTAAGACCTAATCCAAGAGGACATTGGCATGGTATTAGGCCGCAGGTTCCAATTACCGAGTATTGAGCATTTACCGCAGAAAGCCACTGAAATTTCTAATGGAATTTCAGTTTTGGGATGAAAGGCATTCAAGTAGGTAACTTAGTGAGATCGGCTAGTTTAACCTTTCATGTTATTGTCAAATTTACTTCAATCCAAAAAGGTTATTGAATGGGCGCACATAAAAAACGGTTTCCAATTACCATAAGAGTACTACGGCTTAGTAGGTACGTAACAAACCGAGTTTCCTGCTTCACCTATATCACCTATAGTCCGCTTATTCATCAACCTTATCTGGCCAACGCAAGCAACGCCTCCAATTGTGCCTGTCGAAAAACATTGGGGTCCTGGTCGGGCAGGAGACACGGGGCAGGAGACACGGGGCATACTACTGTTCCCGTTCAGAGCATTTATGAAGAGGTATAATGGTCAAGATCGTCTCTAGGGATAACGTTGGTAAACGCATTAGTCCAAATGTCATCATAAATTTGCTTCTTTTCCTTCTCGGCTCAGTCAATGAAATTTTGGTTGAAACAAAGGAAGCGAGATCAACAATTTATTCAGTTCTGTAAGGAGTCATGGGCTCATAGCAAAGATGATACTGGTTTGCACTGCTCTAAACCGGCAATAGAGTTTCGGTCGAGTTTCCAGTAGTAGCACCCACTGGAGTAGTTTCTGTAGTTGAAGGTCATATCAGTATAAATCATACATGCACCCTTAAAAAGAAATATTATTAGATAACACTTGTTCAACAATTGTGTAAAACATTGTACACCCATGGCCTACTCAATTACAGTTGATTTCAGTCAGACAATGACAGCTTGACGTTATTTTATTTCAATTGTGATGCAGTATCATACAGTAGCGCTCAAAAGTATTCGGCCAACTTTAACTTGCTGTAACTTTTTTTCCAGTGGAGCAAATCGCATGAAATTTTGATATGCCAACACTATTTGACTGCACAGCAGCAATATCCACATAACTAAGTTGAAGGCGTCTGTAGACTATGTTGAAAGCAAGTTTGTGACGTCTGCAGTTATTCGGACCTTATAAACTTTTTTCTACTCCTCTGGGTTCGGTATTAGCGCTCGTACACTTCAGACAAGGCAAAAAGGGAAGAAACCCCAGAAGCATCATCATTCCTTTTTCAGTTGGTTTTGATTTCAAGCTCTTTGGAATATTTAGAACATGACCAAAATGCAGGTCAGTAGTGGTAAATATTCGCACTACACCAATGCTACACATATTGAAATTTCGCTTGATTAGACCCAGTAGGAAAGGGGTTATGACTGAAAAGCACGAGTGAAGAAGCATTCGGCCGAATACTTTTGAGCGCTACTGTATATAATACTGTATCACAAGTAACTTACAAAATCGCTAGTTAGGTACAAGATCATATGCCTTGTACTTGTCATATTGAATCTTATTTTCACCAGTTACGTTATATGAAGGACTATACGATAGATAGACTACATAGTAAGCGGTTAAAAAAATTTTTAAAAATGAAAAAGCGGTAATGTTCAAGCGGATTCTAGTAAAAACAATATCCGGTCATACCAAATCGAAGCCAGCATAGTTACAAGTCTTGGATAAAAAACACGTCTTCAAGCAATTGTGAAGGGAAGTAGAGTTGCTTGTGTAGTTCGCGCCAGTACTATTAGATGCCACCCAGCAAATGTTAGTAATGGTGCAAGAAGGCGATTGAACGGCCTGAAACGAACCTCTCCATGTGCCTTGACAATCTTAAAATCACTGAATCTTCGAGTTCTCTTCACTGAGTGCCACGGAAGCGCAACATTTAGAATTTTTCGAATAATTAAAGGATTTTAAGTGGAATTTTGATCAAATGTGATTCTACCATGCAACATTTCATTCAGCTGCTTAGCAGCTCTATTTTAAGTTCATTAGTTGCAGTTGAAGAAAAAAGGTTTTCCTCTATGATAGCCCAACCGTGTTACAAGCCTTCATGGAAATCGAAAGGTCTGTATAGGGGTCTTTGACAGAAGAAAATCGTTAGATTCCTTCTGCTCTGTCTTCGGGTGAAAGGTGGGTTCAAGTCCATCACATTCCATCGCAATCTGATAGCCATTCATGTCACAGTTCTGATCTGATTGGGTTGGCCAAGGCAGTAAGGTGGTGATGTATATGTGATCGTTATTGCTTCTTATAAGAAATTTCTCGGGACTGCCAAGATCAGAGATAGGCCGATTTAGAAATAAGTAAGGAAAATACCTGCAAGATGAAAACGACCACTGCAAGCGTTTTACTTGTCCACATCACAACGAGGAGACTCGCTTCTGGAATGTCAATTCTCACGATAGGAATGTCAAAACAAATAACAGTTATAGTCAGCGTTTTTCTCAACAGTCCTCATTGAATGACTCAAAAACAAGGTCAGGAAAATAGTAGGACGTTCCTATAGTTGCAAAAAGTCGATGGTGGTGGTGCGCGAAAAGTCGAGGGTGGTGGTGTTGGTACACGAAGATGGTTGGTATTGGTATACACTATAAGCCGCACCATTTGCTCCAGCGCAGCCGACTTTAACTCATTTTTCTCCCCAACTCATGCAAGGCTAAACTTTGCACATTCATTGCTATTTGTTCATATCAAAATATGCCTGACCCCTTTCAATTCTTATTCCAACTCTTCGATGCTTCACAGTGTACGTGTTATGAAAAGGGTTTCTCAGATGCACCGTACTGATAGAAGGAGGCGCACCTACCGATAATGGGTAAAATTCTGAAGGGACCTCACCACTGTCAGATGGGCCCTGCTGAAAACATCCCAGATGTGTAATTGAAGAACAAACACCAAGTAGGAAGATCTTTTCTCGTGAGCAGGTAGAAGCGGTTTGTTGACCAAACGAGACCGGAGTAGAAGTTCAATTTTGGTTTTAGTTACTACTATTTTAATAACCAGCGACGTTAACAGAAGGCAACTATAATCTATAAACAGAGTTAGAACTTTTATGTATGACATCAATATAAACTTTTATGTATGACATGCCTACCGTTTGGGCTTTCGATGAAAAAATGCTGAGTGATTGACCTAAATTGGGTTATAGCTTTTGAAAAAGCAACTTGTATTGGTAACTAGCTCAGTTTCCCTGGGAGCGCTGTTTGAAGGGTTTACTGTAAATAACTCTGACTAACCTGCCGCTCGAAGAATGGGTAGATGGCAAATGATTTGCGCATTGAATCGGTCTGAATCTTTTCGACAGATGGTTTTCACATCACCAGAGCAACGCTTTAAAGGATTGTGGCAGCAAAAATGGCAAAAAGTGAGGATCTGTGAACAATGGCTTGACCGCCAGTGAGGAGGAAAAGAATCGGCTTGGATTACGGGGAACGGCAGCTAGCTCTTTATTATATTATTAGAAATTCTGTGAGGTCACAACGAAGAAATTCGTGACCATTACGATGAAGACGGTTGGATGAGCGTTTTTTACAAAATACAGTTTCACTCGTGCACGCACTATCACTCACGCATGATTACGGGTTTGAATCCAGAGTAGATACCTCAACCAACCAAGTCCCCCATCCCTTTGGAGTTGGTCAACTGGTACCGGACTTCCCTTAGGGGCAGGAGGGGATTCAAGAAACACTTACTTGTCTGTATATCGGTTAGCCATCGCAGGTATTGTTCGGGCCAAATGAGCTCTCCATACGTCGTATTGATGGAAAGAGAAACCTTTGTTTCAAACGGATGATTTCCACAGTTGGCATTGGGTGACTAGCACTCGCTAAGCCTAAGGCACTTGAGCCTTCACTTGTTTTTCGCCAAAGACATGTACTCTTGGGGTACACTGATCGTTTATTCAACAACAAAGCAAATCCTGAATGACCTGCATTATCTACTGATTAGAGTACCCGGAAAGTGCAAATAAACCTTACAAATCAGAACGACTACATCCAGATAGGAGGGCTTAAGATCATGAAGCTTCGTCCTCGGAATGCCAATCGCCTCGTCACCATCCAGGTTTCCTTCAACGAGTCGGATCTACCCTCATCAAGTCCGACTCAGCGAGTCCCAAAGCCAACCGAAAAAGAAATGAACCAATTCGAACAACATTAAAACGTTACTAAGCCTTGCATCTTTCTTCTTCTGCCCTGAGCACGTGCTGATGGTGAGTAGCGGTAATGCACTCTGAGCAATGATAACCTCCAAAACGCTTCATTAATATGTTCCTTGAATTCATTGCCGTTCTATTGCCAAACTTCCTTTATCCTAAAAAAGTGGAGTTTTCGAAAGGTTTCCAGAGTCACGCACCAATGTGCCGTCTCATTTCATTGATAGCTTGCACACTGCTAGCGTTATGACTTTCGCTACCGCCAGAACAACTGCAACCAGCGTATTCGGATATGGTCGCCCAGAAGTCAATGTTTCTACTTGCAGCGGCTGCCTACAGTAATTGGCCGCATGTACGTAACCGGTCAATAGTTGAAGAATGATTGGATATTCAGCTAAAACGTCATCTGAATGTGACATGTGGTCTTGACGGGAGCGATATATGCTCGTTATCCACAGTCACGGCGACACATCGATTACTACCATTTCCAGGTAAGTCTTTATTTTAGGGAGAATTTCGGCCATTTCGAATGATCAGATTTCAGGGGAACGAATACACTTATTTAGCTTATTAAGAGAGCCGAACTAAGCGTATCTCACAAAAAATACGCTCTGACTATGTGCTACAGGTGGCTTCACCGCTCACTGTCGAACACAAGTGGTTGATTCACCTTAAATAACAGTTTAATCAGACATTTCGTTTTATCTTACACACCCGATTATCAGACCATATGGTATGCTGGTGGTTTCGTGTCGAGATATTTCCACGGCGGCTTCATAAAACTATATTGAAGGCACAGTTCACGATGAATTTGAGTAATCCAGATTATGACGAAAAGTGAAAGATGAGATGGAAAAAAAGTACGACGAAAGCGAAGAAACTGCAAAGTGAAAAAAGGCTTCGAAAAATCGTTCAAACGGGGTTAACGAGAGTAAGACCAGAAAAATGAAGAAGAATGGTGCGTTTGGACGAGCTCTACGATGTGTATCATTGCCTACGTGTGGATCCTGGTGCAAATAGCTGACTACGGTAAACAAGAATTCATTCACTCATAGGCATACGTCAACTAAAAAATCCCAGTAACAGCAAAATTTTTTTTTCTTTTTCAGCCTCTCGAGGGAGAAAATTAGAATAAGAAATTCTTTTTCAGCCTCTCGAGGAAGAAAATTAGAATAAGAATCGCAGCAGTAAAAAGAATAACGGAGAAAGAAGGAATTAGAAAAAAGCATCACCTCATTACTCGGCGAACAGCTGATTGTGTGTGGGTTCTGGAACGAATATTGCAATCTGCATCGCCTCGACACTCGTTTGAAGTGACATTGATTGAGGGGTGGGAAGTCCGGGCGGTCCGGTAACGGGGCTCCCATTATGCCATAGCTGTTGAGTTCTGGGACTCGGTAGCGTCCTTCCTGTTACCCTTGAGGGCCACTGGGTATTCCTAGGGGGAGAACTCAAAAACCATGTTTATCGTGAGCTGTATTTTGAAGCCTAAGTTGGGGATGCCTTCAAAGAGCTCAGAAAATTGTATCCCGATTGTGAAGTTTGGATGAGTTAGGTACTGTTCAAAAGAACGTTCGATGGGTTTTCATTAGAAAACAATTGACGCAGCAAACCCAACTTCTTACTTTACTTCGGATGCAGTTTTGAAAAGAGCGTCCCACGGAGTTTATGGTTTTCCAAAGCCACAACGTCCTCACTGGCTTCCCCATACATCCTGTAAACACCGCACCCTCCACAGCAGTAGTGTTGTTGTTGATTACATCTACGCAATGTCTCACGATTGACGGGTATGTATTGCGACTCTCTCCGAACGGTTGAATCAGGATGGAAATCCCGGATAACGACGGAATCTTAGAGAAGATGACAGAAGACACAGATGGGCTACAGCCGTATATTGAAGGGACTTTGCCACATATTCCACCACTGGGTTTCTTGGGCTATTATTACCACAAGTCTTATATGAGTGTGGTTCAGTTAATGATCGTAAGAAGACTATTGGCTTTTGATTAGGAAAGAACTGTCAACTTCTGTCTGAGTATGCTATATGTCTATCGCATCAAAAGGCCTTGGGCAATCGCAGGGTCCTCGGGTGGCGAACATGCATGGATTCTTTTTTTGGAAAAACTGAATTTTAGGCTTCTCCCCTTTAACGTGACTGTCGGGGCTGACTGATCTGTTTGTTACGTTAAGCAAAGTGTGAATTATACTTCGCCTGTCCTCTACAGCTTTGTGGTTCACATGAATTTTTATATATTTAGCCAATGAGAATCCAAAAGGCGGTGACGGATTGCTATTCACAATGTCGGTCCAAAATCATCTTCAATACTTCAAAGTCGATGCCGGTGGCAACGGCATTGCTGGCTGCAATACGGCCGTGGACCCTACGGGAAAAGAGTGGAAGCTCTCACTTTGTATTTTGTGTTTTTGGACAAAATAATCCAAAGAGCATGTTTGCTCGGATGTGAATAAATCACCACTGGTGACTGCTGTTTACAGCTCAGCAAGATTTCGGCGTTCCGACCATTCAGATCGAACTGAGTGCAACCGTGTCATTTCGAAAATTATATCCTGTTAACTTTTAAAAGGGTATCTCCTGATTTTGAAGCTGTCATTCCTCTCTAAGTTGCGACGTCCTTGGTGTGGAAGCGGTCTCGAAACTCCGCTGATATTATATAAGAATGGAATAGTCAGCCCACCTGCTCTAATCGCTTCAGCTCACCCAAAATGTCAGAAATCGAATAGGATTTTTTCATGCAATATTGCCAAACGGCGGCTGGTATCCTTATGAGATGCACCTTCCTCTAAGATGGCCCGAATATTGAATCTCTTCGCACAAAAAATAACTATGTGATTATCAGAACATTTTACACGAGAGCTCTAATGAAAAACAATGTTATGCTTCGGGTCTTTAGAGGGAGGACGATCCATGAAACAAAGGGGCGAATGAAGATATTACTGGAGCCGTTTTGGGAAATCGACGGTCACCGTCAAGACAGGTGATGGGTAACTACCAGAAACAGTACTGGACAAAAAGTAACAAATTCGAGGGTCCAACTCGCAAAAGCCAGGAAAAAGAAGAGAAAGTCAAGCAGAGTAAGTAATTAAGTCGGGTAGTCAAACAGGTAGCCATAAGTTATGCGCAGTAGGCTTTTAAACGCTATAAAGGTTCCGATTCAAAGCCAAGTAAGGGGCACCTTCCCAAATGGGGATTGATTAGCATTAAAGCTTCATTTTCTAGCAGCGAATTACTGAAGGATTTTAAGACAAGACAAATTTAAAAATAAAAAAATACAATACTCACCCCAACAGTTCAAAAAGCTAGATAGAGAGCGTACTTTGAAATTTTTTCGTTTTCTTTTCTTTATATCTAGGAGTTCTTGCATTTTTCCTATATAATATTATTTAGTTGAACTCAAACCGTAGAGATCTATATACGATGAATTAAAAACATGAAAAAGTCCAATACTGAAGTCTTTGATCCATCAAAATTCTTGAGGTGGCACGTCCATAGCATCAACGTATGCTGCAATCAAAACGAAAAGGCATTCAATTCTATTCAGAGTATTCAGAGAACTATGAAGTTTCTATTATGTCCCATAACTGAAAAAAGGTAGACTTTCACGTTGTCCATCTTGAAATAATCTTTTCGATACCAATTTTTTTCGAAATGGATGCAGTTGGCGCATGAATAACTTATTTGCCCGTGCGCCAGTTCCAAATGACAGCGGCCTTTTGAATATGCTGGAAATTAACTAAAGAAAACTTATTAAATTTTGAAACGCTGCTCAATAATATAAAGGACTTTCACAAATCTCACCTAGAATGTCCTGTTCAGCACAGCGCTTTTTCTCTCTCATCACTCACTCGGCATCCTATCAACCATGTGGCTCGGGCGAGCAACCCAGTTAGTTGATAGGACTTGCTATTGCGCCCTCAATCGAACATCTTTGGACAATTGCACTTCTGATCGAATGTGTACAACTCCTACACACAACTGTGTTTGATGACCCACATATTTCCTTTCTACCGCAGTTTCTTTCATAAAGTGATGACCTTATGTCTATTGAGTATATTTAGCTGAAAGTTTAGTCATTTATGAAAGTAACTTGCTAATATTACTCACATTGCTGCTCAAAACCAGCTACCCTACAATCATTGTGGAAGAAGCGATAACACACTCAAACGGAATTTGATTCAGGCACTTGTCCTCTCCAAGAATTAATCCTTGAGTCTTTGTTCAAATTAGTGGACATGATGCAATATAACACTTCGGCTTTCCGCGTGCCCGACCCCTTTTCTTGCCCGAGGTCCCCTTTCGTTCCAATTTTCGTATATGCGGTGGGCTGACGATTTCTGTAATCAAGTAATCAAGAAGGGGTTATGCCGTGAAAGCGAATATGGAGTGGAACCTTGCTTTCATTGCTTCCGATTTCACCTTGAGGTCTAAAACCATGTGCACGTACTTGATTTCCGTTCCTATATCATACTCATACCACCTGAGGTTAGAATTCAGTACAGTGCAGCCTAGATCCTAGGTTTTTAAGAGCTGTAAGCTTCTTATGCCATCATTTCGTTACAAGGCTGCTTTCATAATCCGCCGGCGTGCCGGCGTGCCGGCGCGTCAGCCGAGGTAGTACTAGGGCTAGGAGGGAGGCAGACGGTCGGTCGACGCGGTCGCGTCGCGCCCAAGCCCCTAAGAAGGGCTCAAAACAAAGACAAACAAGATCAAAAACCATTTGCACAAGCCCTTGATTGTTTGATTTTTGGTATTGTTTTTCTTTGTTTTCAGCCCTTCGAAGAGGCTTGGACGCAACGCGACCGCGTCGACCGACCGTCTGCCCGCCTCCTCCTCCCTAGCACTACCTCGGCTGACGCGCCGGCACGCCGGCACACCGGCGGACTATGAAAGCAGCCAATTAGAGATGATATGAGATTTTATAAGGTGAAACAAATAGCCTCACCGCTACAGAATTCTTTGTAGATAGAAAACGTCGAATCTGGATGGAGCAGTCTTGCTCTTGGTGTCGATCATGAGATGCGCCATGCTCTTGGCTTTCATTGAAGCTGCTAGTGATATTAAATGCTCTTTTGGCTTGTTCTAGTGTGTGCGGGCACTACTGTTCGATTTGTTGTATGTCATTACAATGTTTGATTACAATTCAGTATTCGAAGGGACATTTCAAAGAAATGGTTTCAATGAAGATCAACTGGTTAGGCATACGTCTCGTGCAATGTGCCTCATTCGGAGAAAAGGATGCACTTCAATATGTTAGCCTTTGTCCGAGCTCTATATTTATATCATGGAGTAGTTAGTAATAAATGAATAAGCAATCACTCTAATCGGAAAAGGATGGCTACTTTGAAGGCTCGACCATAACTCGATCCTTCGACCATTCGGGAGAGCGGCACTTCTGCCACAGATACAGCCACGAGGTCAAATCCATTAAAATGGCCGCTACGATTCTGAGTGGAAGTCGAAAGCGGAGGCGGATTCCAAAAGCAGGATCGATCACCGACGGAAAATTTCCATCTTCATCCTTAATTATACTCGGGCCACGATTATCTCCATGTCCTTTGGGAGAGGAGACAGGAGATAACTCAAGTAGGAGGTGTTCTATGAAGAACCATGCAAAGGGACAGTTTCAGTGCTGAATAAGCCTACCAGCCTAGCAAATCACCTGATTAATCGCTATTAACAGGAATCCTCATCGCTTGGGATACTGGAACATCTCCTGCTTCAGCTATCTCCTCTTCCAACACAGCTTCGATAATTTGCTTGATTAAGTCTTGGCTAAGGACATCATAGAGATAATTGTGGCCCGAGTATAGAAAGGATAAAGCTCGAAATTTTTCGTCGTTGAACGATCCTGCTTTTGGGAAGAGCCCTTGCTTTGGACTTCCATTCAGAATATAGTGACGATTCAATCGTGTATGTGGCTTATATATTGAATGTCAGCCAGGCGTTCAAAGTTTGAAAGCTCAACTTTCAGCATGAGCTCGTGGAAAAATACGGTACTTAGTGACGTCGAACACTTCATCTTCCTATGCTTTATCGAATTCACCAAATTTAGATATTATTAAATGGGTCAAGCAGAATAACAGGTTCAAATTATCATACTAGCGCCAAACATAACAAGGTACGCGAAAAACCGTCTTTCTGTTCATCTGTATCACCTGTGGTCCTTTGATTCATCAACTTTCTCGAGCCAATGCAAGCAGCGACTCCAATTGTCCCTGTTGATAGACAATGTAGTCCACTAAACCTTGTCCGGGTAGTATACAAGGGGCATACTACTATTTTTGTT
Organism: Haemonchus contortus; assembly: GCA_000469685.2. NCBI lineage: Eukaryota > Metazoa > Nematoda > Chromadorea > Rhabditida > Trichostrongylidae > Haemonchus > Haemonchus contortus. The sequence goes on from LS997565.1 coordinate 39,978,298, forward strand.
AGGAGTTTTTATGAAGGAGTATGATCATCAAGGTCGTCTCGAGGATCCAGTTAGTAATCGCCCTAGTCCAAAGGTCATCACAAAATCGCCCCTTTTCTTCTCGGTACAATCAATGAATTTGTGATCGAAACAAAAAAAGCGAGATCAACGATTTATTCCACTCTGAAAGGAGTCATGGACTCATAGCAAAGATGATACTGGTTTGCACTACTCTGAATCAGTAATAGAGTCTCGTTCGAGTCTCCAGTAATAGCAGAAACTGGAGTAGTTCCCAAAGTCGAAAGTCATATCAGTATAGGTCATACATGCACTCTTAAAAATGAATACTATCAGATAACTTTCGTTCAACACTTGTTTAGAACATTACGCGCCCATGGCCTACTCAATTATATTTGATTTCACTCGGGCAGTGACTGCTTGACGTTATTTTATTTTGATTGCGATACAGTATCCTTCTTATATATAAAGCAGTAACTTGGTTTGTCGGTTTGTCGGTATGTCGGTCTGTCCGTCCGGATTGCATTGTGATTATGATAAACATAGTGATAGGGAAATTTTATCCTACTTTATATAATTCGCTAAGTGTGTCTGTTGGTGTGTCGGTGTGTTTGTGTGTGTTTGTTTGTGTGTGTGTGTGTGTCGGTGTGTGTGTCTGACCGGAAACTCATAACTCCTGTCCCCGTGGACCTAGAGCGTTAAAATTTGGTAGGAGTAAAGGGGGCAGGACGGGAACACCTTTGGTAAGTGGCAGGACCGGACTCCGTTCTCAGGGAACGAGGCGTGCACGATAAAAATTTTAGGACGCACATTCATAACTCCTGTCTCCGTGGACTTGGAGCGTTCAAACTTGGTAGGAGCACAGGAGACAGGACGGGAACACTTATGGTAGGTGGCAGGACCAGAATCCGTGCACAGGGGGCGGGGTTTTGCCCGAAATAGTCAACTAGGCCCTAGGGCGTTCAAACTTGGCAGGAGTACAGGCCGCAGGATGGGAACATTTATTGTAGGGGGAGTACCGGACCCCGCTTATAGAAGGCGAAGTTTGTGCCAAAGATTTCAGTTTGCCTCTAAGGCGTTCGATCTTGGTAGGAGGCAAATGAGTGCAAATCCATAACTCCTGATCCCTTGGACTTGGAGAGCTATCAGTAGGAGGGGGCAGGATGACACTGACAATAGAAGAGACCTTAGAGAGGGAGATCCACTCACCAATCACCTCCTAGCACCTTTGTTATTTACGATCTAGCTTTGACTTTTTGATATGTTACATTCGACAAGTAGGGTAAGTGGTGTGATTATAAGGAGATGAATTTGGTTCACTTCTTGCTATCAGACCGCTCTGATACAACCGCTACCCAACAGAGTTTGCGATTAAGTGAAGGATCACGGTTTCTCTTTGCTTTGATATCATTCTTAGTAAAATTTATCCGACCGGTAATAATGTTGGATTCGCATTTAATGATGTATCTATAGAGAAAAGGAGGTACATCTCTGAAGGCATTTGATAGTCTATACTCTCGCTCACCGAAACAGCGAAATGACCTAGAAAAAAGGGGGAAGTATTTCATTGGTTTGATGTTTTTCGGGCGAGGTCCCTTTGCCCCAAGGAGGAGAGCCTTTGATGATGGCATTGAGGAACATTGATGGTAGCTAACATAGTAGCCTCAGTCGCGGTGAAGACTCTGAATACTTCTTCCTCTGAACAATCGCCTTTGTGATATTTTACGATGTTCTATTCGGACACAGCGAAGATGACTTACAGGAAAAATCGCTCCCAATTCGGAGCTAATTCTTAGGGTGAAGAGCTTTTTAAGAAAAAGGAGAATCCGAATTATTATTTACGCATAGCAAATTTCTCACAGGAAGGAGGAGCGCCCGGCGTAGCCGGGCGAACCCGGAAGAAGGAGGAGAGCCTGGCGTTAGCCGGGCGATCCGACTGGTCATATATAAAACTGTATCCCAAGTAACTTACAAAATCGCTCGCTAAGCTTGAGATCATGTACCTTGTACTTTTCATATTTGTTCTGATTTTCATCAATTACTCTACTATATGAAGGGCTATACAATAGATAGGCCACACATAGAGCGGTTAAAAAATTTGAAAAACAAAAAAGGGGGAATGTTTAGTCGAATTCTGGCAAAAACACTATTTGATCGTACCGAATGGAAGCCAGCATAGTTGCAAGTCTCAGATAAATAACACGTCTTCAAGCAATCGTGAAGGGTAGTAGAGGGGCTTGTGTAGGCCCAGCCAGTACTATTAGATACCACCCAGCAAATGTTAGTGATGGTGCAAGAAGGCGATTGAACGACCTGAAACGAAACTCCCATGCGCCTTGGCATTCTTAAAATCAGTGGATCTTCGATTCCTCTTCATGACTGTTACTGAAAAGTGAGCAATATTAGGACTTGTTTTATGTGTTCATGGGATTCTTTAGCGGAGTTTTGATTGAATGTGATTCTATTATAATGCAAATAGTACATTTAGCTGCTTCACAGTTCTATTCTGAAATCATTAGCTCCAATCGGAGGAAAAAGGTTTTTTCATGATTGCCAAATCATGATCCAAGCTTTCGTGGGCATTGAGAGGTCTGTATTGGAGAGTTCGGCAGAAGAAAGTTACTAGATTTGTTCTGTTCTGTTATGTGTCCAGGTGAAAGGCGCGTAGTCCTTTCAGAGTCTGAGCACGTTGCCTACAGCTCATCACCTTCATAATAATCTGATAGCCATTCATTATACAGTTCTTATGTGACTGGGTGGTCCAAGGCAGTACGTATCGGAGGTATATGTGCCTAGCACTCCTTCTTTCCAGTAGTTTTAGTGGACAGCCGGAATCGGATTCAATCCAATCTAGAATTAAGCAATGTTAAATACCTGCAGGATGAAAACGACCACTGCAAGCGTTTTACTTGACCGCATCATTTTGAGAAGACTCGCTTCTGAAATGCCAATTTTTACGATAGTAATGCCGAAACAAAATCATTTAGTCATTTTGATCAGCGTTTTGCTCAACTGTCCTCACTGACTAACTCAAAAATAAGGTCACCGAAAAATAGTCGGACGTTGTTATAAATGCAAATAATGCGAGGGTGATGGCGGGTATTTATACCACACCATTTGCTGCACCATTTGCTCCAGTCTCCGCCAACTTCGTCTCATGTCCCTCCCCAACTCATTCAAAACTGAATTTTGTACAGCTCCTAGCTATTTGTTCATGTCAGAATATGCATAACCTCACCCGAGGTTCGAATCCCGGATCCGCCTAGGCCAACCAAGCCTTCCATCCCTCCGGGGCCGGCGAATTGGTACCAGACTCGTCTGGGAGGATAAAAGCACTGACTTGTACATCGGCTGGCCACCGCAAGTCATTGTATAGGCCACACACGCACTCATTAAGCCACTACAATTTTGAATTGAAGTCGAGTGCGGGGGTGCATCCCTCAGAAGGGATTGATCTATCCACCAAAAACTTTATCCTTCATCCTTTTATACTTGAGATGTTTCTTCATTAATTCTTGACAGTTAAAAAGGGAGTTCGGAGACTCAAGTCATTTGAAAAAACAGTTTCTTTCAACAACATTTAGAACTCTTAGTCTATTTTTTTACCAATCCGAACAAGTCTGAAACTGAACCTTTCAACTAAGTCTAGGTCTGAATGATAGGAGTATAACAAATGAAGTTCTTCTAAGGAGGTTGCTACCTTGTTCTCGCAGACCCTCGTATGATGGACCTTTGAGGGAAATGCTTCATGATGTACTCGTTACGAAAAGGGTTCCTTGGATGCACCGTACTGATAGAGGGAAACGCACATATCTATAATGGGTGAAGTCCCGAAGGGATCTCACCATTGTCAGGCGATGGCCCCTGCTGAAACTATCTCAGATATGTAATTGAAGAGCAAACAACGAGTGGGGACCAATTGAGTCCGAAATGTGTATAACATCCGGGTTGCTCACTGTCTGTACTTCTGATAAAACAAAATGCTAACTTCTTGACTTACCCCCACCTAAATTGGGTTAGAGTTTTTAAGAACGCAACTCATACTGTTTGAAGGGTTTACTGTAAGTAACTCTGACTAAACTGCTGCTCGGATAATGGGTAGATGGCAAATGATTTACGCATTAAAGAGCTTTTCGATAGATGGTTTTTATTCATCTCCAGGAAAATACCGTCATCACCAGAGCAACGCTCTGAAGGATTGTGGCAGCAAAAATGACAAAAAGTAATGATCTGTGAAGAATGGTTTGACCGCCAGCGTGGAGGAAAAGAATCGGCTTCGATTACGGGAAACGGATGCTTCGCTTCATCATTGGAAATTAAGTGAAGTCGTAACGAAGGAGTTCGTTAGCATTACGATGAATACGGTTGGATGAGCATTCTTTACGAAGTACAGTTTTCACTCATAGGGCAGCGGTGGTGTAGTGGCGAGGGGTGCTATAACACACGCGTGCTCACGAGTTCGTATCCCGGATAGATATCCGCCTTACCCGACCAACCCTTTCATCCTCCCGGGATCGGTTAAGTGGTAGCGGACTTGCCTTAGGGGCTAGCGGAGGCATGAAAAATAAACGCTGACCTATTTGTTCATCGCTAGCCACCGCAAGCGATTGTACGGGCCAAATACGCTTTCCATACGCCGTATTGATGCAAGGTGACACCATTTGTTTCAAATGGATGATTTTAGTAGACTGCATTGCGTGACCAAATGCAAAGGAAAACGCAAGCGCCATCACTTGCTTGACAGAAAGCACCTGAGTCTTCACGGGTTACGGAACTTCTCCCCTATCGCGGCATTCTCCCTTGCGGCATGCGGCAAATGTCGCTGCAATTACCGTACTCACCCCGCCTCCCGCCAATAGATAGGACGCGATATTTTTTCTTGACTGGCTTGCTTTTTCATTGGATTTATCGTTTTTTCTTCTGTTTCTTTTTAGTTTTCATGTTTATTAGACTTGATTAATTAAAATGACTCCTCCTATATAAACGACGACCAAGACCGCATTGGAATTGAAAAGAGCGGCCAGCCAATTCAAATAATTAAAGGACTCCCTACCCTCACAAATTGCGCGCTCTAATCTTCCGTCGCAATCCTGCGATAGGCGGCGGGTGCGGCGTGTGCGACGCCGTGTTAGGGGAGAAGTTCCCGGACCCGAGTCTTCACCAGTCTCCCTCGAAGGACATGCACCCTTGGCGAGCACAGACCGTCCAAGTCGTCTATTCAACAACGAAGCAAATTCTGGATGACTTGCATAATCTGTTGATGAGAGTAAACCATAAAAAATGCAATTAAACCTCACGAACCAAGACGAGTGCACCCAGATAGGAGGGCTCAACATGATGAAGCTGTAGCATCGTTTTCGGTGCGCCAGTCGTGTCGTCCCCGTCCAGGTCTCTCTCAACGAGTCGGATTTGCCACTGTTTCAAAGCCTACCGAAAGAGGAGAAACTCCTTACAACATTAAACCGTTACTGGGCCCTGCATCTTTATTCTTCTGCTCTTAGCATATACTGATGGGGAGTAGCATAACGCACTCTGAGCAATGAAAACCTCCAAATTGCCTCACTAATATGTTCATCGAACTCGGTGCTTCTTCTGTCGCCCAACTTCTTCTTTTCTAAAATGATGAAGTTTTGAAAGGGTTTTTATGGTCACCACCTTGACCATGTGCCGTCTCATTTTTGTGCCCACAGCTTGCACACTATCGCTCTAGCTACCGACAGCGCAACTGATACCAGCTTATTCGAATATGTTCGCCCACGATTCAATGTTCCCACTTGCAGCGGCTCCCTACAGTAAATGGCCGCAGAGGTCCTTACATAACCGGTACACTAATGCCGGGTACGGTATGTGCAACCAAAACAAGAAGTTATCGACAATAGATGAGGCAAGGGTAGATATTCAGCTGAAACATACCTGAATGCCACATATGGTCCGTTTGAGTAGAATGATATGTGCTCGGGATTCACAGCTGTGAATCACGGCGGTAAATCGATTGTTATCATTTCCAGGTAAGACTTCATCTTAGAGAGAATTTTGGTCGATTTAGCTGCTCAAATTTCAGAGGAATTCTCAGGTAATAGTCCAGTGACTGAAAAATGAAAACCTAATTAAAATTATGATGTAGTTGTACGCGAGCTCTCCTCCTCCCTTGGATCTACATTTGAAATCGAACAGCCTTGAGAGCTCTTCTAGTTGGGTGGTCACGATTGTAGCAATTATGACAGTCACACTAACTTCAAGTAATTCATCGCTTCCACACGAAAGACAACGGTCTGAAGCCACCAAGGATACCAACTGTAACAGCAAATCTTTTGCTATCAGCAGCAGAGCAGGGCATCTCTAGCACAGGGTCAAACGTCTTTGATGAAAGAGCGCAAGCACCGGCGATCAACTCATTGTGTTACCTGGTGACGACGCTCTGTTAGAGGAGCTGCCGTTAAAGGCACAGTTCACGATAATTCTGGGTAATCCAGATTATGATGAAAAATGGAAGACAAGATCAAAATAGTGCGATGAAGGTGAAGAAACTGCGTGAATCGGTGTTTCCAAAGTGAAAAAAGGCTGCGAAAAACCGTTAAAAAGGGGGCTGGACGAGAATGAGACCAGAAAAATGAAGAAGACTGGAGCGTTTGGACGAGCTATATTATGTGTTTCACTACGTACGTGTGGTTCCTGGTGCGAATAACAGACTATGGTAAGCAAAAATGCATTCACTTATAAGCATAAGTAAACAAAAAAAAATCCCTGTAACAGCAAAAGTAGCTCACTTTTTCAGCCTCTAGGAGTAGGAAATTAAATAAAGGATCGCGGCAGCAAAAAGAATAACAGAGGAAAAAAGGATGGGAAAAAAGCATCGTCTCATCACTCGGCGATGAGCTGATTGTGGGTGGGCCCTAGAACGAATAGTTGCAATCTGTATTGTCTCGACACTCGTCTGACCGTCTGACGTGACATCGATCGAGAAGCGGGAAGGTCATTGACGTTCCCGCCGATTGAATTATCGTGAACTGTGTCTTTAACTGATGCAGCATGAACCGACCTCCTATATTTGTTGATAGAATTTATAGCATTGTGTATTCCACTCACACTTCCCAAGCACTCTGCGAAGCCCGGCACTGCCTTTGTCCTAGACAGCCCAATCGTTAATCTCATCGCATTGTCTGGGCTACACAGTCAGAAGATGAAAACGAAGATGAGTCCAGGCTAGCCCTTCGTTCGGTGTAGGGTGCACAGCACGACGTGGTTTATTCCCACAAACCTCGTTTAGTTGTGGCGACCGAGCGAGGACACTCTCGGGCGCATGGGGTTCTCAGGCCATCCTGGTAAGAGAAAAGGGGTTCTCAGGCCATCCTGGTAAGAGAAAAGGTTTCTATGAGCAGAACTGAAACTGTAATTAATTAGCATTCACATGAATAAAATGACCTAAGTTTTCAATATCTCCTAATCATAACATTTTGGAACCATTGAGTTGTAAGGGGCGTGGAGGCTCACGTGATGACCTGAACTTGCTGCTGTTGTTCTGAATTCTTAACGAGTAAAGTGCACGTTGATCAAAGGGCGACCAAGGAACATAGAATGCCCTGAAAACAACAAGTCATAAAGTGAACTTGAAATTGATCTTCAACAAGAAGGGTTTGTAGATAAGTACCACTCTGATGTATAAAAAGGTGGTCGTGAATGGTCCCAAAAGCCCTTATTACGGATAAGGGCAGAAAGTAGACACGAATAGGCAAACCAAGTTCAAACTTATCAGTATGTAGGTGGGAGGCCTCAAGCACACTTTATTCGTACCATCAGTATGCTTCCTATAGCGTGACTCTGATGTCCTAAAATCTTTTTAAACAGGGGACAGACCTCGTCTCTTACGCTAAGTGCTGGAGTGCAGAGCAAGAGGGTATGCCGATTCTGAGCCAACAATGGCGCCTACAATCAGAAACGTTTTTCAGCCAGGGGATCATGGTTTTTTACCTGAACCCTAGGGGTAACTAACTATCTCGCCCACCTTGGTGCTCCTCCCTTTGTGAATGACTAAAACAGCTACACACCATTTATTTAAGCTGATATGCACTACACAGTAAGCGAAGGGCATATGTTCTTTTTTTTTCCCCCATCATCTATGAACGATTTTACAAAGGAGCACACATAGGCCGACAACTAATCCGACACTTTTTCTTCATTCAGTCTGAAAATAACTGTAGTGAGCCTGTGAAAAGGCAGGGAAGCAGTACGACCACTGACCCTGACCGATACCACTGCCATGTATCCCGGGTCAGCATTGACCGACATCGTCCTAAAGGGCAGTCTAACTGTCTGTCAACATTGACCGACATAGCCATCGTGTTACTTAGTGCCAACGTTTCATGTGTCACGTTCCCACTACAGGATATGAATCACCTTTGATTCCCATGAAAGTGCTCGACGTTTATACTTCCGCCCGCTATTCCAAGCTTCAACAGGCTTTAACAAACAGCTAACATGTTTTTGCATGAGTGTACTTGTGGGTCAAAGATTGTGTACATTAGAGTTAGATTGATAACGTGAGAACACGTTTTTCTCATGTGAAAACCAGTTACAATATGTTAATTGCCCCATTCATTTCTCCCCTGATTTTCAGGGAATGAAACTATCCATTACTTTATTATATCATCCATGTATGAACAAAATTCGTTCTTTTGACCATAGTTCTCACTTCACGTTGTTCCATTACCTTTCCCATTACCTCTTGTAACCTTTTTAGTCATTGTGTTCACTAAAACACAAGTAGTGCTATCGAATTGATGGAAACTGTCCAAATCCGATTTATCCATCTGTATTTGCTACGAAAAAACCTGAAAAGGAGCTTTTTTTTTTGAACGATTAGGTTTTGAAGACTTGAAATCAATTAGTCAAAGGCTAAGTTAATAAAGAACTGGGACAGGGAATGAAGATCCAAAAAGTTTTACTAGAACTCGGTAGTTAGTATTTAAGCAGTTAGTGAGTAGATCGACCCACCAAGCGATACAACGGGTGGGTCATTCAGACCACACGCAGCACGTTCCCACTACCAACCCTAGCGCTGTACAAAATAGCGCCAACACCCGACGAATGGCTCCACTCTTCTCTCGGCCGTTCAGCGCCGCCCATTCCGATGAAAATCGATTGAGCAGTGGGGGAGCTACTGCTGTTTTCGTTGTCGTTCAGTTGTTTTCTTCCGTTAAGTTAACTCGATTTAACTGCAAGTAATGGCCTTCCACTGCTTTTGCACAAGCCTCTACTTCCCCTGCAAATACTTTATTGATTTTTCATGTTTTGGTTCCACGTGTTTGTTTTGCAGTTTAGTTATGACATTTTGTTTGTTGTTTTGATCCCGCTGAAGACTATTGGCTTACTAGTAAACATAGCTTCACTGTGACATATGAATCTTCCTGATGAGGCTGGCGTTGCCATGGTTAGCGATTACGGCCATCTTTTTTCTCAGAGTAATATCGCAGCATCCATCTGAATGGATGGCCACGTGTGGAATGATTCATTGTGGGCACTTAGGAGTCTTTTTTGGTGATTTATCCTCGTTCTCACCGATTTTCATTTAATTAGTCCATTTTTTGCTTGGAATTTTTCAATTCCGCTGCTTCCAGTGATAAGTTCTCCTGCAATTTAGTTTACCGGCTTATTTATTCCAGATTACGAGCAGTAATGCGAACGAGTAAATAGTTATTTTGGTTCAGTTTCAGACCAGTGTGGCCTTTGCCAGATTAGTCTTATCGCTCTCACCACAGCGCATTGACCTTGTCGTTCGCTGACAACTCATTCCCTGTCATTTAGTTGCAACATAAACTGGCTAAAAAGAGGATTTAATCGTCGTTTTTCTCATTATAATGGAATTTAAATATTTTTTATCCTCCAGCTTGGAAGTATTTGAATTTTTGATTGCCTTTTTCTTGTTTTTTTTTTGCATTTTCAATGAAGATTGAAATGTCTTTTCGCCGTAAGCAGACCCTCGAATTGAGCGTTTTCTGAAATTGATTTCCAGCTATGAACGCTAGCATCCTCTCCATGAGGGAGGTTATTCGAAGGGTCGAATGATAGTAAAAGGCTGGGAAGGTCAGATCGATCATACTGCTCTTCAACTCTTTTCTGCCGAGGTTTCGATTTTACTAATCTACTGTCAGTTCATTAAATTCCAATGTTATGGGACCCCATCTATCCGACCTTTGGATTTTGCTTCATCGCCACTGTTTTGTAGTAGTATGAATGGCATTTTCGATAAGAAGTTATCAGCTTAGTATCAAAGGTCACTACACTGTCCACAGCTCTTTCATGGGTAACGAAATGGTACAGGCGATACAAAGCAAAACAGCTGAAGAGGTCCTCAAATATCAAATGGTCGTGTAGCCTTATTTTCATTAATAATTACGATGGCTTTTTGGCGCTTCTTTATACTTTCCTTCTATTTTCTATTTATTTATTTTTCTTTATTTCTTTATTTTTATAGCTCCATTCTTTATACCTGGAAACTGGTTGGAATTTGTATGTATCAGAAATTTCCTGAGCTTTCTTGGTACAGTAGCAAGTGGTAGATCAGTAGTAGTCATGTGATGAGGTCCACGGGAGTTCCAAACACCCCACTGGTCAGTACCACCCTTTTGATCACGCCACCCTTTTACAGCGCACAATATTGACCCAAAGGACAGGGGTGACAGAGGATGACGCTAGGGAAATACTTTCCTTCCCCTTCGTTCGCAACTTCGCTGACTGCTTTAATCCTGCAGAAGCAGAGCTTTTTCTACTTTTCCTGCCCTAATCAGCAAAGAGATTCGGAAAAGGAATGATGTTACTCAGAATGTTCTTTTCAAATGAGTCATGCTCCCTTCTTGATGTCGTTATCTCTTTCTGCCTCCATGAGACTAACATTGCTTTTGAGTAGAATTTGCCAAGGCTGAAACTTTCCGTTCCTTTGTCAAGAGCTGCTGCTTTGCTTTCGCATTGCCCATGATTTGAAAGGGCTATTAGCCCTTGGTGTTTGAAAACATTCCCAGGGATCTCTTCTATTCCTTTGCTTCTGAACAAGAAGATTATGCGTCATCGTGTTTACATAGTGATTCTACTGTTTGGGTATACTTTGAAAAGGATCTAACCTCTGCTGATCTCTATTTACCTTTGTGCTGAATTTCCAAACAAATTCTTCCCAGAGCCGAACGTTTCCGAAAATTCGAACGACTGCTAGACTACGTTCTATTTTTCGGTCAAAGTGCTCTCGTTTTTTGCCTCCTTCTCGAGCTAGCTTTTTTGTTTTGGGCGGAGAAAGTTGTCTGCTATGTTGATTGCCATGTCTCTTCATTCAGTCTGACAAGTAATGGCAGTAGAAAGTCAGATATCAGGACAATTTGGTTAGTTATGGTCAGTAAAAACCTTCAACCTTCACCTTTAAAAGGGCAGTGTCAATATTGGACCTTCAGCCTCTCCGAAGGCAGTAAATTACCGATATGTCAGGTTATCTTGATAGGAGAATCGTTCACATCCACTTTCCAATTAGACCTGTTACTTGCTATCAATCGTATGGGTACTGACCAATGAGTTCCCCGTCAGTTTAAGAGCCTATGATTAGCAGTTTTTCACGTTCAAAAGACGAGCGAATTCAGAAGCTCATTTCGTTGGCAGCAACTGTCACTGCTTCACAAGAATAATCTACTTCTTCTTCAATCCTATTACCCTTGAGAATTCTCTTTCCACAGCTTGATATTGTTTCGAAATAATCAGTACTTCGGCTCTTATCAGTAAAAAAATTTCAAACTCCCTAACAGTTTCAGATAAACTTTCATGATGTTTCACGTCAGCTCAATGACTGCCGTGTACTATTTCTTTGTCATTACTTTCGGAGTCCCATGAAAAAAATGCCTCCCTCTTTCTAGCATAGCCGATTGGTCCCTCTGTTCAGTTACTCATACCTTTACGAGTATTTTCAACTGCGGAGTGGTATTTTTGCTACACCTTGATAGTTTCGTCGACAGAGCCATTAAGAAGATGAGAGCGGATCAGCACGGTGCCCGGAAAGCACAAGTGCGGGTTCGAGTTCCGTCCGAGACTGAATTTTTGTCCTCAAATCGCCAAAATGTGAGACTTTTACGGTCACTTCTGGAAGTCTGTTGTTACTTCATTCGATTTTATATGCTCAGCGAAGAAATATACTGGAGTAGAGGGATATACCTTTCGCTAGTCCCCGTGCTTTAGCTTTGATTTTGTCTGTAAGTATAATCATTGGTACTTTAACATAACTTATAGTAAAGGTTGATCCGTTGATAACCGAAAGTTTGCAGTGAGGAACAGATGGTGAAGCGGTTTTCACTCACGTTGCTGTGGAGTTGTTTACGAGGAGTCGTTAAGGCAATTGCTGTTTGACTGAAACTACATAGAGACACCCATTCGAAGTGAAATCAGGTTTTAATCCTCATTACCCAGATGTGAAGTGTGGTCTTTCGGGCAAGTTGCACACATGCCGAGTTCAGGAACTTGGCATCATTTCGCTAAGTTTTGACATAAGCTTATGGTTGTGCAAATGTTTTGGCATGCTTTCTGAATAGCTTGCATTTCTTCTGAATGCTTGCTAGATGAGGGAGTGTTCATTCAGTCCACCCTCCCGCGGCACGGAACCCTCTCTCTCTTAAAATTGATTTCGTTGGCCTTATGGGCGGGCGGGGGAATGCCGCGTTCAGTGAAAAACAACTCTTTCAACATGCTTGCGATGGAGGAGTCTGCATACAAATCAACGTAGCTCATTCCTTCCCGGTTGATACGTCCATCCCATCCTTGCTTCATTTTTTTTCAATCGGAGCTTAAAGAGAAGCATCGCCTGCCTCGCTTCTCTTCATTCGCCTGGGCCCTTGTCCTTGACCGTTGGAAATTTTTCGATCACTACGAGGTGTAAATGGTTATTGCAGTCGATTATCGACTAGTCTTGGGGCACTTACCTGATTCAAGGAACCTATTTTCAACCTAATTTTTACCCTTTTTTGGAGCGTTCGTTGAGTAGCTCTGGATCCCTCCTTATAACTGTCATTTTCTCTCAAAATGATTGGTTTTTCGACACATTTTAGCCTTGAACGATGTGAATCATCTCACTTTTAAGGTGAGGTACTACTTCTTTTGCAGCTGGCAGTTGTCTTGCATGGCCATTTTGTTTGCTGAGTGTGTTGTTAGGGGAGCCATTAACGAATACGCCGTCAGCTAGTCTTCTCAAGCAATCTTCTTCATATCGGATTCTATTTAGAGAAGTTACTATGAGGGATGCTCCCCACAGCGCTGGAAATGGGACTTCCGAGCCGTTCCTTTGTGGTAATGATCTAATCAGCACGGTATGTGGTGTTGCTGACTGGTAGTGTTAACCACTTATAGGCAGTTGCTATGGGTATACTTGTTCTACGAAAGGAACCTCCTCCCTGTGAGTGGGTATGTAAGCGTAGGCGTGAGAGGTAGAGATGGTGGGTTGTGTCACTCCCTTTTAACCAGTTTTATGCATGGTGGTGGTTGTCTCCACGATAACGACTCTATTTTGGTATCCTAGGAAAGCTAAACACATTGAATGGGTTGCCGAGGTGGAGTGACTTGAAAAACACTTTTATTGGCAGTTTTGAAACTGACTAAAACTGATGCTTTAGTCTCAAACTTCTCTATGGTAAACGCGATCCTCAACAGAGTTTCCATTTGGACGCCTGAAAATTCTATTCTCAATTATTGCTTCTTGCCTCTATTCTGAAATTAATGGCAGGTGCTAGCCAAAGCAATAGATTACCGGAACAGCTGTAGAATACTGCTGCTAATCTCAGCTGTTATATTCTGCTCTTTTTGCTTTTCTGAAAACACGGAGCTTAGCTTTCCATATCTTTCCTACGAAGAATTCGTGCTATTGCTGAAGGTGACGTGTAGTTCTGTGATCCTCTGTGAGTGTCATCGCGTTTTTTTTAGTTCATTGCACGTTTCAGCTTCTAATCTACAGCCATTTTCTCGTAGTTTTTTCTTAGATCTCACACACTAGAACTCTGTCCGCATATTTTCCACTACAGTCCTTTAACATACAGCGAACGATGTTTCTGCTGAATATCAGGCTTTTTGGGTAGAGGTGGTTTAGTGCCTAAAGGCGCACTGTCATAGAAGCATGGTCCGAGAGATCGAATACCGACTCGGTACCTACTCTGACCAACTGGCCCTTCTACGGGATCTCTACGCTTTCGGTTTATTATTAGACTCATTTGTGCAAATGAATATACTACTACTAGCCAGGCTGGCTACCCTTAGTCATTACAGAGGCCGCGTACGAACTCAAAAACGTCTTCTTTGTGAATGGAAGTCGGATGCGGGGCTCATCCCAAAAATGGGACTATACAATAATAAAAAAAATTTCTCCTCTAATCCCGCTAGTTTCAATTGTTGAGGTGAACCATTTCCATGATGAAGTGTTCCGCAATTTTTGCACATTTAGCTGGCAGCGAGGAGGTACGTCAAAACTTAGGATGAGGGCTAGCTTTGCTTTTGTGACTGCTCATTTAAATAGTTAGTTTTCGATTTCCTTTCACTATTTCGGGTAGGGATTCTCAGTTTGTTTGGAACAACTATGTTTCCCAACTTTGAGGTACGGAATTGATGTTTTTTGCGTCGTCCTTTCTAATTAGTTTTGGAGAACCCATCTTGCAGCATTTTATTGAAATCATACTGTATATTGCTCTTCTGTATACTTGCGTTGTTTAAGTTTTCCAACTTCTTTGCCAAACTTCTCAGATACGTGCAAAATCTTGCTCACCGCGTTGTAGGCATTGTGAAACGAATAGTTTTGCCCTTCTATTCTAAAGTACAACGCAGGGACAGTTTTGGTGTCGATCGACCCAACTTTGGGATGTGCCCACGCATTCGACACCAGCTGTTTGGGGTCGCATTGGCTTGAATGTGTATTTGATGTAAGCTGTGTCTTTCAGCAGCCAATCTATAGTTAAGTGGGTGCCTCTGTTCTCTACCGTTTTATGGCGCTAGTAAACTGAACCCTGAAGGGTGAAAGACTTGACAGAACTAAATCGGTATCACCCTCGATCGTTCTTAGCCGGGAATGAGGCCGCAGGAAACCTATGGTAGCGATACCCCATGGTATTCCTCACCCTCTGTGGAAAGAAAGAAAATTGGCTAGGTTATCCTCATGTATGGTAATCCCGCAATCAGGGAAGCCTAAGAATACGGAGATTCTGTGGAGGAATAGGTGGAAGAGATGAATCGTAATCTGTTGTCGAACGAGTGGCGCGGATTAGGAGCCGTGGAGAAGGGATAAGAAGAGTCTTATAGATCTGAAGGATAGCCATTTTTAGTCACGCGCTTGCCGAATGCTCGAGCTCGAGAATTGCTAACACATAGTATAATTTTATCTAAAATCGCCACCAAAGGTTTAGGCGGAATCATGGGCCCAATCCGGTGGCCTAGAAAGAATGCTTTTTCGGGACTTCTGCAAAGATGAAGCTAGACGAGGTGTTGTGGTTCTTCTCAACTTTATGAATAGTATTTGCGTTTCGTCTTACTGGTTCTGGCCAGATTTTCAACTGTGGTAGTCAACAACCGCCCTTGGAAAACTGGACTTAGGTGGAAATTTCAATAGGAGGTTGATCCTCGTTCCTACTCGCCATTCAAAGTGGACAGTGTTTTTCGGAGTTTCAACGAAAATCGCATCACAATTTTGAGAGGTTCTAACAGTTCTTGTCTTTACAATCGCCTTTAAGCTACTCACCGTGAATGGTAAAGGCTCAAAGGACTCTTCGGAAGCAGTCGTGATGGTTGTTGGACTGCTTTTCCTTAAAAACATTGGTTCTTCCTGAAAACGCTCACGGTCCTCTCAATCAGTTTTGCAAATCTTCTGGAATCTGGAACGTTTCGCGGATTTCCGTGGCGTCTTCCCGTTCGACCGCTTTTTTATTATTATGTCACCTGCTTTTTTCTTTACTCATTATCTGGCCATCGCTTTAGAGCACCTACGATTCCTGGACCGTTCATGACATCCTGCATATTGTTTTGTCAACATTACCTGGCAATTAATCACATAGCAGTCGCTCATAATTTTTTTCGTTTTTTGTTATTACCGTTGTTGTCTTTTTGTTGTTTTCTACTTAATATTGGAAATTTGTTGCAATATTATTCATTTCTACCCAATTTTTTAACTGAGCCCTGCAGCTTCGAATCCTACATTCGCTTTGTTTTGTACCTGCATATTTTCTATCCGTTTGGCATCATTCGAGTGCTTTCCAGGCCCTTTTTCACTGCGCAGTGATTCCAGATCTCAGCCCGGTCCAATGGTAGTAGGGACCTTAGCCGATCTGCTCAACACTCGGGAAGATGGGCTTCGCCTTCTACTTTGTGTCCTAGCGGGTGAGTTTCAATGATTTTTGAATTTTATCCAGAGTATCAGCATTGGATCTGCTCTAGCTGCTGAGAAAAGTAATAAAATTGAATTTATGTAGCTTTATTTTTAGTAGAAAATAGTTGTACACATGTTTTGTTTGCAATGACTTTCAGCTCTTGCGGATTACTTTTGTTTTCCACTTGGCAAAAAGAAGCCGAGTTGCGGGTGGTTCACTCGGTAAACATCCTTAGCTTCAAGTAGCGATTAGTTTTCTTTTGTTTACTCTCTCTGCAGAGCAAAGCTTTCACCTGTAACCTTTATTGTTGTTTGGCTCTTTGCCTGAGGCCCCATTCGGTACTTCTGGATCGCGAACCAGCCAACCTTGGCTTTCACCCTGTAAGACCCATTCGGTATACGAAACGCAATGGTATCAGCGATGGGCCATCGTCGAGGTCTACGAAGTAATACTGAGTGCATGGAAAGGAGAGGACAGATAGATAGATGGTCGTAGAAAGGAGAAATGGAAGTATCCAAAGTGACCAAGATTTAGTGTCGTCAACCAACTGCGACGTTGCGCCATGGTCTGGCATTATGTTCATTATTTCGTTTCATTCGTTGAAAAATCAGCAATGTTAATATGTCAGACTTGCAGAATTAGGGTTAAGGCAGGACTCTGTAAAATGTTATTTAAGCGCATTAGATTGTATGGAACATAAATAAACAAAAATCCACTGAACAGAAGTCTGCGAAGTTAATTGGATGGCAGTTTTGATTAATCCTAATTTGTTATTACAAGAAACTTTTAACAAACATGACAACAAAGGAATTGAGGATGAAATTGAGCAGAATTTTTGGTAAGACCGTTCGATATCACAGAGCATTTCCATGATTCGACTTGTGACCAGAAAAATGCTTTTACGTGTAATAGCCATTTGTTGTTCATTTGGAATGAATTTGAATACGATGCGCAGATAAAACTTGTTTTGTATCATGCGTTTAAACACTTATTTTGACACTAACTTTGACAATAACAATAACTTTGATATGAGTTCGAGTGAGTTATGTAGCCGCTATTAATAGATAAAGGTTGTGAAGCATGTCATTTTTCCGTAAAGTTACTGGTAATGCCCTTTCAAGGTTCCACGCACAAAAATTAATTGAAAACAATGAAGTATATTCCATTTCCAGGATATCCATTGGCTGTAATACATCGGACATTCATCTACAATAAGCCGGCAAATGTTCAATATGCATTTTTTGTGGTAGTAGGAGCCCTTCTCTATATCTTCAACAGTGGTAGGATTTTCAGTACTCGATTCCTAGCAAGAACTTGTTAAGATTATTTTTAGCTACGATTTTTTCCAGGATACGACTCCATCCACGCTTTCATTGCGGTATTTGTGGCGTACGCCATAACGAATTTCATCGGTGGCACAATAGAATCAGTGATTGCCGCGCATGTTTTCTTTCTGGTAAGATCTTCTATGAAATCTATGTCTATATCATTTCTATCGGATAAATTAAAATTACTCACAGAGAATTCTTTCTCGTCCCATCCTGACAAAATTATTTGTTTCCCAACAATCATAATTTGTCTGTTTGTCTCCTCCCTGTTCGTGCATGACGAACTCTGGCAATTTTTTAAGACCTTCCTGGAATGGGACTTCAAATTTCTGATGAGAGCTGCTTAGGTTGAAGCTCACAGAGAACATTTGAGCTGAGAGAAGCATCCTTCAAGGGGCAGGCCATAGGCTTATCTATAAACTATGAAAAATGCGTAAAGTTAGCGACTCTATGAAAAGGTGACGAAGGTCTGAACTGGAATATGCTGTCAATGGCACCTAGTTGTAGTAGTGGGTGTCCCTAAATGGGTGCAATTTGGAGAAATTGGCTTGCATAACAAAAGCACAACGCCTAACGCAGAAAAACATTCTGACAGGAGTTTCGGGACACTTAAAGATTCTTCGGAAGAGCAAGACCCGCGTGCATTTGACTAAACGGGGAATGCGCGTAGAAACAGTCACACGATGATCAAACTATGTCTTGGAGTTGGCTGCAGCTCCCAATGAGATATTACCCTAGGGGTGCTCATTACGTAAAATCAGTACAATTATATAGGGGAGAGGACTCGGAAAATTTTCGGGGGCATCAAGCGTTTGGAGGGGTGGAAGGGATCAACTTGGGCGTGGGATCCTGCACCCGAATAGCGTGCTGCGTTCGATGCACTTACAACGTGTCAGTGCGGGGTTGCTGTGAAATTACCACCGCGAGCGTACTTGCGTTCATGTACATAAGAGGTACAAAGTCCGTTGCAGGGGACAAATGTCTGTGATTTACGAGACAGCTATCAAGGTCGGTGGGGTGATTGCAAAGTATCAACAGACTCGAGAAGCTGAACTGAAATTTAATCGGTTTCGGGAAGTGGCCACAAACGTTTAATGTGAAATTGATTGATGTCAATTGACTGAGTTGAAATCTCAAGTGTATCGCCTGTCGTTTAGCAGAGGAAGGAAATAATCAGTTTATAATCACTCAAGCGTTGTAGTCCCGTTCCAGGACTACCGGGTGTTTGAGTGTTCCAACATGTCACTTCTAGATTACCGGCGCGTTTTTGTCAAATGGGTGGGAGGAAGTCGCAGAGCCTCATATGGTCTTCAAATTACTGTTTTTCAATGGGTGACGTAAAGCACTGTAACTTTTGTTCGGGGGTAGGAAGGAATTTGAGCTGTTAGAAGAGAACGGGGCAACTTGCACCTGAATCCTTCAACGAGAAAAGCGGGAATTCTTCCGGGAACGCATGTTCATTTTTACGAGAAAATGCCGATTAGGATTACTACATTGAGGGAACAGGTGGGGGTTTCTGTTGAACAAAATTGTGTCACGAAGAAGACCCTGGGTACCTTTTCTAGATTAGTTAATGTACACGTTTCGGTTCGGACTGTCTTCCAGGTGTAACTTTGTGGAAATACTACGTAGCTCCTACAAAGCTATCACACTTATCTGTCTCTTCGATTTTCTAGGAGTTACTGTCTTAATACTTGTATTTAAGGGATATCTGCTCGTTGGCTACTGGTACGTGGAATCAGAAGCATATGACATTACTTGGACGACACCGTACTGTATCATGACCCTACGATTTACTGGGCTAGTTATGGATGTTTACGATGGAGCGCATTTTGTTGGTTATTTTAGGTGTATTTGCTAGTTTTCTTCCATTTCTTTATTGTTTTTTTATGTATAAGTTCTTTTGTGCCTGCATGAATCTGAATTTCTGTTCTAGCCCTTTCTTTGTATATTACTTTCGCGTTGAATGCGACCGTTTTCAGAGTAAGCTGAAACCAGATCAAAAGAAGACTGCAATTTTGAACCCACCAAGCCTCTTGGAAACTGCCGCCTATGGACTCTTCTACACTGGAACTATCGCTGGACCTCAGTTTACACTCGCGAAATTCCGAGCCTATGTGAATGGGGACTGGCTAGATGAGAACGGTCAACCGAGAGAATCAGCGTGGGTTTTTTGGATATTCCTTTTTTCGCTAGCAAGCGGTGCTCTTTCACACACATTGATCTGGGAATTGAACTCGCCTAGCCGAGTTAGTCTTCCATCTCTCCGGGGTCGGTTCAGTGGTAACGCAATCGTCTGGGATGATAAAGGATTGGACTTTGACATCGTCCGGCCAGCGCAAGTCGTTGAATAGGCCATATACGTGTTAAAAAATACCACCACGATCCGAATCCTCAAATCACAACCTAATTCCCGGGATATAACATGATGGGGATATGGAGAATTTTCACCCGATACCATTTAAAGGAGGTTCGTTCAATAGCTGGAGCAGGAATTCGTTTGATATCAGCATACCAGTTGGACATGATTGGTTCTAGTCAAAAGCCTTATGAAGGGTACAGTTCGGCATTTTTCATGAGTGCTCTCAACAACCTCAAAAGCTTAGTTAGAACTGTTAAAAACTTTCAGTCTGATGCCATCGTTGGGACGTTTCATTGCCGGCTGCACTTATATGGTACTGAATCAGTGGGGTCATGTATGGATTCCGGACACATTCTTCAATTCGGAGAAGTTCTTTGTAAGTTATTCACTGTTCAGGTACCTGAAATGGTTCAAGAAGTTGTTGGACACCTATTTAGTACATGTAGAAGTAATTCAGGAAATTACTGAAATTACTTGCATAGTTATAGCTATTGTATATAAATATGTTCGTGAAAGAAGAGGGATCATGTAGAGGGTTCCTGAGCATCTGCCTTCACCCATATTTTCAACTCAGAGGCGTCCTCGCACTGGTGCTGATATGGAAGCAACCTGTTACTTTCGAAAAACATCTGATCATGATTCATTCATCTTAAAGAAACATATAAATGGATAATAAGAATCTCGAATGTGAAGTGGTCAGAGTCGCTGGTTCGCTTGCTAAATTCAATTTCTTCAGAATATGTCTTTCTTCATGCGATGGACGTGGACGATGATATGGTTCAGGCTCACCATGTACCGTTACTGCGCTATTTGGCTGATAATTGTTAGTTTTTATCCGAACCATTAGTTCTCTTCTTCGATTATGGTCAAAGCTGACAACCAATCCGTTGATCCATATGAGAGTCATGCCAAGATTGATAGCGAAAGAAAACCAGTTTTCTCGAAACCTAGTGCTTTGCCAAAGGGTTTTTTGGGAAAAAGAAAAGTGTACAGGGTGTCCAGTTTAGAAAACAGGGAAAAATGATTTTGTAGTTTTTTAGTTCATGTTACGGTTCTAGAAATCGATGAAAGGAAGAAAGCAGAAAAAAACCGTTGTCGCTGTTTCGTGTCTCCTCCAAAAATAATTTTTTCGACCAAGAGTCCAAATTTGACCGGGAAATAGTTTGGTCTTTGGTGAAAAAATTCAGTTTTCAGCTCAGATTGAGCTGCAGTTCCAAATAAATTATAGCTTTTTAGAGGAGTCATTTGTATCCCCACAATCGAAGTTAGCAATAAATATGGAGTAACCCCATGGATATTTTAGATATCGTTTTAAATGTTCCGTTTTGTTGTGGTAAGTACAGTGCTGCAGGAGTTGTTGACGACTATCGGAGTCTTCTTAACGGCGTTCATGTCTTTGAAAAAAGAGTTGCAGGAAAAATCATGTATTTACATTTTAACAAAAGTATTGCTATTTAGGAGGGAGCTGCTATCTTGAATGGTCTCGGCTATAATGGCAAAGATGAAGAAGGGAGAGATCGGTATGTTTACTCACGTTATTCAGAATTTATTCAATTATTTTTTGTTTGGTTTGATATTTCGACGGCATTCCGATTTGGGAAGGGGAATGAAGAGCACAGTAAGGTGTTGAAGAAAGGAAAAGGAAAGAGCTAAGCATAGAAATGCGAAGGCCCCAGAAAAGCCAGCGAGAGACAAAGCACAATAACTGTTACATGTTGACCAGTTAATGTTTGAGGGTGGGGTGAATGCGACTTCAACGGTGCTACCCGAATTGAGGACCACTACATTTGAAGCCGCGTATACCACTACCTCCTAGTAGAAAGGGTTGCCGTTAACAACTGGCTGTATCCCCTTCCTTCAGAAGGGATCTTGGTAAGTGATAGCCGAAACTCTGAACAACCTATTTACTGAATCCTATATAAAACTGACAATCCCTGTCTACGAAGTAGGGGGAGACGGGCGTTAGGAACGATTTTGGGTAATCGATTTGCCGCATGCGGCTGTCGCGGACCACTCATTCGCTGTTATTACAGCTCTAGCGTTCTTCACACAGCTCAATCGATATGCGATCATTATTTTGTGCATAATTCTACTATTAGTACTTTTGTTCTTGTATTTCTTATCCACTGCTGCATCCTGCTACATTCCTTCGCGCGCGACGCCCCTCTCACCGCGACGCGACCATTACGTTCCTAACGCACCACACCCCGAAGTAGGCACTGGCAACCAACTGGTTAGGGCAATACAACAGCATGATTGTTTCGTTCTGAGACAACACACTTGACTTTCCGATTAGTTTCGCAGAAAATAATCGTTGCTCTTTTCCAGGTGGGACGCTGTACGAGATATTCACATATGGCTTTGGGAAATGGGTCATGATTTCTCATCGGCTATACAGTCCTTCAATGTCGGAACAAATACATTTGCCAAAAAGTAAGTATTTCTTCGTTCTTGTCTATTTTGCTTGACTTTCTCCCTCCTTCCTCCTTCATGCTGCTCATTTATTATATTGAGTGTAAGTAGAGTCAGGTAAAATAAATCGCAGTAGTCATCGTACATGCGTAGGAAATTATAATCGACTGAGTTATAAGTATGCTTTTTTCAATTCTTTTTTGGGCTACAGTTCGCGGAACGGAAAAATCGATATAAGTCGATCTGACAAAAGTAATAGTGCAGAATAAAAGAAAAAAGTCAAGTCTAAGAAGAGTTTTAGATGTAATCCTGCGATTTAACATGTGAACAAGGATTCATGATTTTTTTTGACATACTCGAGTTATAGTTTAGAAGGGTTTCCTTTGAACAATAACGGTTTTTAAAATGTCAAATTTAGCCATATTTTCCGTCGACTCCGATGGCTTAATAGCAAGCCTGGCGCTCACCTCGTCACATTGGGCTACCTCGCAATTTGGCATGGATATCACCTTGGCTACTTCTTCCTATTCTTCTTTGAATTCGGCTGTGTGGTCGCTCAGGAGCAGGTAAGACAACTCGCTGTTGCCGAATGTTGGGTGAAATTACTTTTTTTGAATTCTCTCAGGCGATATCGGTAGGTTAGGTTAGTTTGCATATTCCGAGTCATTAAATCGTGGCGGTAGTTCATGGGACCAGTAGGATAGAACTGAGTCGAAAGTCACAGTCATCGTACCGACTTTCATTGTATTTTCAGTTGTATTCACTGATTGACCGTACTCCTGGTTGGGCGGAGTTTAATGCGAAGCCAGCAGTCCGTCCATTTATCTGGCTCTTTGGTCGACTTACAGTAATGTATAGCATGGGATTCGGTTTCCTATGCTTTGGACTTGTGAAAACGAAATACTGGATTGGAGTGAGTTTTTTTTGCCTCTAATGCTCCTGGATTATATTTCAAACCATTTTTCATACCATCCTTGATGGATGTGTGAAGTGTTTTTTCGAGGATATATATAGGCGTGAAATGAGAGCGATAAATTTCATAGAGAAATGAGAGAAACTGACTTCCAATCAAGGATTCCATGAGGGTGCCTTGCGTGTTCTGAAGATAGAGTAACTTTATTTTCTTTTCACATCAAATTGGCCTTAAAGATGAAGAACATGGAATGAAGGCGATGTACTTGCTGAGGGCCCACTTGTTGAGAAATGGATGGTATGCGGTGGGCAAAAACCTCACTTCCCTCCTTCCTTCGTTACCAATCACTTGCTCCAACCTTCGTATTCGTTATCCTTGCTTCCCCCACTCTCTCAGAAGGATCGGTATTCGACCGTCGTACGCCTACTAGACGCTGGCATCACGAGGAGCCATAATCGTGCCTTTTCCTAAAACCTCTCCTTCTGATCCGCGGAATAGGAAGAATGCACAAATCAAGAAATAAACGGTACAACAAAATTATAACAGATACTCTCGATCACTATTTTGAAGAATGTCTGTTACCATATCCCTACATGATTTTATATTGTCTCGTCGAAATCGGCATAGAAGGGGGACCTTTGGTGTTGGCTGTGCAGTAAAAGATGGAAAGGTAATCGGAGTGTAAGGACAGATGGAAGCGATTGACGAAGGGGACTGAGAAATGGTGAGTGAGTAGTGGAAGGAATAAGGAGGAGGTGGTACAAAGTGGTACAAACTGAATTAAAAAGGGTAGCACTTGAGCATGGTGAGATGGAGTTCCTTCGCCACGAAAAACCCCACAAAAATCCCTTTTCATTTCTCTTCATGCGCCAATACTGTCGTCCAAATGTCCATGTTAAAATGGAGTGAACTCTGAACAATTAGATTATGTTTGAAGGGTCAGTAAAGACTCTTATAGTATAGTTATTCTCAAATTAGGGGACCACTACGCTGCTCGAGTATATGGGAGCAAAATGTAGTATGCTTTTGAAATTTTTTGAAAAAGTATAAATCCTCATTTCTCACATAAGGGAAGATCTCCGGCTGCCTCGTTATTTTGTGAGAAATGTCGAGACGGAGAGGTTAAGAATATCAAAGACAAAGTTCTGTTTGTGTTGGTTATAGCATAATTGGAAATCCGATGTATTGCTATGCTTGCTTTCAACTTCTGTCTTAAACTTTTGTCACTTTATAATCTGGTGGATGCGCTGCATGCCCCTTGAAGTTCTCCTTGAATTTGTGAATGATTAAGGAGGCTTACTCAAAAAGAAGTCAGCTATTCAATAAAGGACAAGGTCTTTCAAGTTATTCAACACTGTTTTTGGAATGCGCCCTGCATTCCTTTCTCATTCGGAAACGTAGTGGCATTCGAATGCGTATGTAAGCCATACAATGACTTGCCGTGCCCAGCTCATGTGCAAGTCATTGTTCTCAGATTCCCATATTAGTCTGGTAAAAATCAATGGAACCTGGAGAGATGTAAGGCTTGGTCGGACTGGGCAAGTATCAAGCCGGGTTCGTACCTCGGGTATGTGTGTGGTAGTACACTGCTCGCCACTGCACCACATCCAGCTAGTAAGCTAGCTAGTTAAATGGAGGGCTTACTTGTGGAACTAATAGTCTGATATTGAATTATTTGGCGATAATCCCATGTTTTTTCAGCCTCTCAAGTCGCTGTATTTTATTGGTTTTCTGATTTTCTTCGTCATATGGCCTATTGTGCACTACGTACTGAAGCGAACGTTACCGAGAAAACCAAAGGCTGTCCAGGAGAAAGTGGAGAACTCAGCTCCGACAAATGGAGTATCGAAGAAAGAGTTATAGTTAGATGGTCCTGTGTTCCGTGATGTGATACCCAGATGAAATTATAATCTCTGCTACCTTAAATCTATCCCATTATCGTTGTTTCATTGTAATTAAATCAAATAAGGTGATTTTTTCTCATCATAGCAGTGTTCCTGTTGAAATAGTTCTTAATATAAGTAAGGAAGTTGATGTCAGTGTACGTGGTCTACGTTGTTCCTCATACTAGTGAATACTTTAACGTCTCGATATCGGTTCTCTCTGCCGAATCCTGATAGACAGTTTGCATTTCTGTTTGTTTATTTATTTTTTTGTTTTACGATGTCGTCAAGCTTGTCGTTGCAATGGACTGCTAGACTACCTAGCTGCTTTACAATAGGGGCTAGGAAACATCGTAACTCGGATGTTGAAGATGTTCAATAATTAATTATTGTTAATTAACATAAATAGTTTTTGGTTCCATTGTGTTCACGTCTTTCCCTTTATCCTTGTTTGTTGTTTGTTTGCCTAAATGCATGGCGGCAAAAATTGAGCAAAATTCAGGGGCCTGCCCGATATTTTTACTAAAAGATGACGTAGTCAAAGATATATTGGTAGGAATGGTACTCGGCTGTACTATTTGATAGGAATGTACCGTAGCCGAATTAAGTACCACCTGCGAATGAAATTCTTGAATAGTGACGGATAGCAAAGGAATTTAAGGATCGATAGGTGAATTGTACGTATGTATGTCCCAAGCGTTTTCAGAAAAAAGCAGAGAAAAATTTGGTAAGGGCTTAAAAAGTTTCTGTGTAACTCTCCTTTCTCATTTTTGATTGATAGTACCTTATTCTTGTCTGAAGTACAGCTTGCTAGCGTAGTTTGTATCGATATGCATCTAACTCTCGTCACTAGCCTCGATTACTATGACCTTACAAGCTCAGCAGGGTGGTCGTAGAGTACAGGACGTCGTATGATGTTGCTCTTGATGAACTGTGATGTTACCTTCACGTTCGTTTCACATGTTTTGGTTGCTCGAAAAGTACTTCGATCCGAAAGGCAAAGGAGCTGGTAAAACTCCTCCGTGCCATCTTTGCAGAAAGATTTTCATGCGAATGACTTGCTAAGAAGTTGATGGGTAGTCATATGTGGTAGTCCATACAGGAGGTATATCTACTTATCCGTTTATTTTGCATGTTCACCTGTGAGTCCGCATATCCTCTTGCTATTCTGAGAAATCGACAAAAAACGGTCTGGAGGAGTCCTGTTGTTGGATAGAACGAGAAAGTATCAGAAAGAACCCAAACATCTCGGCTGTTGGCAGCATATGCCACGACATCGTCAATTTTTTTCATTCCTCATCCGTCACATTTGACAAATTCAAGCCATCGAGTCATTGTTTTGGTTTGTTGGTAGAAGGCGAATTAGGGAAAATATGAGTAACATTTGCAATAATTTACTTGATACGTTAGTAGAGTATATAAATACATTTCCTAGTATTTTCGGTATTTTAGCACTGATTTCTAGGCCAGAAAAGCATGAACAGATGTTGACCTAACCCTAAAAGGTTTCGAAGAAGTTGAAGATTTAGGGGATCATCATTTTCGTTCCTCGGTGACACTCTGACCGCTAAAATAGTAAACCGTCTATCCATCCAGAAGTTGAGCTCAAAAAGACCATGAGTTCATACTCAGAAAGGTTATCATGCTGGCCATTTTATTTCTATTCAAATTTTTTTGTGTAGGTGGTATACTACCCAGTACATCGACTAACCCTCCCGTCTTCCTACGTCCTTAACTAACACTGAGTTGGCCGAACTGCATTCAAAATGATTCACGACGGATCTGGATGAGTTGCGCAGAGTGTTTTAGAACATGGCCAATCTACACCAAATCCTTTCCTTTATACTTTTGACCTTTTTGCCGCCGGAACAGCCTCTCTAGGGTAACGTCATTGCATGAGCTATCGAGAGATTATTGCTCATGGTTCTGTACAGATTGGGATATCTTGTTTTAATGCAAGCGTGGCAAGAGAAAGTTGATCTTCACTCTCCATTTATTTTTTTCATATCTAAGGGTTCTTCGAACAAAAACGTGAATGTTCGTACTATGCACTATCTAGTGAAAGAATCGCTCCGCCTATTGTTGATGCAGCTCATGCTCGTTTCTGATATGCTTGGCCTACTCTTAACATAGCTGTCGAATCCTTTTTTCTGGTCTCTAGGCCGCTTTGTAATGAAGTCATCCATTTCTTATTAAGCACTATGACTTTTGTGAAGCTATTGCCAGCTGCGGGTGATTTTCCTGCATCAAATCTCCATCCCCTGCTAATTCTTCTCTATCTTTTGGTGAATTCGTGATCTAAGGTTAAAAAGCTCTGTTCGGTGCACGTTTTGGTTGATGCCTCAGAAAATAATAATAATGAATAATCCATTTTTGGGCAAGTTCATTCTCAAGAAATGTTTTTCGTGCCGCACAGCCGACCCTGAAGAGCCTGGCACGTGCCGTAGTCGCAGTAGATACTTAATCGGCAGAAAACGAGAGGAGACCACGCGGTATTCGCTCGCTGACGACTCTGACACTTCCCCCATTCTATAGTCGGCGCCAATTGCATGATCATTTGGAATCTTCTTCAACTAAGCTCCATCTGCACCTCTTCTGCTCCCATTTGATTGCTCCACGCCTGTATCATCGCATCCAATCTACTTTCCGGAAGATTGCGACTCGTAGCTACAGTAGAATGGGGTCAGGATGTTAACGTGTCGCATGAGATCGGATCCTAGATGAGTCTAAAGTGAGCTTGGCGACTGACAGTTCCTATGCGAATGTCATGAGCAGTTTTGAATATATTCGTTTTTTCATGGCATTTTCTTAGCCACTCTGTCCGTTATTCGCATGTGCCCCTTTAATCGTCTCCTTCTAATTTCGTCGTATTAGTACTGTGTGTTTCCACCTGCTTTTCATACAGAATTGGGCTCCCCACTTTGGTTTCTGATGGTGGTGAGTCCTATTTCCAGAGATCTGATCAAACAAAGCCCATAACAAAATTCGAAAAAGGCTTATTTTCAGAGTGAATATCCTGTTTTTTAAAATGTTTTATTTTTGGAAATTTTGTTATTTTGTATTATTCTACTCTTATTCTGTAATTATTCAGTAATCGCTCGATGGGTTTTGATGGAAGTGATAACCATCGTTCCCTCTGGGTCTAAAACTATACTGTTTTCCGTTCCGTGCTTCATTTGAATATAGTTAGAAACCTTTCCACCTAACTTCCTTTTTAGTTCTTTCTCCATGTATGTGACGCCCGTTTAATTCTTCTCATTACTTCAATTCAATCTTTAGAGACGAAACACTTAACAATGAATAAATCTCTTTGTTCAGCGCTGAAAACGTGTAGCAACCTTGAAAGTTCGTCGATCAATTGTCGTGTGGTCTTTTCTACATTCCATTTCTCTTTGAACCACAGTTTAATACGATAATTTCCACGATTCATCGCTGCAAATTTACTGATTAACTTACTGTCATGACCAATCAGTACTACTGATTCAAAAAAAACATCTTCATGCGTTCAACAACCATTCAAAAGAAAGCCATTAGTCATCTGGGTAGAGTGCTCCAATGGGTTGTATCTCCAGGAACCGTTTTATATTTCTAGGAGCAGTTGCTAAAAAACAAGGGGTATATCACTACTTGGGGTCCGTATCATTCAGACCTAGGCCAATTGTCCAATGCGATGACTACAGGGTGCGCCATAAATATGGTAACAGAAGAATTGGGCTACGGAAACCGCAGTTCTCATTGATGCATGGTGTATTCATGTGAGCTATTTACTATGCATCGCATCTACAGAACGAACACACAATGATCTTACATAATCGTCCCCTGTACTAATTGTAGATAGGAGACGCTCCGGCTACTCATCGACGGTGGCACACAGAGTTTCTTGAGAAACTCCAGCCCAGGCTTTTTTCAGTGATCTCTCAGGAGCAGCAACAGTGATCCGTTCGGAAGCGCAGGCTTCCCTCTACAGCATAGACTATATCCAACGACCCATAAAATTGCGATCCGGGAAATTCGTAGGAGGATTGGAAGCTGGGGTAAAATGGCGAACATCCCTCAGCAACAGCCTTGATCCTTTCCCTTTCGTGAGCGAGTGCGCTGTAGATTTCAAAACGTGTCCCTAGAAAAATTTATAACCCTCAGCTGCATCCTTTCAGAAAACCCTTTTTAGGGAGGTTCGGATTAGGTTTTGTACTTCTCTAGACCAAAATTTGCGATATCGCTCTGATGGTAGAGGTTCTAGCTCAAACCATCATAAAAGAGGGGAAATGGCTATGAGAGGCGATCTGACTCTTCTCGGCGACTTCAGCACTCGTAGTGCGAAATACACGTATACTCTGGGATCTCAACATTTCTTCCACGCTGAACAACCTTTAGTCAGGAACAAGTGTATCGAAGCGCGTGCCGCCCGCGAGTAGCGCACGGCACGCGCTTCGATACACTTGTTCCTGACTAAAGGTTGTTCAGCGTGGAAGAAATGTTGAGATCCCAGAGTATACGTCGCTTTTTCCCTACAACTTCTTCACGTGAAGAAGCTTATGAGGCTTTCGAATTGCATTTGGATACAATTGTATTTACTCTGGGTAGACTCTTCCCATCGGATTAGAACATACAAACAAATCAGCAGTCGTTTTTCTCGTGTTTCTGAAGGTTTCGCAGCGTACTGCTTCCCAAGCTATTGTACTCAGAAAAGGGGTAGTATGTGAGACAAGACGACCGTTTTAAGGTTTGTCGTTGACCTATCTGCGCATTGCGTTGCAAGAGACTGCCATGTGGGAAGTGTTGAAACGAGGAACGATTCCGGAAAAGGATTCACCGAATGCGCGCAAAGACGTGACGGTTGGTGGATGTCTGCGGGGCTCCACCTCTTCCAAAATCTGACGACTTGAAAGCACAGAAGGGTATGTGACCTAAGGTATACCATAAACATAAGGGCAGGTGCAGACTTGGAGAAACCCTCCGAACAAGGAAATTACGGAGGTTCGAAAAGTTGTTACCATATTTATGGCGCACCCTGGAGAAAAGATAAAGCCTCCCGGTGTTAATCGATCCCATTTTTGGGATGTGCCCTGCACTCAAGTTCCATTCAGAACTGTAGTGGTCTTTTGAATGTAGGTCTGTGGTCTTTACATAAGTGGTGATAACTAGCCGATGTACAAGTAAGTTTCTGTGCTCCAATGCCATCCATATAATGCGCACAGATTTCTTTTGATTCCCCTAATTGTTCCGAATTCTCTTTTAAGAGTTACATACCATATCCTTCCAATGCAAAATTCGGCTCCGCGCAATTGGTCGCAAAGAAAACTGTTTTCTGGGATGAACCCATATAATCGTGACTGCATAAATTTACCTGATAAAAAAACCGTGCCCTTCCAGGTTCGTAGAATGATTTTCAGTTGAGTATACGGAATATAGTATACATATCAATCAGCAATAATTATCAGGCCTACCTAACCAACCCAAGTGGTGAGTGAAACGAGTAAGGTAAGAGGGCTGCCGTACTTTCCAACGAATTCCCACTGTTAGCGGCAAGCTATCGTATCTTTCCACGGGAAAAAACGATCAGGTGCGGTGAGCGCGACGTGAATTTCGGGGAGAAGTACCCACATCCAAGCTAGAAACGCGTGACCATTATGCTCAAAGATGAGACCCTCCAGTCTTGCTCATAACCATGTCCAATCTCTTTACCTGACTAGTGCCGATATATTCATCCAAAGCGATCGGCCGTCATCTTCGTCAAACAAGCTATTTCCAATTCTCCTCAGACAAGGTTTACGGTAAGGTATCGAATCGGTTGAAATGTCCAAAACTTCTATTTGTAACACACACGCTTTCTTTAGTAGCGAAAACGACACAATTAATATTTTATGGGGTGAAGAGCCTTGACATTAGTTGAGCACCTGAGGGACCCAGGTAGTCCGAATTCTTAGTCTTAGGGATTGCAAAAGCATGTATCGTTTTCAGCAACCATGCAAGCGCGAAGGTTTTGGGTTTGATTATGGAACTGGAGGGCACATATCATGACGAAAATCGAAGGAAAGATAGGAAGAAATGATCGCTGAATGGAACACTCGACGTTGTTGTTGGAGTGGAAGCAGCGTTGCGGGTAGTACTCACCACTTGCATACTCTCTTGCATTAAGGACAGATGACACGACGACTGTATGCCGTAGCGGACAGTAAGAGAGCAAGTGTGGTTATCGGAGTACACTGCCATTCAATGAATCAGCTGTCCTCCAAACTTTCTGTTCAACGGCGCTTCAGAGACGTTTGTACACCACGGATGGTAGGCTAGGACGAGGGTCGTGATGAAGGTGTAGCACTTTGCAAAATAGGCCTCCACTGCCCTTTCTGCTGCGCTTTGGAATTGCATAACATTTGGTGTTGTGGATCGTCCTGATTTACAATTGTTAGCGTTAAGTTAGCTTACAACCTGTCAGATGGTATGTGAAGCATTCTGTTCTAATCTGGTCTACGAATCTTCGGGTATCGAAAAGACATTCTATCCATCTTCTCGGTAATTGATCCTCTTCCGTATACATATGAAGGTATAGCAGTTGTTCGATTACTCCAAGAATGTACGCGGTATTACTGGGTTGATGCATTTTGATTTCACTAGACGATGAAGATAAAAATCACAGAAACTTCTGGCTTCAGTCTATCCCCTTCTCTGGGAAGCGCTCACCGTTCGACTCCCCTTTAGCACTGTAACGGCGTTCGACTGCGTACGCGGCTTATAGACTTACGATGGGTACCCGGTGCAGAAGCGGGTTTCCAA
This sequence comes from Haemonchus contortus, assembly GCA_000469685.2. Taxonomy (NCBI): domain Eukaryota; kingdom Metazoa; phylum Nematoda; class Chromadorea; order Rhabditida; family Trichostrongylidae; genus Haemonchus; species Haemonchus contortus. Next base: position 40,010,328 of record LS997565.1, read on the forward strand.
AGAGTCTGGTCCGATACCCATCCCCGGAGGGTTGGAAGACTTGTATGACTTGGTCTAATATCGAGCTGGGATACAATCCCGAACCTGCGCCTGCCAGTATGCGCCACATGCCACTACTCTTACCCAACCCTTAAAGACACTGTTAACGAAAAAGTGGTTACGGAGATTTGCACATGGTTTGAATTCGAAGCCCCCTTTAGTACCATTCGTGCAGGAATGAGGTCGGAAAACGGCTGGATAGGGCACAATAAGGGGCCGGAGAGGTATCCACGGGCGCCCTCCGCCCCTCCATCGGTGTCACGTTAGACGAGTGTCGAGACAATACGGATTGCTATTATTCGTTCTAGGACCCACGCACAAAAAGCTAATCGCCGAGTGATGAGGCGATGTTTTTCTCCCATTCTTCTTTCCTCTGTTATTCTTTTTGCTGCCGCGATCCCTTACTTGATTTCTACTCCTAGAGGCTGAAAAAGGTGAGCTACTTTTGCTGTTACTATGGTTTTTTTGTTTATTTATGCTTATAAGTGAATGAATTGTGGATTACCATTGTCTGTTCTTCGCACCAGGACCCACACGCGCGCAGTGAAACGCACTGTTTAGCTCGTCCAGGCGCCCCACCTTCTTCATTTTTCTGGTTTCATTCACGTCCAACCCCCTTTTTAACGTTTTTTTCGCGGCCTTTTTTCACTATGAAAACACCGATGCACGCAGTTTCTTCACCTCAGTCGCACTAGTTTCGATCTTGTCTTTCGTTTTTCATTATGATCTGGATTACGCAAAATCATGTTAACGGTGCCTTTAAAAGGAATGCAACAAGGTTATTCAGATGTCATACCTCGCCGTGAATCCCGCTGCGAGCAAGAAAGGCCAATGTAGATCGGGACTTGCTGCTAAATCGTAACCTAGCTGATACCTTTTACATTTCGCGGGATTGCCTTTCACTTCTTCATAGATTGGTTTCGGTTTTGGTTGTAATGATTGTAATAAATCTTCCACAACAAACTCACCACGGTCGTCGTTTCATACATTTCCAGTCCAGTTCTTTCCACTAAATCATCCTGCATTCCATGAAGCCACCTTTAAACAGCTGATAACTATCGATTGGATCCATATCAATCGCTATCACAACCGTTCCGTGTCCAGTCGAAATTCGACTTTTTCTCATTTCGCTAGGGTTATGCGGCTGGCACACTGTCCTAGCACAGTTATCAGTTACAAATAGCGGCGAAAAACAAAAAACCTCTATTTGCCATCTTATCTCATTTATTCTTATTATAGCTTCCAAAAAAGGCAGTCATTCTCGTGCAATAGGCAATCTGAGAAGAATCTTCCCGAAAGGGTTCCCTGCTGCCGTTCCGTCCCTTTGGGATGGATATTATTCCTCATATTTCTCATAGATCTGTTACCTTCCCACTTGAAGCACGGTTTTTCCCCGTTTATTGATTTCTGTGATTTCTTCCCCATTGATGACCATGTGATTATCAATCAATCGTCGCTTCTGCGACCGATTACGGTCGTAGAGCGGGGGAAGTTGTGGTGGTGCCGACCTCCATCTATCGCACCGCCGCTGGTGGAACTGGTTTTGTGTTAAAACAATCGCATTGCTCGAATCATTTCTACTTGTAATTTTTCGAACTCTACTCTTTCATTCATGGGCCTCTTCAGGACCACTGAATTACTGCTAATTACCGTCAAGTTCATTTTGTACATGAAGGTCGACGTGGGCCGTTCTATTGGACCTTTTCTCTGGGGAACGCTCCTTATTATCGGTAATTTCAGTGCTGCATCGATCAATATTACTTCTCATCTTTGAAATTCTTTATGTGCCATGCTTGCAGCTTGTGAAAGATTTGGAGTCAAAGACCAAACTCGCCTACCCATACCCATCGTTTCTTTTCTGTGAACACGATCACCCCACCGTCCAGTTGATTTTGGCGACCTTTGGTTTTTTCATGGGCTCTCAAAAGCGGTTTTTAGTCTTTTTCCGTCTGGTAGGACTTGATTCATTCAATTTTCACGGATGCTAAACCGATTTGCTACGGCTTACATAAAGGAACACCAGATAACTGGTGACGCGCATTCAACGGTTGTTTATAAGCAAGCTGAATCCAGCCGTTTTTTGTCTTAAGCCGTTTTTTCCAACCCCCCCCCCCTTCCCAACCAGCCAGATCTGTCAAATTCAGCCCTGGCACGGGACGATGCAGTCCCGTTTCCCGTTTATTGCTAGGATTAAACTTTTTCGAGTCTGCGGATGGGTGACTACGGCGAAGTGGTTGAAACATTGTCCAGCACCCACACAAACTGAACTAATCTAAAACTAGAGTGTGATCAGACTTCTACTGCTACCTTGACTTGTACCTGAAAAGTACCTTCTGAGCATGGTTTCTAAGTGTGTAGGAGCCAATGCATCCAAGAAACCTCAGATGCTTTCAGAAGCCACTACTCCCCAGAAAAAGCAGACCCACTCGAAGCTTTGCATCTAGTGCCGGCCAGTCTCTCAAATACAGTATACACCGGAAGCAATTTCTTCTGAGTGCCAAATACATAAAGGGCATAATCTGAAGGGAATATACTATAAACACAAGTAGGCAAGTAATGGCTGCTGGCAATGAGAGCAATTTCCTTCTACCAAGGAGGCTCGAGCAACTGCCGTTTTTATCTCCCTATAGTGCCACCTATTCAGGTACTTGAACGGTTCTCGATAAAAGTACATGCGTTCTAGCAATAAATTTCGATTTGTGAATGAATTTTTGGAGTGGACTTCATTCTTTATCAATAGAATCACTATGAAGGCAACCTTCCTAGAATAGATACCCCCTTTTGACTTCGCTCGTTGATTTCCATTACCCTTTGTCCTTTGTTATTTCTATAAGTGTTCATCATTGTATACGCATCACTTTGATATCAAGATAGTCCTAAATGAATTATCCTTCTACTAAGGATTTGCCCCTAGTCACCTCACTAGGGAATGTGGTGTAGTGGCAAGCGGCGGACAATCATAGATGTATGGTTCCGAGATCAAAACTGTTGTCTATACTCGCTTTCAAAGGCTTTTCATCTCTTAGGGGCGGCTTATTGGCCCTAGACTCATTTGGGAGGGTAGAGGTCCTGGCTTGTACATCGGCTGGCCACCACAATTCACTGTATAAGACACATACGCATTCAATACGCCACTACGATTTTGAGAGTTCAGTGCGGGGCGCATCCCTCAGACGGGATTAGTTGACACTTAAAGACTTTAGCCTTCATCCTCCAAAATTAATATATATCGATGGAAAGAGGAAATCATCACTGTGATTGGACTCCATTTGGATGCTCTGCAAATGGAATTAGGCTCTTTTGTCACTTTTAATAGTCAGTTATGTGGCATTAGGAAAGCCACACAGGAGATTTGAAGCTCCCCCCACCTATAAGCACCAGACAAACCAGTTTGCTTCTTTTCTAATTGCTTGACGCCTCTCCCTTCACATTTTTTACTTCTTTTCTCGTTGCTCTTTGATTTCTTATTGAACCACTCTCAAATTGAATCAGGTCACATGTCTACTGTAGGTAGTTTACGTGGTCCGGTTTACTTGAGTAAAGTTTTGACACCTACCAGAGTGCAAATGAATTTGATTCAATGAGAAGGAGCTTCCCATGGACTTATGACGATATTCTTTCCTAGTTCGTAGCAGATATATCGGGAACAAAGGCAAGCGTGAACTCCAAGCGCAGATTCTCCAAACCACATTTTGCGAAGTGCTAAAGTACTTGGGGGTGTACAAACCACGATCCGGTTCCGGTTGAAAGTTCACAGTCGAATTAAACAGTGTCAGAACAGTAAATGAGTTGGGTATTCACTGTCTATGTCAACATTCAGTTCATTTGTACTTTGTAAACTAACCACTACACGTCATAAATCATGTGCTCTGGTCATTTAGAGGCTAATCTCTACCCCTAGTTGGTCATGCCGTTACTGGTAATCGTTTCCCGAATAGAGGGGTGAAGCCCATCGGATTTTGCTCTCTTTTTCCGTGATACTTTGCAGCTGAATTCATCCCAACAACGGTGCGGTGAATACAGGTGAACTCAGGCGAGCACAGGCATGGGATACGATCAGCCATGCTGTCCTCCCTTGGCTTCAATTTACCATTTGAATTCACGTACCTAGCCTAGTGTCAGCTTAACGTGGATAAAAAATTACAACTTACTGAGTGATAATCCTTGTGAGTTTGATATAACCTCCAAAATAATCCCGGATTGATCTTTATGGCCTGTACGTCGGATCCAGGAATGACACTTACCAATTCTAAGCAAGTATCCTTCGGATTCTTCAGGGGTCGGGTTGATGATATAAGACTCGTCTGGGACAGTAAAAGCAATGACCTCTTCGAGACACCGCCAGTCAATGTATAGGCCATATACGCATTTCAAATACCACTGCGACTCTAATGCAATTCGAATGCAGGGTGCTCTCCAGAAACGGGAATGATTTACCCCAGCCTTTATTCTGTAATTTCTACTAAACCCAGGTAGCGGTGTTGAGGGTTCCATACGGTAATCATAAGGCTTGCGGACGGGATAGTGGGCTATCTAGAAGTTGTCCGGTTGTGTCAACGTTTTTTTTTGTCGCAGTTCCATTTCGTTCAGCGTCAGTGTATTCTCGAAAGAATGAAAAACACCTGATGGCTGCTTTCATACTCCGCCGGCCCGCCGGCCGGCGTGCCGGCGTGCCAGGCGAGGTAGTGCTAGGAGGGGGGAGAGAGGCAGACAGTCGAACAAACACCCTTCGAAGGGCTGGAAACAAAGACGACAAGATCAAAAACCATTTGCCTTGCCCTTCGATGGGCGTTTGTTCGACTGTCTGCCTCCCTCTCCCTCCTAGCACTACCTCGCCTAGCACGCCGGCTCGCCGGCCGGCCGGCTGGCGGAGTATGAAAGCAGCCATAGACTGCTATCTTATTATCTCATATAATGAGTACGATTCTAGTCCGTTTCTGATTTTTCGACCGCTCTCTCTGAACTCTTTCTTGACGATATCGTGCTGTGCTCGTCAATTGATAACTGCCTTTCGTCACATTAGTAGATATGGAGAAATTAGTTTTTCTGCGTCTTCTTATTATCCCTCGGACAGCTTCGTAAAGTGAAATGTAGCGAATCAGATTATTTTGAAACTAATTTCAGGCAGTCGTTTTTTTAAGGCAGATTTGAGCCCCTATCTTAGACAAATTATGGGGAAGCCCTATCAGCGCTAGGCATTACCGCCAATCATAAATGCTATGAATTTCTTTGATAACCTGGATATATTCATAAAAGCCCTGAATGATAACGTTGTTATCGTGATTTGCAAGTGACAGTGGATGAGAAATAGACGCGTACTCAGCACGTACACTTGTAGAAGCCCCAGAACCTTTGAGAAAAATTGTTCCTCGTTTTTACTTCTCAAGAGTTGAATGATGTCCCATGCTCCAGTCTACAGGGTGGGCCAAAACTATGATTACACAGAAATCACATCGCAGAAAACGAATAGAAAGCCAATAGAGCAAACCAATTTCATCAAAGGGTTTATCACAAATTTCTTATCAAAACTGTACATTGAAACTGGGATCCGTTGCTTTCTGCTTCACCCTACCCCAAAGACGACGATGGACGGCATTGACGGTGGCACGCAGCTAGGGTCATCGAAATGGTCTCGGCTTTTTGCTAAGCATTTTCGAGATTATTTCTTCTCTTGTTTGGGCTGAAGAATGCTTTTATCTCAGAGGCTGACCACATTGAGACATTCATGGGATTTGGGTCAGGGCTCCAGAGTGGTCACTGATCGAAGGTTATGAAGTCAAAGAACCCCTTTCACGAAATTTCAGGACAATTTTTGTTCTGCGGTCAGAAGCTTTATCTTGACAATATGACCGGTTCGAATCACCAAAGTGTCCTATTGCGCACGAAGAGATCTAACAGGCCTCCAAACCAACTTTCACTCCATAATTTACAAGAATAATCGATGTCTTTGCCTCGGCGGTGACGCTAGCACAGGCCACTACAGAAAGTCAGTGAGCCAGGCGCTGTATAACTTTCATTCCTTTAAGCTTCATATAAATCTTATCGCTCTACTCATTGAGCACCTTCTTCACTGTGAATATCTTTTCGTCGGCGAACAGGAATTCCGTACGACAACTTTTTCGGATGCGACAGGGCAGCTTTTGTTAGCCAACCATTCTCTTCTCTTTAACCTGCTCTCTGGTGAAATCGCTTTCTGATCGTATAAGAGTCTCGTTGTGCAGGTGATGCTTCACGATTTCACGCAGAAAATTTCGTAACATATCCAGTCATTTGGCCTTTTTGGACTCAGAATGAATTTTGCTCCTACGCAGACCTTTGCCCTGCTTCCTTAACACTTCCCCTAAATATAACCACAGCTCTCTTAGGTTCACCACTCCGATCTGCAATTGTTCCCAACTCTCGAGAGCGTCTTACGGTTGGATGCAATACCTGCCTTGTTTCGCTAGTTCGTCTGTAGATGCACCGTGCCAAAAGTGTTTGTAAATGCAAAGCAACTTTTAATTCACGGACTAGTTACGCTTATATTATATTAAGAATCTACCAAAAGTTTAGTATCATTAGAAAGGTAACAATGTAAGCTACCTTGTGGAATGGAAGAAATTCTATGAATTGTTATGAACTCAGAAAAAATTTGCAATGAACGTCAGCGCGCGCTGTAATCATAATTTTGGCCCACCCTGTAGAAACTCACATATGGGTATGTAGAAAGAAGATTCCAAACTTGGTTAAACCACAACTTCTTCAGTGACGCTTTTCTTTACTTTTGTGCAACTTTTCTACCATTTTTCGAGCTGGTCAAAGCTCAGGCTCGAAAATGGGGAAACAGCTGATTTCGGACGCTAATCATTGAAAGTTCAACGTGAAATGACCGTCTTTTTGACTAGTTCGAAACCGACCGCTTTCTCGATCTTTCGATGCTTCTGGGGGGGGGGGGGGGTCGGACAGAAGCCTCTGTAATTAAGGAAACTGAGTACGGGACCGATTTTCATGAAAGCTGAGGTAATCTCGCATTTACCTCCCAAGGAGTGACATTCCTTAACGTCGCAACCTACCCAATGCGTCGTTGGTATAGTTTCAAGTGGCGCACTCTCACATGCTGGTGCCAGTATCGAGTCCCATCTGAACACTTGATCAGGTCTGCCGAGTTGTTTCCTTCAATCTTGTGTGGTCCGCTGGAATCAAACTTGTATGAGACGATAGAAGCACTGGCAGGAAAACTGGCTTGGCTGACGTGCAAATTCATTGTACGAGCTGGATTCAAACGAGCCGCTGCAATTTCGAATGGAAACGACAGTGGTGTTTGTTTAGTCATATCACTTAAATGGATTGATCAACGTTGAGGGCTTAACCTCACGATCTTTTTTGTCTTAGTCATCGATTTCCTCGTTCTGTCGCTATCAGCAAACTCATCTGGAAGCAGTGTAAGGAATTTCGTAACACTTGCTTCAGAACGTTTTTCTCCAGCCGTTCTTGAAGGTTACATTCTCTGTCACCCACCATTTACAATCCTTTCATAACTCAGATAATAACTTACCTAAGTGTCAATGGTCTCAGTGGAAACTGTCAGTGGAAAGCGAAGGATTCCATGGATTTGTCAGAAAGGCATAATGACCGCAAAAAACGGGTCCATCAAGATCTGTGCCCAACACTTTTTACCAGCTTCAGTGCAGGGCTCCATGAGCACCTTTAGGGAATTCCCGCTCAGGTTTTGCTACAAACAAAAAGGGCTCCCATATGGTAAACGGAAGCGAGACTGGGCTAGGATTAGAATGACTTTCGAGAACTGCCTGAGCTGAAAGTGGTCCTAGAGCGTTTTAGCCGGCATAACAGCCATGGATGGCAAAATTAGCGTGGGCACGGCTTATCTTCTTCTCGGGCCCGATTGCCCTAATTCAGTTTTCTACCCCAAGAGGCTGAGAAAAGTGGGCTATTTTTGCTGTTAACAGGGTTTTTTGTTAACCCATGCTTATAAGCGAATGAATTTTGCTCACCGTAGTCAGCGATTCGCACCTGGACCCACACGTACATGCTGACACACATTGTACAGCTCGTCCAAACGCCCCATTCTTCTTCATTTTCCTTGTATAATTTTCGTGCAGCCCCCTTTTCAATAATTTTTCAAAGCCTTTTTTATTTTGGAAACACCGATTCACGCATTTCCTTCGCCTTCATCGCACCATTTTCCACCTTATCTTCTATTTTTCGTCACAATCTGGATTGCACGAAATTATTGTGAACAGTGCTTTTCATTCAGTTGTACTTTAATGCGTGGCCTTGTGCATGAATTCTTGGACAGGGATGTGCCATATGCACTGAGAGAGCACCCGAGGACAAAGCGAAAGCGTGGATGCGCTTCGCGATGGCATATTTCACTAGATGGGCTTTCATTTGGAAGTTTCGTGCTGAATTCACATTTCAAGCATTTTCTTTGGACCGGGAGAGTCGTCGAGTAGATAGATCGAACCACTCCCTTTTGAAATCTTACAGCTACATTTTATTTATTACACTTCTTATAGTCCCTGTACTTGCCCCAAAACTTTGGTTGAATGTCTGTCGACTGGCCACGTGTATTCGAGTATTCAGGGGAATCGTCAAGTAGATAGATCAGTTTCTTAATAATAGAAGAAGAACCACGTACTGTCCTCCTGATAAACGGGCCATTCGTGATCGAGAACTTTCTCTGACTTACAAAAAGTGCTGCATGATGCAAGCTCTTTACCCTGCGACACTGTAGCACATCGACCATTGAAAACATATTATTGATGTTTATGTTTATTTCTCCATACTTAAGTATGTCATGTCCTGTCTTTGAAGTTCTATCGAACCTCTGCTATGTTAGCTATTCATCCAATCAAAAAGGACGATGAGTCTCTGAGATATTGATTGAGTTGATTTTTTCGCGCCATATATTTGATCTCAGAGGGATATATAAGGCCCGCCATTTGAATGCTTGGGGAGTCTTTGTTCGCCCTGAGAACAATAGTCTGCCTGTTACAAGCTACTACATGAACTGAATTCTAATAATTGTACTGTACTGTGCTGTATAAGGTCTCGCGTGGCAAAGAGCAGAAGAAAGAACAAGTTGTACTACAAATGGTATCCTCCGCCGAAACTCGCTCAGTCCTATCTCTTCACTAATCTAAATCCTACTAATCATTGAGAGAATTCGCCAAACCTGAGTTTCACATCTCTCCCCAGTTGAAGGGACAGTAGTTTGGGTCTGTGTTGATATCAGATGAAGAGACCATAAACTATTGTTATTCGTGAAATAACACGTGACTTCGGAATCCAGTCGAAATAAAACCCAGTGGAAAAAGGTAATGAACTGATAGAGGCACATGATATAGGGGCCAGGCAAGCACGGTAAACAGGCAAGGATTCTTCTGCTTCAATATCTGTGTCCCTGGAGGAGTCATCGCTGTTCTGTGTTTCGTCACATAACTTACTTTCATCGAACGGTTAATCGCCATAAATACCAATTCATCCAAGCACGCATGCAATCTCACAAGCCAGCGCCTTTTTGAGCTTCATGTGAGTCGTAGAGATCAAGACCAAGGTCATTCAAAGGAACGGTCTTTTTAGTTGTAATGGAACGGGAACGTAGCTACCTTCGCCACTTATCATCTGTAAAGAAATGCGTAGGTGATCTCTCTTTCATCAAGCCCCTTCCTTTGAAACTGTTTTGCTCGCCAGCTTTCCACCTTGAGAATTTCTAGGAGAAGCAACCGTGGTCATCGTTTCGGGTGCATTTCCTGCACTTTCTGAGCCGCTCATTACTTACAGTAGCGGTTTCTAGAGATCACAGCTGCCTTCTCCTCTATCAATCATCGACGTTTCGTTCTCACAAGGAGGATACATAACGTTTCATTTCTGGAAGGGCAACGTTCTACGTGCAAATCAGCAGTTGAGGTTACGTGACATCCGTCAAATATGTCGCCGTTCATGTAAGTCACGAACTCTCTTTCACCGTGCCAGGGGAAGGGAAGTTCATTGGTGTTGTAGACTTACTGTTGCAGAAACTGATCATATGACTTGAGAGCTCTGAAAATTTCGTGTTCGGGGTGACGAGCAGGAATGTTTGAGCTAATGCTCGCCATCAAGATTACTTGAGCAATGGGCAAGCCCACATAACAGTGTCAAGCCTTTTGTAATGCCAAAGTGTCTATAAAAAGCTCGTGTGGCAGTGAAGCTTCCGGATGCTGTACAACCAAGTCGTGTTCCTTTCAGCGACGATCGAAACTACCCTTGATTCGTTGAAAGACCAGCCGCGGAGGCTGTCATTCGGGGATGCTAGTCATCATCCAACGATCATTGGAAAGTCCTACTTCTGCGAAAACATTCGGATACCGAAAATCAAACACATTTTGTGATTATTGGACCCTGATATCGCCTCAATGAATGAAGTTTCTCCCTCGCTTGAACCCCCAAGAATAGCGCAAGAGGCGCTATCGGGTCGAAAAAACAGCCTAGGCATTGAGCTATGAGGGTCCCAAAATCGGCATAGCCGACGTTCACACCCCGAGGCGGACGAATTCTCAAAGCGATTACTGTAGCCAGCTGCACTCAATGGCACTTACATTTGAACAGCTCTTCAAACTACCCCTTCCACGCAACATCTGTCGTCTCATTCTCGTCCAATCTCTCATTTTACTTTTTTGAAGGCTTACATTTCCCTAGATGAAAAAATCTGAATATCTAATTTAATTTCTGATTTTCGCATTTCCTTGCCACTTTTGCGCTTAACTGGACTATCTTATCATCCGTTTCAAACTGCAAAGTACCACGAAATAGTCATGAACTGTACCTGTAACTTCATTGAGCGATAAACTTTACTCCTCCGATTTGCCCTGATATCCCAAATCAATGATGAGACTCAGGAAAAAGTGATTCGTCTAGTGAAAAGGCGGAACGAGCCATCTTTCACTTTATTCTAACTATTCGTCCCTTTGTTATGCTTACTATTTGCTTAGCGTGCCCCATTGATTCGATTTTGTACTTTTTACTTATTGGGTATCTAGGTTGAACGTTTAGTAAAAAATCGATTCCAGTTTTGAATATCAAAGTTGTTTTTCACACCGCTCTTTTGTCCCTAACGACTAATCCATCACATACATTTTATTACCATATGCTATGAAGGTGAATAACATTAAGACTTCAACCGGTCATACAAATATACGAGCGGAAATCATTGTTTGTCCTGCCTACTTCTCAGTTCCTTTGGTGGATTACCAAGGGAAGATTGTATTCAGGACGTGTAACAAAGGTTTATTAACACGCCTAGTACAAAGATCGACCATAATAATACATTCACGGGGTTTATATACACAATATGTGGGCGGTCCTCAGATACCGTATCGCCACTGGACCTTAGGGGGCCCGTGGCGGTACTCAAGCTCGGGGGATGAAAGAGCGGACCGCGCCAACGGCAGAACTTAAGCTACCTACTTGATTGCACACTTATGATACCGCCAGGTCATGCCTGTGGTCTCAACTCAAGAGATACTTACGTTAAGTTATGCCTATGGTTAATATGTTGAACTAGCATGTTATCTATCATACTGGTAAAGGCTAGTTCTACTATAAACATCTATATGGTTGTGAATCCACAACACTGGGGCGGGGCGAAAAGTAGCGGTAGCTACATTGTACAACAGTGTTACCTACATAAAATTAACAGTGCATCAATGCAAGTATATATTAGACAAGACAAGCGAATATCAATGCGACTATGCGGCAACAATGTTCAACATTACAATATATAATAATTTTAGTATCTATGAACACAATGATAATTTCTACAAATGCCTTTCGATGCGTAGACGACGTCGACGTGGCAGGCCTCCAGACGTGTGGTAAACGATAAGGCTGGTAGTTCAGGTGCCAGGTTGTAGCTTGATAAGATGGAGTATATACATGAGTATGCGAGGTGCTGTCATTAGCACAGTGCTCGCACTATTATTTTCGGAATAGTGAGGACCATCATAGCCACGAATATGGCGACTGCTACAAAAGCCATCACGGCTGATTTCCAGTGGTCCATTGCGACATCCAGTAGATGACCAAGATCAGGGTAGTTGAATATATTGACGTAGTTGGCGTGCTCGGTAAGGCGTTTTCCAGCTGGAGTTCTCCAATGCGTGTGGAATGCTAACACTCCTGATATAACGAGGTTGTGCGTTTTTTGCCCGCATTTCACTTTACAGCTATCTTTATATCTTGATACTGTCGAGTGAATATTAACTGTTGTTTGAGCCGTCGATGAATTGCATGTTGCGGAGAAAACTCTTTTCTGGCATTCTATTTCGATCATGATCGGACGATTCGAGTAACATGAAAATGTGACTTCAGCTCCCCGTAGACAGTTGTAACATCCTTGAAGTGACGTCGATGTTATATCACAGTTCTCATCGTCAATTATAGACTCGGCATGGTACATAGCCGAGGTGCTTAACGTGAGATCGACGACTGCACTGTGCATAGCTCCCAAGACTCTTCCATGATCGTCCTGAAGATGCAGGACTGAGGAAGATATTGGAAGTCGACTCTCTGTTGAAGTCATCTTCGCGTTGACGTCAAGATTTTTGCAGTCACATTTTGCTTCCGTTTCTGATGGCAAGCATGAGCATCTGTCTTCCACGTAACATTCCGATATGTTCGAGGCACTTTTTAGATTCGAACATCGTAAAGCGAAGAAGTCCTCTTCCTCGATTATGGCTACTTCTGAATGATTGGAGTCGACTGATCCGAGGAATACTGTGCCAAGTAAAGGAATAACTGGCATTGTTATAAACTCCAGAGTGATGTTGGCGTCCTTCATGACATGCGTTGTTTGGGTGTCGACTGTAATCATTTCAGATCGTTTTCCTCCCTTGATTCCAGTGTAGGTAAACGTTATCAAGGCCGATTCCTGCCATGTTGGACAATGGAATACTTGATAGATCTTATCGTTCTTTGGCTTCGCGTAGGAGCGGGAGAACAAACATCCTGGCGTGGGGAGAAGGCAACCACATCCGATTCCACCACAAGACGTAGTGCACCGTGCGATTCCTGGGAACTCGTAGGTGTCGTGTAGCTCCGGGATTTCCGACCTGCTGCTTATGTGTGCACATTTTTGTGAACTGCACGAACCAGCGAGGTGACACCGCTTGACAGATTCTGTGACAATGTTGACGTCTCTCGTGTAAAAGAGTACGACAGGATTGCAAGTGATGAATACGTGCTGCAGCTGCACTTCCATGCTCCCGACTGTTTGGTTCCTGTTCCGGAGACGAAAGCAAGCTTGAGGTCTCTTTTGGCTCAGTGTAATTGTGCTTTCCTGTACGTCAAAGCAGTCGGTTTTGTAAGACGAGCGAGAGCAAATTGTGTTGTTTGCGTTGAGAGTATGTGTGTACTGACACGTTTCTCCGATAGCGATCAAGTGTATCATTACGATGCTGAAAATTATAATTTTCGAGCTTCTTGGTAGCGTAGACAGTTCTCTCATCGGAAAGCTCAGTTGTCTCATGGGAAGGCTATCTCTCGGTTGTTTCATTGGTATTCTAGCCCGCATGGACATTTTTCCACGTCGTTTCGAACTTTGCTTGAAGATTATGTAGCAACCAGTAGTGTAGCATATCAGCAATATTGGGACGAGGACTATTGCTATGGCCATTGCTAACATCGCTATCACCATTCGAGGGGCACAGTGGGGATTCCCGAGAAATTCTGTGCACATTATGCAGTTGATTCGTTTACAGACGTCGCCCGGTGGGCAGACTATTGTTTCTGTATATTGCCTGGAATCGACGATAGTCCGCCACTGAATAGTGTGCTGGCTGATGAGATGCTCGAATGGTAAGGCGACTTCCGTTATGCTTGCTTCGGCTGGGACGATAGCGCATTCTTTGTAATTTATGCAAATTTCCGCTTTCGAAGATAACGTCGCGTTAATTTTCGCTCCTTTGTCGGAGCATGATATTGCCGCCGCAGACACAGGACTGAGTAGTGCAAGTGCGCACATGGTGATCATCAAAAGCGCCGATGTGCTCGAATGGGCACTTTTTGGTTCTGCTCTTGAACCGTTGTAAGAAACCTGGTTTTTTGCGGCTCTTGGCGGTTGTTGTCTGACGACCACTTCAGCTTTCTTGGCTGGTCTGGAGGGCGTCTTCCTCCTGGTTCTTTTTGCAACAGTAGGAGATTTATCAGCTTGTTCCTCTGGAGAGCGAGTTGAAGAGTGTATTTCCAGTGGAATGAGACGATTGATCGGCCTTTGGACAATTCTTCCTGTTGAAGTTTGTAGCATGGCGCTCCGAATTTCTCCGTCTCTGCTCGTGATAAGATCGGTAATCAGGGCCATTGGCCACTGTCCTCTTGGCAGTTGCGAGTCGTCGTCAAGGAGCACAACGTCTCCTACGCATGGTACTTGGTCGGGGGACCTAGTCTTCTTCCCGATGACTTTGTGACGATCTCGCAATTCTATGAGGTATTCGTTCTTCCATAAGCTCCAAAACTTCTTCGTTAGCTTTTCGGTTGTCGATATAGCTAGCTTTGCTGCTTTCTGGGAGGAAAGTTCGGGAAGAGCTTGGAAATCTGGATCACCGTCATAGTCTTCTGACGCGAGCTGGGTTGTTCCGTGCCGTATGTCTTTATAAATGAAGTCGATCGGTCGTAGGGTCTCACATGGGGAGTCCTGGTCTCCGATTGTGGTAAGCGGCCGCGAGTTAACAACACTTTCTACTTCGCAAAGTGTAGTATGTAACAACTCATCCGTTAGCTTTCGTCGACCTATTGTTTTTTGGAGTGATCGTTTGACCGTGCCGACCATCCTTTCCCATACGCCACCCATCCATGGTGATGAGGGAGGAATGAAGTTCCATGTTATTCGATGCTCTGCGAGAAATAGAGACAAATGAGGGTCTTCATCATTGTTGTGATTCTGGGACAGAATATGTTCGGTCAGCCGAAAGTTGGTGCCGTTATCGCTGATTATTTTCACGGGTACTCCTCTTCGAGCGATGAATCTTTTGAGCGTGAAGATAAAGCTCTTCGCAGAGAGATCCGTTGCCACTTCGAGATGGACTAGTCGTGTGACCAGGCATGTGAATAAAGCAACATATCGTTTCAAATCTTCTCCGGATGTAGATTTCACCGTGATTGGTCCCATGAAATCAACACCTGTGTGCGCAAATGGAGGTGACTGTGTGACACGTTCAGTAGGCAGAGGACCCATGTTTGGGTACTTGAACGGTGCCGTATTGAATCTTCTGCAGGTGACGCAATGCTTCAGCGTCCTTTTGCAAAGTAGCCTGTCTTGCGGAATCCAGAATCGTTGCCTAATATTGAAGAGCAACTGATTAGTTCCACAGTGTAATAGGCTTCTGTGTAGATACTCCGCAAATAGTTGTCCTAGCTTGCTTTGCTTTGGAATATGCACAGGATTAGCAGCTGAAAAACTGAGTTCAGCATTATCAAGCCTGCCAAATTTTCGGAATATGCCGTCTTTGTCGGCTCTGACGTTGAGTTCCTTGTTTTGAGTCATCAGCTCAGAACCGTAGATTGCCTGTTCTTGCTGAATGATGAGCTTTTCAGCCTGGACGACTTCTTCTGCAGATATTGCGTTTGTTTGTAATCCAGTTGTGCTGAGAGCCAAGCGTTTACCTTTCGTTATTTTACGAATGAAACGGGCTGAATAAGCAACTATTCTGATAAGCTTGAGGTAGTTGCTGATGTTTTCCGTCGGCCATATCGCTGTTGTTGCCACGCTATTGGCTGCGCAAGAGTATACTTCTTCGGTATTGGAATTTTGCTCATGCAAGTCTTCCGCCTTCTTCACCGGCCATCTATTCGCTGGCATGTTGAGCCAAACTGGACCACACCACCAACGATGGTTGACGAAATTTCCTTTAACTACACCTCGCGTGGCGCAGTCCGCTACATTCTCTTGCGTTGGTACGTGAAAGAATGAGACGTTGCAGGATTCTTGAAGTCTTTTCCAGATTAGACTGATTTTCTGGACAAGTGTTGTAACTATGGGCGGCAGGCGTCTAGTACCTTGAATCCAGCAGAGAGCGATTGTAGAATCGCTAAAGATATTAATCTGTTTGATCTCCATGTTAGTCTTCTGTTTGGTTGATTCGGCAAGACTTAGTCCGATGAATATTGATAGAAGTTCTAGGCGTGGTATAGTCTGCTCCTTTTTCATTGGGGCGATCTTCGATTTCGCCGTGAAAAGTCTTGTCTCCGAGATTCCTTTGTTGGAAGTCGATGTTACGTAGATACAGCAGGCATACGCACGTTTAGAGCTATCCACAAAGACTGACATCGTGTTGTCTGATGACTTTTCTACGACCTTCCGTGGTAAGATAATTTCGAAACCACTTATGTTGGATTTAATCTCCTCCCATGACCTCTGATCTTGGCTCGACAGTGGAGCGTCCCAACTGTATTTCTGCTTGTGAAGATCTTGAAGAAAGACTTTGGCTGGAGTCATGAGTGGCGATAGCAAACCGAGTGGGTCATAACAGAAGCCATTTATTTGGCTCAGGACCGTTCGCTTCGAGATTTTATCAAAGCGTTTCTCGCAACATTTGAGCGATATTGTATCCTCAATAGAATTCCATAGTATTCCAAGAACCTTGACTTCGGTTGTGGTGGTTCTGTCAGCTTCTGGTATTCTGTTGTTGACGCTTGGAGAGTTGGATAGATAGTCGCGAAGATTCATTCCCATTGACGAAAACAATTTCTTGGACTCAGCGTATTTGTAAACAAGGTCATCTGCACTTGTTCCTTCGAGTAGAACATTGTCGACATAAAGTGACTTAGATAGTTCCTGAGCTATGTCTGACTCGGAGCTTTCAATGTGTTTCAAAATGCATTGATTCAGAATGGCTGGACTTGCGTTGATGCCAAACGGTACTCTGCAAAAGCGAAAGTATCTGATATTGTCACCAGATGCTGGGCGGAGAATATCCTTCACCCACAGAAACCGTGTGACGTCTCGGTGTTCTTCGGGTAACTTTATTTGTAAAAAGGCCTTCTGTATATCTGCTACCATTGTGTACTGGTGCGTTCGAAATTGCAGGACTACCTCATGGATGAGAGGTGTCAGAGAATGTCCTTCATAGATCACGTCATTAAGACAAAGTTCGTTCTTTGCGTGAGAGGACGCGTCGAATACTACTCGAAGCTTGGTAGACTTCGATGGTGTCCACACATGTCGGTGGGGTAGATAAAAGGTGGCAATTCTGTCCGGCTGGTCAGTTGCCTCTTCGATTATTCCTTCCTGGAGATAGCTCGCGAATGTTTCGCTGTAGAGCTTGAGTTTTTCTTCGTCGCCATGGAGTGTTCGTAGGAGATTTTGTAATCTCCTCAGCGCTACGCTGAAGTTGTCCTTCAAATTTCTCACCTCTTCAGTGAAGGGAAATCCAGCAGTGATGTTGCCATTTTCTTTAACTATGGTCTTTCGGTAGTTATCCATGAACTTTATGACTGCCGCCTCGTCTATATCGTTCTGGGTATTGATTCCGAGCGATTCCAACTCATAGAGGTGTTTTATATCCTTCTTGTAGCTGTCGTTCGTTAGCGTAACAGGTGTAGCTACTATGAGCGAAGTACACTGGGTGTCACTGTTTCCGTTGTTAGGGAGAAGTGTACTGCTGGCACCGGAAATGGTATAGCCAAAGACTGTTGGAGTGAGAACTAATCCTGATGGTAGCTTTATAACTGGATTGTGGTGTTCGATCACTTGATTTAGAAGGTCTTGTCCAATAAGTAGATCGGGTGATAATTCTGACGGACGCAAAGTTTGCTGAGCGATCATGATTTTCTCCCTTTTGATGAAGCTTTTGTCAGCTTTCGATAGTAGAGCGGTTTTGGTGGTCGACGTCAGTTTCTCCTTAGTGAAAACTGACAGACGTTGCAGTTTCCTCGAGCTGCGTAAGCCCCTTAAGGTCACTTTCACTTCATTCGATTTGAAGGTTTCTTGAAGCTCTCCCATCCCTGTTATGGTAAATGACGTGGAGCTTATTGTCGGCAGTCTTAATCTGTTTCTCATTTCTGCCTTTATGAAGCTTTTCTGAGCTCCTGAATCAAGAAGAATAGTGATTGGCTGATAATCTCCGGTGGCTTCATTGAAGATCAAAGCGGAGGCCATTTGCAGCACGCATTGTCCTGATACCGGTCGTTCCGATGCTGTGGTGGAGTTCCGAGCAGGAGCAGCATGCAATGTTTGCACTCTGTTTGTTTCTCTCGAGTTATTACTATTTCTTGGTGTTGGCTGCTTGAAGCGGTTGGTTTGCGATGGAAGCGGCATCCTCGCAGCTCCATGTTGAGTGGAGTTCGGCGGTGGGTTTTGCCTACGATTAGGCAGGATCATAGATTCCAGACCACTGCTCGATGTTATGCAGAGTGAGCCATGGTGATCCCCTTTGCATTTTGGACATGGTCCCATTGCTGTGCAGAATCTTGAGCCGTGAGTTTTATCGAAACATTTCCAGCACACTCCTTGGCGCTTGGCTTCCATTCGCCGAGTCTCAGGTGTAGGGAACCTGGCGCATTGTTGTGGTGAGTGCGATTCTCCGCACAGACATGTGTATCTCAGTCGATAACTGGGAAACTGCTTCATTTGGTTGCGTCCCCCGTTATGTCCTCTGGAGTTGTTCTGCATGGCTTGAGCGGTTTGAGTACCGAAGAGCGTCTTTGTCGTTAGTTCGGTGGTTTCTTGAAGCGTGATGATTTCATCAACGGCATCAAGAATATCCTTCACTTCGAATCCTGTGCCACTTTGATTTTCTTTCTTAATTACTTGGCTACAGATATTCTCTGTGAATTTGGAAAGGATAAGACGTCGCCATACTCTGTCTGCGTTCATTGGCACTCCAGTTTGTTCTAGGTGCACGATGCGAGAAGATATGGAATTGAATGTATTTCGACAGCTCCTCGAATTTTCTTGAGCCCTAGGCAGATGCTCGATCTCGTTTATCAAGATATCGGCTATGCCTGATGATCTGTCGTACTGTTTCTTGAGTATATTCAGGGCGACATTGTACTTGTCGCCAATGACTGGAATGCTGCTAATTGAAGCAGCTGCTTTTCCCTTTAATGCTTGTTTCAGGAAAAGAAATTTTTCCTGGTCACTCAAGTCCGTCTCGTTGTGTATGAGGGATTCGAAGACTGACCAGAAGGTGTTGAACTCTCTGTAGTCTCCAGAGAATGTTGGAACTTCGAGCAGAGGGCGTCGAACTCGTATGCTACGTTCGCACAACGTATTGAGAGTATCCCCTCCGCTGTGGTAATTGTGTTGGCTGCTACCAGCCTGGTTTGCAATGTTGGTGGCTTCCGCTATGAACGAGGCTTGCTGCGCCAATTCTTCCTTTCTGAACTCCATTTTGCTCAGCCATTGTATTATTGCGATTTCAAGGCCATTTGACTCGAGCTCCATGTGGTTGTTCAGCTCGAGCATCAGCTTTTCACGATCCTTCTGTTCCGATCGTGAACTGATTGTTTCGATCGCTTTGTCGACATAGGTATCGTGAAGTTGTTTTGCCTTGGTGATTGTTGTTATCAAGTGGTTCAGCTGTGCAGTTTTTTCTCTTATGTACACCTCACATTCCTCCTTTTCAGTTGGGAATGTGAATGGGTTGTCCAAAAGTTTGAGATCTGACTCGCTTGAACGGATCAGCCTGCATGCGTGCGTGATTTTTGTCTTGAATAGTTGAATCTCCGCCATTTTGATGCTGGAGCTGTTTGAGATCGGTAGTTGCTTTTTTGTGCTTTGTCGGATTTGAGCACAAGCTGTTCGAAACCAATGAGCGTCTGAACTGTGTGAAGTTTCTAGCTCAGTTCGATGTCTTTTTTTTGAAACACCTTGGCTTCGTGTAGGATGTGTTTCCTGCCACGCGGGTCTTTGAGTTCCTCAGGGAGGAATTGATGTGAAGACTTGACTTTTTGGCTAGTGATCTAGTCAAAAATTTGCCAAATTTTCTAGTCCTCAGGGAGGATTGTTCGGTAGTTAGCTATCTTCTGTTCTCTCACTGTGGAAAGATTGTGCAGAAGATTTTTGCTTGTTTCCCGGTTCTTTTTGAAGAACTCGCAGGAAAATTTCCCGATTTCTGGGAAAGAATAGAAATGTCCTTCTGTCTCTCACTGGGAGAGCTAGCGCAGAAGGATATGTCTAGTTTCTGTATTCCTCAGGGAGGAATCAGAATAGATGCTTGAGCTTTGACCAGTGATGTGGTCAAAGGCTTGCCAGATTTTGCTTTCCTCAGGGAGGAATGTGGAGCAAATTGGCTGAGTGAACCTTCTGTCTTTCACTGGGGAAAGCTAGCGAAGAAGGCTTTTTGATTTCTGTATTCCTCAGGGAGGAATCAGATCGGAGAGTCAAGTTTGACCAGTGATGTGGTCAAAGATTGGCCAGATTTTGCTTTCCTCAGGGAGGAATGTTTAGCAAATTGGCTGTTTGTTGAACCTTCTATCTTTCACTGAGGAAAGCTAGCTTAGAAGGGATCGCTTCCAACGGTCGATGCACCAATTTGGTGGATTACCAAGGGAAGATTGTATTCAGGACGTGTAACAAAGGTTTATTAACACGCCTAGTACAAAGATCGACCATAATAATACATTCACGGGGTTTATATACACAATATGTGGGCGGTCCTCAGATACCGTATCGCCACTGGACCTTAGGGGGCCCGTGGCGGTACTCAAGCTCGGGGGATGAAAGAGCGGACCGCGCCAACGGCAGAACTTAAGCTACCTACTTGATTGCACACTTATGATACCGCCAGGTCATGCCTGTGGTCTCAACTCAAGAGATACTTACGTTAAGTTATGCCTATGGTTAATATGTTGAACTAGCATGTTATCTATCATACTGGTAAAGGCTAGTTCTACTATAAACATCTATATGGTTGTGAATCCACAACAGTTCCTTTGTAGTACCTCTTCTTTACTAGAATGTAAAACTGCAGGTTTGACTTGGACTTCTGTTTTTCTAGTCTATTTATTTTGTGTGTAGGGATGGCGAACAAATTCCAAAGTCGGGCTAGACGATGCACTTGTACGGATCATTTATTCAAGATCTGCTCACAGTCACAAACGAAAACGATATGGACGCTCACAGCGATAGGTGAAGCGAACATTTAAAGAAGCTGTTGAGGACAAATTCGAAAAAGTAGCTTATCGAGGACGTTATGTCCAGGCAGTACGCAGACACAAGAGCACTTAAAAGACCAGATTGCTTGAAAAGCTTCCATTTATCACACTGGAAGATTTTCATTTTTGGTTAAGACAAAGTTCCTTATCGGAGCTTTCACTAGCCGCTATGTTCTCATTCGGGGACGTGTCAGGGCAGTGCAGCGTTGACTTCATGCCGTGCATCTCTGAAACCGACAATGATGGAACAACAGTTGCGCAACTGTTTGGGGTAACGGAACTTCTCCCAGAATTCCCACGGCCTGCGACTCTGGAGAGCCCAACGACGATGTACAAAGAGACCTGTACTTCCGTCTAACTTGCCCCAAATGGCAGCAGTCGGTAGTCCTTAAGCCACTAATCGGGATAGTTCAACGAAAAGGCGAAGCGCTAAGCCATGAAACTCTATGAGCGAATAGTGTTTTATAGAAGTTTTTCTTCGATGGGTTCCCAACGGCAGCTTATTGGAGCAGCGTGAAAAAGCAAGCAAGTACTGTAGTTGATGATCACTGGGGATCGCCTTCTACCCACTGAGATCGACGGCATTGTCAAACCACCATTGTCGCATTCAACTGCGAAAGCTTTCCTTTTCGGAGGCAACTTGTGCCCAGCAGACTTTAGGTTTAGAATTTTGTCATTGTGAAGAATACAATCATCGAAGCAAAGATCGGGGTTCGTTAGGGCGACACTACAGTGCCATAAATTTCAATGCCGCTCTCATGTATCAAACAAAATGGAAAGGCGAATGTGTGAAGGTCGAGAGTCTGGTGCTACGCTTTTGCAGTCTTGTTGTAACGGACGAATGAATCAATTTTAATAGTAGATGGGAGTTTATAAGGAGGAAGCCCTGCTAACGCTTCATTAATTTGCTTCGGAAAGGGGTGTTGAGTTGGTCAGGATCACACACATCACAGAACTTCAGCTCTTTTCACCTGCCTACTACAGCCGTTTATGTGGACCGTGAGGAAGTGTGATTGGCAAGTGGGTGGATGATGTTGGAGCCTAGCGGTTATCACCCTTATACGTTTAATTTGGAACAGAACCATTACTGGATTAGCAGGTAATTCGGCATGTAAAACTATAAATAAGAATTCGGTCACGTACTAGGCGTAAAAGCAGAGAAACATTTATAGTGAGAATTGTTTCTGGAAAGCAGCGGAGACGCCCATCCTAGCTTTGTTACAAGCGTGTTCAACCAGTGACTCCTGCTCAGGTGGTAGTAAGCTCCCCAACCGGTATGAGAGCTATGTAGGCTGGTGAACCGTGCCTTCCATTTTGGAACACGTAGGCTTTAATTCTGTGGGTCTGAGGTTCGGCCTACTTCACAGACTCAATTGAATGGTGAATAAGAACAATATTGCCTACTGTGAAACAGCTTCTTCTCAATCTACCACAAATTCTGAGGCCAACGTGCCAGCCTGACCGGACAATATCAGTAACGCTATGTACATCAAAGGTAAGGTGGATTGCAACTGCCACGCCAATTCGCTGAACTGGCAATTCAAACCGTTGACGAATTACACGCAAATTTTCTCGAAAAGGCCCATTTTAGATGTTACCAGCAAAAGCGTTGGTAATATTGGCCTTTCAAGTCCTCCTCTTTTATACTCCCCATCCTTACACTGAATTTAATTGAGCGAGGTTTTCTGTTAAGACGATTTCTTCATCAGGAACTTCTGGTGCGGAATTTCGTTGAATTTTAATATTGCTGAATTCTTTATTTCTTTTAATTATTAAGTTTACAAAAAATATGGTCTGATGGCTGGGCTGTGCATGGTTATTAATTTCTTTGTGTGAAGAGTAAAATAAATTACTATTTCGCTATTCTCTCGTGCCCTTCCTTGGATTTTTGATCAGATGGTTTTTGCTTTTGGAAGATTTGGTCACGCTACTTCCGCCTGACAACCAATCATGTCTAATTAGTGAGCAGTCATCTCTTGCAAACAGTCGCTTGAACTTCATGACAGCCAAAAATTCCATCGGTCATGTTCTCATTCTGTTCATAACAACTTTGCTTTTTCTTTCCTTGGGTTGGTTTGGTGTTGTGACAAGTGGCGCACTACATCCATCCATAGTCAGAGGATCGAATCGAAGACCGATACTCGTACAAGATGAAGGTTCATTTCTATAACGGGATTCAGTGAACCGAGAAACCCTGTCTTTTTAATGGAGCTGTAAAATCTCTCTCCATAAATGTAATAAAAATTATTATACTCAGAAGATCGATTGAGCTGGATACAAGTGAAATTCTCTTTTCGAGATGTTCAGATGCTGTAGAATTTTTCAAAATCAATTCATCATTCAATTCTTCTCCCACTGTTTTTGATTCTTGCGAACCTTCTTCAGCTTTTCTGAATTGTAACTAAACTGAATTTTGTAGACTCACACTAAGAAGTCATTTCTTTTCAGAGCGATACCTGAGTGATAAAGAGGGCGATTGACTCATTCCGTTCGCCCTTTCCTTCTGATTTTCCCCGTTCTCATTCCAGTACGCCAGGTAAATCTCTACGCAGGACAGGAAGTCTGGACAGAAATGTCATTCCTAACTGCCGGCAGAGATGAAGGGTTGCTCAGAGTAAAGTTTGATTTCTGTAGACAGAAAGATAGCATAAAGAATAAAGCCTCTTACGAATTCCGTTTGTGAATGTCCCCGCCTTTCAATCAGAATCGCAGTAGCCGCTTGAATATGTTCATATGTGGCTTACACAATAGTTTGCGGTGACCACCAATGTACAAATTAGTGTTTTTAACCTCCCAAACGAGTCTGGTACACCTCAACGACTCTGGAGGTTTGGAAGGCTTGACTGGCTTAGGCGAGTATCGATTCAAGGATCGAACCTAAATTGAGCGTTAACGATATGTAGTGCGTCACAAGCCACTAGGCCACCCTAGAGGGAGGGCATCATCATTAGAGAAGTCAAAGACAAGGAGGATCTGGAAATTCTAGGAAGAAGCCGGCGAAAATTTTTACATTACTGATTTCTGTGTGCAGAGCAACTTGATATTCTTAACGAATAAAATGAGCTTGGTTTTAGCCCTATCTGGTTTCAAGACCACCTATGAAGCCTTATTTTATAATCCGTCCAAATCGGTGTGAATATCTCGTGTGTTCCTAATCAAATTTTATTTCTTTGATGCATCTTTTAAAAGCTAAATTCTGTGGTCTGTCCGTTATGAGAACTTAAGTGTGAGATTTTTCCCATTTTTTTTCTCGATTCTTAAGGACACCTGAGACAAACAGTGCAATTAGCAACCCTTTCGAGATACTTATTTACATTTCGAAATCATAGCTACTTCATCATTGCTCTACTTTAGTAGTGAGTTCAAAGATTCTCTACTTTCTGATATTTTAATGTTTCGCACGGAACACCTTCGGTGGCCCACGCTATGATATGTATGCTCGAAGGCTTAAGAGCACGCTCTTTGTGCCGACTTAATCAGGATAGTATTCCGCCATACGTCATGGCATGAAGATTGAAGGTTTTCCCGAATGTTGCCATCAAGGATGGTTAGTACTTACCCGTTGCTCCGTAGAATGTTTGGGTCAGTAACGGTAACGTGCTCTTACTCTGTTGTAGTTGATGTCGAAGCAATTACATATTAGTTATGGAGTAACGTAATCCCTACGGTAACGGTTACTCGCCATTTTTCCTTGACATTGAAGAATTCAGATAAATGGATTTCATAGGTGATTATTTGTCCTAGATCTCTGATAGGGCCTATCTTCTTTGCGAGCAGTTATCATGAGTTCCACGATTCCTCTTCTGGTAAATATCTTTGAGAGGTCAATTCCTTTACCTCATCTAAATTCGCACTGGAACCGTACTTTGTGAGTATCACTCCCCCTAAATCACTGTTTGAGTCTCATTTTTGTTTCTTTCCCTTTCCTTGACTCAAGTAATATTCTCGACGACTGCTGTGCCTCCTTTTGTTAACCAAAAAAGTCCGTGCAGCTGATAGCTGCTTCCCAGCTTTGATTATCGGGGAAACTCACTCGCGACTGAAGGAGCACTGTATTTTGTCAAGAGAAGGAGGTTCAGCGATCTTACTTTGAAGAATCCTAGCGAATATACGAGCTCTCTCATCTCCGCCCTGAGCTTGACCCTCCCTTTCTAGTAGCTTTCTTGAAATATTTATCTGTCCTAGGGAATACAAGTGGTTGAGCTTCGAATATATCTGAATTTCTATGTTTCGATTGAAATCAGAAAATGATAACGATGAACCGAATGCCCTTAGCTTCCTTTACTCAACCTCCTTTACTTAACCAAAGCAGTACTTGTACTTGACCGCTGTCTTACAGCTTTTAAAATCGGGGAAACCCGTTAGCGAGTCATGGGGTACTTCTTTACGGTGGTTTAGGAAAGGAGCAAAACTGAGAATGATCCTACATTTCTTTTTGTTTTCTTGAAATATCTATGTATGTTCTCATCGAAATCAGAAAATGACAACGGTGAACCATGTGCCATGCCAAACATTAATCTGCCTTTTCGAATATGTATGGCACTTTTTCATCACATGCTCAGTACAAACCGCCCCATTTCAACTTATCGATCTGTTTACACTACGAGTCTCCTGAATTACGATGAAAGAACTGTGTTGTCACGATGATGATGGTGTGGCAAGCGAACGTGTTTCCTCGCCATCAAAAAAAAACTGGATGAGGCATCGATGGTCGTCCGGTACAAGGTGCTTGCCTATTCGATGTCTAGGTGCATAATGATGAAAATTAGCCCTTGAGTCAGTCGTTGGTTCAAGTCTACTTGGGATTCTTGTACCCGTTTTACCATTTGTTATCAAATGTTTTCCTATATTACTGTTGCTGTTGTCATCGATTTCTATCTATTCCTATGTCCTTGAAGGAAATGCTGCTTTTTCGTCGCCACGATGGCGGTTTACTACTTTATTGTTCGTTGCTTTGTTGCGAGTAATGTTAGATTCCGTAGCTCTATTGTCCCCATACTGAATCTTGTAGATCTGGCGCAAGTGCAAAGTGTTCGAGAAGTTTCACCCAATTGTGGTGGCGGATCGAGTGCCGAAGACACGAGGACAATAATTATTGGCAAGTATTCATTGTTATGGGGATATATTCGAATTTTTATTCTATGCTGATAGGTCTGAAAGCTATAAACTCCAGCGTTTTTGAACTTCGTTCTGATGAAGAACGTATCCGTACAGTTGGAGAATTGAAAAATAGGCTTCAAAAATCACTTTTTCTAGAGGCCTAAATTTCTTCATAGCCATATTTTCTAGAAAAAATTCAAGCTAAACTAAGCTACGGATAGATTCATTTTTAAGATTGTTGGACTGGGCAAGAAGTGAATTAGGCTTTGTCAGGTCCCATTCTCTGTTTTGATGTAGTTATACTACGCTTATTGTATCGCTCCCCACAGATCGATGAATTTTTGGAGGTAACATTGAAATAGTCCATTGCTGGAAGCATTCCAGATTCCGATGATGAAGATGGCCAAGGACCCTCCGCTGGTGAAGTGTGCGGCGTATGCGGTGCCGAGAAGGTAAGAGGCTGTCAGGTGTTGGATGTTTTACTGAGAAATTTTGGTACTTGTTCTTTGTTTCCTATGGGATATGCTCACAACGAAGACGATGTAGTGGCAAAGGACAGCACGATACCCGCCCATGCAGCGAAGCTTTTCCTTCCTCCTTCCTTCAGATGGGATAATCATTACAGAAATCGTTTGAGAGGATGTAGGCACTGACTTTTTCAATGGCGCGCCACAATGTCGTTGTACCGACCTCATGCGCTTTCAAACACGCTACTGAGATTCTTAATAGAAGTCGCATGCGGGGCGCATCTCTGAAAAAAACGCCGGAAGATTTTAGACTTTCGAACTTGCTAAGTATTCAAGCAAAACGGAGTCTACGTGGTAGAGGTGTCCATAAACTGACGGTCTATGCCTTTTTGTTAGTATACAATGCTTCTTCAGTGCACATTTACTAAAGTTTGGGGGACTTTCAATTGAATGTCTGCAAAAAAATTTCGGTGGACTCGAATAATTTCAGGCTGCAATGCATTACGGTGCTATTGCATGTGTTGGATGTAAGGGATTTTTCCGGCGGGCGCTTATGAAAGCCGATCAACTCGAATGTCAAGCAAACGGTAACTGCCCGATACGAGCTGGTACGTTTCCCAATCAGATCGGATGGTTTCACTGGTCTTTGATGCTCCCGTTCGACAAGTTCTTTTATATCATTTCATAAATCTATGGGTGAGGTTGATAGTCATTCATTGGATTGAGTTTACCTACAGATAGAAGAAAGGGGCTGAACAAGTCTAAGTCATTCAATGCGCCTAAATGATTAACTCCTGAATATGGCCATCAACTAAGCTTGTTCAATTTTCCATTCTACAACCACATTCTGAGGGACCGTAACTTTTCCAGGTCTACTAACTAACCTCATCTCTGACAGACTGATATAGCATAGCCCAAATCCAAAAACCCCACGTTCGACCAGCAATCGTTCTTACGTAAATGATTAGGATCAAGTACAGGTAGTCCCTGATTTGGCTTTCCCCGCAGGCTGTAGCATTTGGATAAAGGAAAATGAGTAGAGCCTGTGTGGGAGATTCGAAATATCAACAATGAAATCGAATAAGAATGAAACAGATAAAGTCCCAGTCAATGAAGTTATTTATGTGATGACTTCATTTGCAGTGACAAACTCTACTAAAAAACCTTTTTGTTCTTGGAATAATGTGATTTCAAAACCCACCCGAAACTAGTTTTGACGATTTCTATCGAGAAACTAGATAAGATGTTTGCGAAAGAGTGCACCTATTGAAAAAGACAAAACGTGTGTACTTTCATCGGAGAGTCCCCATAATGCTTGTGGTAAACCCTTAAATGACGACTTAAAGGGCCGGCATGGAGTCATTGGAAGAGTGGGTGAGGGACTTCGTGAGGAAGATGATCCAGTTTACAGAAAATTCCATCATCAAGTCCATTCATCTAGTTTCAGAATTTATAATGAAGTTGAAGAGAAGATTTATGATTCAAAAATGTTCCTCTTCGAAGAGGTTATTACCCATCATCCACTATCATCACTACAATCTTGGATAGTGTTTTTCAATGAATGAACTGGATTTTCTTAGATCCATGAAATTAAGATAGCTCCTTTTGATAGCCCACTATCTCTGTCTGAGCGGATCAAAAGCCCTAAATTTTGTAAATGCTAGCCATCACAAGTTATTGTATGGACCGCATACTCATCCAAAGCGCTATTACGATTCTAAATGGGAATCGAGTGCGAGGCACATATCACGGGATGACGGGATTGATCACAGACAGCAAAAAGACTTGATTCTTCTTCTCCTTCAAGGGAAGGCAGTGGTGGTGGCAGTGAGCTTCAAAATAGGTTTGTGTGCCAAAGTTGATCAGTTGACTGATTGATCTAATTTCATAAAGTTTCCATGGAACTCTGAACTGTAACTAAAGTTGTTAGAAAATCACCAAGTTTCGCTACCATAAGTGGCCCAAACGGAAGTCCATATAAATAAGGTAGCAGGAAATAGCAGGAAATGCTTGTTGACTAGTAAATAGGTGCATTTCGGGTAAGCGATTCCGAGATTCCAGTTCGGTTTCGAGGAACGAACCTATGCGTAGATAAATTCATGTTTTTTCCAGATATGAGAACTCAATGCCGTAGCTGTCGTTTCCAGAAATGCTTAGAGGCTGGAATGAAGCCAGAAGGTATTATTCATTCAATGCATTCACTTATTGCCCCTACCAGTCAATAAAAAACATGGAAAACAAATTCGTCATTCGTGTTGTCGGCTGACCGCATCATCTGTCGAAGCAAAAAATGAGGGGCCAGCCATCAACATTTGCCTCATTGAATTCTAGAAATCATCAGATTCAAAATTTGAATTGATTCATAACAGTCTAATAAATAATAGCCAAATAGTAGTATGGTCTGGATTCAGATTTTGAAACTATCGCTTTTGAAAAATTCACTTTGTTCAGCTTGTCGACCTAATCGAGATTACACTGGTCGGCAAAAGAAGAAGGCATTGGCAATGCCAAAAGAGTCGGTGAGTGCGAAAAACGATCATCCATGTCTTTAAAATAACAAATGCAACAGATCTGGTTCATTCTGAACATCATTTTGCAAAGGTAACCTGCTGTCTATCACCGAAAAGTAAGGGCGACTGGATGAAAAAACTGACAGTGGAAATGAGAACATTGCTCATGAATTTGTTAAATATCGAAGCGAAAGTAATGAAGGTAAGAGCTTCTCCTAGACCAAGGTCGCAAGTTTAGCTTAACAATGATTTGTTTATTTATTTTTTCTTATCGTTACTGTTATTCTTTATTCAATGTCTATTTGTCCAATTTACTGAATTTTTTATAAGCTATGTTAATTGTTATATTGAAGTTTGGTTTCGTAATGTAATTGTTGTTTGGTTTATTTATTTCACTTTGTTGATTTGTTTTGTTTCCCTGTTTACAGGGAGACACGAATATGGATGCCTCGCATCTGTACCCGCTTCGAGTAAATACTTTACGAGAAATAATCGACGATCCAAGCAAGCTGAAAGGTAAACGATCAGAGGTCAGGACTATTTTGAAATTGATCAAAAAATTCATGTAAATAGCCGCCGATTTTCGGCATTACTGTAATTCATTGGATGGTTCTGGTATGTGACCGTCTTACTTTTTTCCTTTCAACTCCAAGTCTAATTTGCATCCTTTTTGCGTGCATCCTTTCTTTCTATTTCTTTCTTTCGTGTCTTGACTCTAGAGATAGGGCCATAGCTATAAGTTTCCGTCTCCAATTCTAAGGGGGCATCCCTAGGGGTGGTGTGGTACATCGGCAAGTGGTGCACTATCACACGGATGGTCCGGGGATAGAATCTTTCATCAGCTCAGGGCAACCAAGCATTCCATCTCATATATCCGGAGTGTTTTTATTAGTTACTGGCCCGCCTGGAGGGCAGAAGCATCCGCTTGTTCAACGGTTGGCCACAGTATGTCATTGTATGGGCACGTGCGCATTCAAACGTCGCTACGATTCTGAAAGGACGTTTAAAGGGGGGAAGGGGTGGGGGGGAGGTGGGCTCACCCTAAAATAATCTCTTTGATTTTACTAGGGGATTCTTAAATTTGTACCCCCTTATAATCCGCAAGCCTATTAAGACTAATCGTATCTTGGGCTATGAATTATATCGTAGTTGAACATTTTATTAATGCAAGGGTATAGATTCTAACCCGTCGAACACATTTCATGGCAGCTGATTACAGATGCGTTATGAGCCGTTCCGGCTGGCGAAGAATGATGAACTTTCTTCGGTTGCCTATCGCCGTCTCATTGCTGCCATTGACTGGGTCGAACATCTGGCTAACTTACTGGGAGGTTTGAGCGTCGACGACAAGGTAGCTTTAATTGCATGATTAAATAATGAAACATGAGTAGTACAGCGTCCATTGATTGATTTATGAATACTGGCTAAGACAGACCTAGGTACCTGCCAGCTCGTCCACAACGAAGCTACAGCAGATACAAAGCTTCAGTTTTTTTTCTCACCTTAACTGACCGAAATTCCGAAGTAGTTTTAAAGCTGTGCCCTATAAACTTAGGTGTGTGACAGAAAGCCCGGTTCGCAGTGACTTTTATCTAGTCGTCTTAGTTACTAGTTGTCACATCTCAATGAATCGTATTAAATTATTGAGCGTAATGGCGGTATACGGTACGCGCCCCCAGCAGCGTAGTCTCTAAGCTTAAAACCACTTGCAGGGATGCTGTACTCTTGAAGGAAGTTTTTGAAAAGTGTTGAAACAATATGAAAACAATTATACAATATGGGGAAGCCCAGAGACCTCGCTGCAGATCGCTCTAGTGAAGAATGCGTTCGCCCCTTTGATGGTGTTCAAGTTCGCCTCTAGAACAGCTGAAGTGGCAAAAGACGAGAACATTCTCTGCCTCTGCAACTTTGCCTACGTACCACGAAATATTTCGCAGGCATTTTCCGATAGTTAGTAAGTCTTTTTTACTTACATTTGATTCCAAAATTCATTTTGTTAAGCTGTTTTTCAGTTATTGAGATCCCGATTGTCAGATTTATGGGTTCACAGAGGTTATTGCATCATCACGAAATAATAAACAAATGAAACGATCTTCTAGCTTGCAATTATGACATTTTGTAGACCCGCTTTGAGATTGGGGAGTATTTTTCGGAATGACCCACTCGGGTTTAGTAATTTGATCGAGGTTGGACTCATTGTCTCGCCTAGACCGCACAGTACCAAGATCCCTCACACTCCACCCTTTGTGAATCACTACAGGAGCTATAAGCACAGACTACTCCATTTCAGCCATTTGGGAAACGGCCTCGTCGATCGAGCGCTCGACGAGCTTGTTCGGCCGTATCGGTCATACGGTATGCGAGAAGAGGAGATTGTTTGCGTCAGTGCAATGATCGTTCTGAATCCTTGTCAGTGATATCTTCTGCAATATTCTGTATGAATGAAGTGCATATATCGATAATATATCAGTTTTTTCCCTGAATAACTTTGATTCGATTTCACGCCAATACACTGTATTTTCGTTATTGACAGTGGCTCGAGACCTGTCGTCGGAGGCATTTGACAAGATTCTAGAAATGCGAAACAAGATCGCGGACACCCTCTATATGATTGTCAAGGAGGCACGAATCAGCCAACATCCGGCAATTTGCTTCGGACACATCCTACTGTCATTGCCTATAGTTACGGTCAGTACAGCATTCTACCGTAATTTCGGTGTGGCTAGTGCCAATGGCACCCAATAAATTTTGAGATCAAAGCTTTCCGATTGCCTAAGAATCCTGCTTTACAGATGTTAGCCAATGCTATGTGTGAAAATCTACAATTCGCTCAAGTTTTCTCCAACGCCGGGGAAATCCCGCTACTCACCGACTTGTTCGGGTAAGTTGTGGGAAGATCGCACCAACTGGTGGTCATGCTTTGCTTTTCTCCATTGCGACTAATTGCCATAGTACTACTTATGGTTCTATGTTCTGCACAGCTTCACCAGGGTTTTGCGGCCTTCCAAGAGTGAGCCAAAAAAGCCTGGAAGGCATTCCCGTTCAAGGCAACTACACCTCAACTCTGGTGAAGCCCCCTAACCATCAGATGCTTGGCTAACTGCATGCTGGCTGCTTCACTCTGTCAGTCTCGCTTGAAATTATCGAACCATGAACCAAGCATCATTTCTATCCTTCAATTTTAGTGGAACGCCTCGCAATCCCTACAATCGCCGGCTCGAGGGGTACGTGTTTCAATTAGCACTGGAATACGAAAAATTCCTTGTAAACTTTGAATTGCGTGCCCCAACGGCCAAATAGTACGAACCTCACCTGGTCACAATGCATGCTGTTTCCCACAGCTGCTGGGCAGTTCCTTTGTTCTAGTTAGAACGATGACCTGTTTGAATAATGCCTTCATGGTGCTGATTCAGATGCTTCCCGGTGGAGCCGTTTTCAGAAGAGGAGAACGCGGCGGAGATGGAGAGCCTGTCACTGACCAAGGAACAATTGGCCGGTGGACTCTGTGATAAGCAAACTCAAACCGATAGGGCTGCATTTGCTAGGAGAAAAACGGTACTATTTGAGTTATTCTTGTTGGCTTTTCTCACTTTTGATGTTTTCATATGCTACATATGTACAGTCTTGGCCTCCTGCCCTATGGTCTGTACCCATATAGTATATTCCAGAATTCAGGGCATCACCCAGTCATAATCTCAATTCAACTATTTTTCATTGCAGAAACGTCCATATTCGATGACGAATCCGGAGGAGGACGAACCGCAGTCTTTCAAACTGCTTCAAGCACCAGGAAATTACACCTTAACAGAGATGTTTGACGACCTGAGATGTGTGGGGGTAAGCATCAAAACTTTCAACAGTTTGCCAGAAATTTTTGGCTTCGTTATTCAAAGTGCGGTATGTGTGGATATTACACTTAACAAGGAGGTAACCTACTTGGAGTACTCCTGCTTGCTTGTTCTTTTATCTACAACGTGCTTGGTGAAGTAGTAGTCTTTGATGATTTCTGTGAGACCGCTCTTTGATATCTGCGGGATTTTTGAGAATATGCTTCATAGTTAACTAAAATTTTACTGGCGGTCGCACCCCCAAGAAGGTTCGGGCGATAGTTTCTCAATAGCTTAGCTGCAATCTTGAGCCTAACATCACTCACGCAGTGTCCCGTAGCCTAGTGTTTTCCTAACGCTGGGAGCGTTCCAACCTCTGTTCGGTATCGTGGCCCTTGACTTAGCTTTTCCCGGGAACATTTGCCCTTGATCCTCTTTGACAAGATTTTCTTTCACTCGTGGTGATGTTTTGACGCGGTGGACCCTGAAGCACGGCAGAATTTGGGTATTGTCCACACCCTCGGAGGGGAGAAGTGTCGCACTCGAATGCTCTGAGGGAGAGCGTGTGCTGGAGTCTACCACAAGTTGGAAACAAAGGTCTTTGCCCACTGACCGCTGCTTCCTAACTGCAGAGATGAAATGATAATTGAGATCTTACAACTGAAGTAGACTTGCGATAATACGTGCATATAACGAACACAGATCATCTGCATGAATTCTGACCCGACAAACGATATAATAAGTACGACATGCTTGCGACAAAGAGAAGAGATGAGAAGTGCGGTGAATCATGAGGAAGTAGGAAGGAACGGTCGGTAAAACAGGGTCGGAATGACGCATAAGATGGAGATGGCATCCAAACCACGTGCTTCTCAGGCACTACTGATAAGGTGTGTTCATACCGACGACTGAGCTCCAGAAATGGCGCCCCATGGGACAACGAGAGCGAATGAATGACGCATTGATTGATGCGTGGCTGGCTCGGCAACTTTCCCGCACTTCCGGCGCTTTCCTCCATTTGAATCCTATAAAGGGCGGCGGCCGTCGATTAGAGCACGGTTTCCCATCGGTGCACTGCAGGGCACGTAAGACGCGACAGAAGTCATTGACGGTAACAGAGAGGAGGAAAAATGGATATCAGGCGAAATCTGTCAAGTCAGGCTGAAGGCAGATCAATATCCTAGGGCGATCGCTATGAAAGTCAGATTTTGCCTACGGTCAGTGTTAATTTTCAGAAGCATGTAAATTGAGGCTGTAAGCATCCTCTCCGACGCCGACTATGTTTCTTTCTGCATATTAATAATACTTTTTTCAGGCAGAACAAAACTCTCCAGTGTCCAACAACAGTCCTTCCACGTCCAATGTGATCACACCGATTGAGGGTCTGCAACAGCCGATTGCGAATTGCTCAACGTCGAAGATCTGTGCCGAATATCCACCGCAAATAGTTCCAATTCCTGCGAATAATTATGCTTACCTACCACCTGGAGGCAATACCCAATTATCACGGACGTATTCAAATCCCACTATACCAACGCATTCGCTTCCGAATAATATCCAACAGGTACGCTTCGTTTCTGCTTTATGACATAATCTAAAAAAAACAATAGTTCAGGGTGCTGGACGACGTTCAGCTTTGAGTTATCATAACCTTATAATTATCAATAAAAAAAGTAGTGGGTTCCGAAAAATTTAGGGTTTATCATTGGCTTTACTATGTCGCTAGGCCAAAAAATATTCATAATTTCCAACCGAATTTTTCCCAATGAAAGACATCTCGCTCTGGCTTTAAATATCAGGGGACGGCAGCTCCTGATGAGCCACCGACCACGGCTGTGATTGCACACTACCGTTCTAGAATTGGCAGTTTGAAAGCAGTGAGGCAGAAGATGAGTAGCATTGCAATCCTGTAACTTGATTTGGTTAAGAGATTGAAGACGGTCAGTTCTTCGAATGTGTCGTCCGCTGATACTCGAAATATGCACGATAGAAGGAGCGCTTATATTGGATCAAGTCGCCCACATAATTTCTGCAAAGCAATTGCTGCAGTCTGGCTTCTTCAAGTCGATTCCACGGCTATCTTCTCAAGGTTAGAGTAAAGTAACCAGGGTAACGAAACTTCTCCCCGATTGCGGCATTCTCTCTTGCGGCATGCGACAAATGTCACTGCAACTACCGTACTCACCCCGCCTCCCCGCCAATCGATAGGACGCAATATTTCTCGTTGATTGCCTTTCTTTTTTATTAGCCTTGATCGTCTTTTTCTGTTTCTTTTTCGTTTTATGTTTATCAGACTTGATCATTTAAAATGACTCCTATATTAGCGACGATCAAGACCGCCTTGAAATTGAAGAGAGCGGTCAGCCAATTCAAATAATTAAAGGACTCCCTACCTCAATAATTGCGCGCTCCAATCTGCCATCGCAACCCTGCAACACGCGGTGGGTGCTGGGTGCGCGACGCCGTTTTCGGGGAAAAGATTTCGAACCCAAATAACCGTTCCTCTTTGGCAGTGTACATCTCCGAATTTATCCCACTAATAAGATCAGCGAATGTCGTACATTGATGATGGCAGCAGACTTTTCCGAACGTAAGAACAAGTTGCATACAAGTGGAGCAATCGTTGTTCCAAAACCAGTGAGTTTGATGCTACTATTCTAAGATACAGTTACGGTTTATTCCAACTTAGCAAGACTTCTCTTGGGATCAATTTAAATGTGTAATAAAAGTGAATAGCAACAGTGCTTGTTCCATTAATTTTTAAACCAATGTAATCATGCAGCAGGAGAGATCCTATGCATTCCTTTCTTAGCATTTCTGCTGATATTTCGTGACAAAACTAGTCTTCAAATTTTTTAATTTTAACCGAGAGTTTAACAGCTTCTCTAACAATACAGGCCTTGTATCTTCGGGTTCTTTTATTCTCTTCTCCGAATCTACCCTGTAGCTTGTTCCTTCATCAAATGTAGCTTCGGATGGAAACCTCCCATCTTGGAGTTTCCTTTTTATCTGAGAAATATCTACATCATATGCGGATGATTCTGCTTTCAGGTTCAACATCCGATCTCACCAACGTACACTCCTTTTTTGTATCCTCAACAACCTTTCCAATATCCGAATCAATGGAGTAATTTCAATAATGTGTGAGGATGGGAAGCGCTTTTGTGTATGGTCTGTAATGAAAAACGTTTAAGTATTGCCTCCGTTTGATCTTCATAGAAGTGCCTTGAAATGTTGTATTGAATTGTCGTAATGCATAATAAAATTGTATCATTTGTGTACAATGGTTTCCATACAAGAAAGATCAATTATTTCGGAAAAAGGGCATTTATTCGCGTCAGTGAAAAGCTGGAACTGCAGAGGTGCTGATGTCGTTCCTTCCGCTTTACCGCTGTCTACCTCAGCTACCTCAGGATGCACCGTTGCAGTTCTCTACGGTACGGTTCTCTGTCGCTATACCGATACCTTCAGTAGCCTGACAACGGACCTAGGCCAGCCGTAAATTGACTTCTTCACGACTATCAAGATCCCCTTTGAACACGTCTAACTCCTCTTCTGCCTTCACTACGGCAGCCTCGACAAACTTCTTGCAACCTCTAGATGGCTAGGCCTTCTGAGGCTCATGCCTTCCATCAGCAAATGCTTTTGTCTCTGCTTTACCACACTTTGGAGTTCATTCACTATTTGATGCCGTTACGTTCACATTTTACCATTTCCGTTTCTGGATAGCCCGTTGTTGCACTACAAACTGATAAAGAGCGCGGTGTCCAGAAAGCACCAGAACGGCTTGAAGTCCTGTACGACGCCGAAGGTTTGATCAGAGTCCAATATTATTTCGTATTATGTATAGCTGAGAGGCAGAGGTGCTGTAGTAGCAAATAGCGCACTATCTTACACTCACGGTCACAGGTTCGAATCCCGGATCGATATCCGCTTAGTCCCAAGGCTTCCATCTCTCCGGGATCGGTTAATTGGTACCAGACTCGTCTGGGAGGATAAAAGCACGAACTGGTACATCGGCTGGCCACCGCAAGCCATTGTATAGGGAGCATACGCATTCAATATGCCTCTACGATTCTGACTGGATGTCGAATGTGTGGGCGCATCCCTCAGACGGGATTGATTAACTGCCCAAGACTTTATCCTTTATGTATAGCTGATAGCTCTCATAGTTTGAGGTTCGAAGAGGGTGTGAAATGGAGAAAAAATTTCCGCAAAATTCATTTCAATGCAGACGGACACAGCCTAGGATTAGTACCATTTTACAATCAGGTACATAGCAAAGGTTGATCATCTCAGAGTATTTTTGGATTTCTCAACTTTTCTTTATTTGAACATGTCACATTCAATCTTTATGTCAATATTATGTATAATCGTAACATGCGATTAAATTAAAGAACACCTAGGATTATACAGCATACAGAAAAGTTTGATAATCGTGAAATATTCAAGCTGTGAGTTCTGCTCTTATAAGTTACTAGAACTCAAAGGCATCATGGACACGTGTCTAAATACTTACTGAGCAATGAAATGGATCGAGGTAAGATTATCCGTTAAATGAAGAATTATATGCAACTATTCGGCATCGACTGCTCGGGCTACATGGCAGGTCAGTTGAGGTGAACCGGCAGAGCAGAATTCGTCAGCTGACGATTGGAACACGGCACTGCCTTCCACGCATGTCACAAGGTACCTAGAAGGGTATCCAATTCAGAAATAACAAAAACCAGCTCCCGGATTGAGTAACTGCGCAACTGCAGATGGATGGTAGGAAAATGCTGATTGGAAAACTCTCCCTACTGCTCAGCGCCTGTGAAAGAATGGTAGTAACTGGAACTTACCGGGTGGCTCCATGCTTCTTCTTCAATGCGGCAACAATGTTGGTGCGTGATTCATTGGCTGTAGTGCGAATTCCCTATAAAAGAGTTATGAAGGAAGTCTACAGGGTTAACGTTCAGTAGGCTACAATTGATGTCAGCAATCAGTAATGTCAGTGGGGCACATGAGCTCCTAACGGATCTAATACTCCACGACAATCTTCATGCCCACTGATACCGTTGAACCTCCGAACAGGACTACCTCCTGCAGTTTACAGCCTCAGGAAGAATTCCCTCTACGACTATCGAGGGAGTCCCCGAAAGGCACCAGATAGCTATACCAAGGACGTTTATATTCTGAAGCTATGTAAGAGCTCCAGCTATACCAAGGACGTTTATGTTCTGAAACTATGTAAGAGCTCCTTCTCATTTAGGTCGTATGGAAAAGTCAAGGGGCAATCACCCGTTCAGATCCCTGCTCAAACCATCTCCGCTGTTTTACTTCCTGCGATTAGTTTCGTGATCCTTCTTCACGCTCCCTTATTCATTAGCGGAGGTATGGTTGACTGATCAGCACGGACCTAACTCCCATCTACTAAATATAATACAATGCCTGAGGGTAAGCTTGGGACAAGTCTTGAATACCGGATGTACCCATGCTAACGTGCTTAAATACCATAATTTCCGAACAACGGTCATTTTCGAGACACTTACGGAAAGAATCAGCTTCTTCAGCTCAGGGTCCGTGCAGGTGGCGTCTCCTTCAACAGCTCTCTTTTTGCGACCGCAACCACCACCACCACCGCCACAGCCGCACGGCGGAGGCGGGAACTAAAATAAAAAGGAATGGACTATGCAAAAAGTATTGTCAGCTTTTGTCGGTTGATAGTCTTTTTATTGCTCAGTAGAACCTTTCTACCTAGAGTCAATCAAAGTACCAATGAAACTCACCCGCCAATTTGGCATCTTCCTCATGCCCCTCCCTCCACACCCTAGAGCGACTTCTACTACTCTCTTGACTCCGTTTCCACTGCTCTCTCCCTTTTCGATGATTAGAACCGAATCTACTATTGTACCGATTTTAAAAGGGAGAACGATTTCGATAGAACCGTTTATCCTGGTAAAGAAGCCCGTGCCTGAATAGCTCAACAGCAACAACATTAGCTAATACATACCTTAAGCATTGGGATGCTAAAGCAGATTCGTTGGCAGCCAAGTTTTGGGATGCACGACATGTCCTGTAAGGGTCCACGTGTTTTGAAATGTACCAAATTGAACCGAAAAGGTTATTTCTTCTCACCTCACACCCACAGCTGCATCCTCCGCCTCCACCCATTGGGAACAAAATGGCCGAGGTTCCAACAACGAGCGTTAGCAATACAACACTTCTCTGAATGCTTGAATTGATGTTTATGAATTGAATATTCATGGATATTAATGCAAAGAAAATCAAAAAAAAAGAAGAACCCAAAGGCATTCCCCAATATAGGGCTTTCAAAGGGAAAAAATGAGGATGACTAGCAGCTTTCTGCGATAAAGCTCACCATAGTTATGATGGTGGACAGAGAAGAATAACTGTACGTCACGTCTATTTGGCACTATATATACCGTTCCGGGATGGGGTAGCGCTACGTCAGTGTGGGACTGGTCGGACACGGGCGGGGATAAGAGGCGGGTTGTCTGTATTCTGAACACGACTGCCATACCAGTAACGCTCGCAAGTTGATTGCATGCGACGTTGCGTCATTCACAGATATCTGTTAGCTTAGTAAGCCAAAGGGTTAGTTCAGCATCATGTAGCTATTCATTCTGCAGCTTTTGGCTGAGATATTGAATGGACCGGGTAATACGAACCCATCACCCTGTTGGCAACTGAAACCGTACCTCGACAATATTCCTACTATAAGGATAATTATTAAGTCCTTGGCCTTAATCAATCGTGCATATGGGATAATTCTCGGCATTCGACTTCGGACTTCAGTATCGTAGTAGCAGTATGATGGGCCTAAACAAAAACTTGCGGAAACCAGTGGCCATGCCAGTGTTTCCGTCCCCAAGACGAATGTGGTCCTGAATAACCGAATTCGAGGATTAAGTTTGGTTGGCCTCAGTATCTACCTAGACTGGAATCGACCATGCGTGTGTGACATTGCGCCACTTGCCAACTACATCACCTTTACTCTTCCTCCAATTATGAGAAACCTTTGAAATGTAACTTTTAAACATTCCATAAAAGCCCCCCCCCCTCCACGTCACCTATGATGATCTTACACAG
Source organism: Haemonchus contortus (assembly GCA_000469685.2). Lineage (NCBI taxonomy): Eukaryota > Metazoa > Nematoda > Chromadorea > Rhabditida > Trichostrongylidae > Haemonchus > Haemonchus contortus. The sequence goes on from LS997565.1 coordinate 40,050,492, forward strand.
GATTACTTGTAACGTTCCCTGTAATTTTTCGTCCATCTGTCAACTGGAAGTCAGGAAGTCTTGAATAGGAACCTTGCTGGGCTTTACGTCTTCGTAAGGAGGGCGTGTAATGTGTGTATGTGAAGCTGATGTTAATCCCAACACGTTTAAAGGCTGGGTGTTGCTTGCGGATTAATAAGATTATGAAAAACTATCAAAAAAACGAAAACTGAAAATCTGGCACCTCAGAAAAAAAAGGAGATTCAACCATAACGACCGCTTTTCCATGTTGAAGCTCTACGGCTCGAAAAGTACGGAAATTAGTCGGATCCGCAACATAGGCCCAAAGTCGGAGTTGGTCCTTCTAAATTGAAAAGTGTCGGCAGTAAAAGCTCACCTCATTGAAATAACCTCCAGTGAAATAACCACTCCCATCTCCTTGCCGTTACACCGCATTGTAGCCTCTTGCTGATTGAATCTTTTCAACAAGAGGCCACCCACCAGAACAACGGCCAGGAGATGGGAGTAATAACCCTATGAGGAAAGGGAACTTGCTAAATTATACCGTTTAACATGATGGTAAATCAAAATGTAAAAATCTCCCAAAGATTCATCAATGAGAGCTCTACAATATTCTCGAGTACCACGATCCATACGTAAGCTGTCGACGAAATCACGTTTGAATGATAGATTCCCATTATGCTTCGCACAGGAGCTACAATTAAGCGATCGCCACAATCCTGTATCTTCAGCTATGCTCACTCTGACATCTTCTCTTAGTGTTATACCATAACATTGTTGATCAGCAACTATTAGCCGTAATGGTTTACTCCGGCCGCCAAAGAAGAAACTGCATTCCACAGGGATGACGAAATTCACCCACATGCCTAATTGGAGAGGAAATCTACTACAGTATGGCGAAGTCATGCTAGTAGAGAAAACAAGAAGCTATCGAAGAGTAAGTGCTTTGATGACACATACATATTCTATGTGAGTCATCGCTGCCAATATAACGTCCAAAAGAAGTCATCCTGAACGGTATTTCTCAACATGGGAGGTCTTGAAGAATTGAGTCTTCCGACGTTTATAGACCCGTATCAGGGATGGGTCCAAAGTTCATATGACCTTCATTGAAAGCCGCATGTAGTGGCGTTCTGGGTGCGCATAGACTTCAATGACTTGCGATGTCCAGACGATGTTCACAGATGTCTGGTAAGAGCTCTACCACAGGAACCCCGGTATAACTTCCCGCAAGCTATCGGTTCACCAGCATGTGGGCTCTGGGAATGAATCAAATTAAGAGATTTTTTGTGAACTCGCTATGAATTTTCAAACTTTGATATGAATGGGTATCCCTCAAAGACACACCTATTATGAAACTAGGCCAACTGCTTGACCTGAAATCTTGAGAGCTGCCCATAAAAAAGCTGTTCATGGAATTTAATGTCTCAAATTCAACCATTGCGGCATTCGCCCTGATCTTTTCAATCATATGTGGTAATTGTTCATTCTTATCAACAGCTAAGTGGATCTAGTTTACGTGTGGGTTTCGAGAGAACGAGCATATCCGTTGTCTACCAAACTGAGACGATCCATACCTGTTTAGTAGCGGGTATGCTTAACTAGATATCTCAGCTGCGGGCTATCAACATATGGCGCGCTATCATCAACACAAGGAAGCCGAAGACGACAGTGACCCAGATGGGGATCGACCTAAAAAGTTGCGACGACATAACTATGACTATCTTCCATGACATAGAATCGCAATCACTTGTACTGGGTGAACCAAAAACATGGACGTCATAATCCACAAATTTCTGAGGATGAAATAATCTCTTAAGGCTAATTCAATTTCACTTCCACTCATTCGCATTCAACAAGCGGAAGAGCGTAGTAGAATTACTCGTGATTCTAGTGATGACCATATAAAAGGCTACTGAATGCAGAGAAACGAATCAACCAAAGGAAAAGCCGGAAGGGTTAGAAAGGCCGGCGTTTTCAAAGGTAGGAATATTACAATAATGAGTCTGTGAGTCGGCCGTGATCCCAGGTGACTCATCAACAGGAAGGCAACACAGAATCATTGCTTATCGAAGCTGTCGATAGGGTGGTTGTGAAGCAGAAACACATTTGCCATTTCTATCGCATACACAAATTCCACTTCCCTTTCGATTTCAACAGGCTTTGTAAAAACTGCAGCAGTTTGCAAACTGTTTTGAGTGGGAACGCTCACCATTTCACCTTTTTCTCTAATCAGCTTTCGCGACAGAGGCAATCGTCACAAATAAAACGATGGGCACAAGCAGAAACAACAACTCTTCACTCCTTTCGAGTGTGCATAGGATGTAGAAAATAAATTCAAGAAGGACAAGTCTGAAGCAACAAATCTGTCGTGTTAGGACTACATAAATAATCGCCGTTGAATTGTCCTGCACCAACAGAACTTCTGTGCAGTCTTTTTTACAGGGTGGGCCAAAATTATGATTACACAGACATCACATCCCCAAAAACGAATAGAAGGCTAAAAAAGCAAACTAATGTCATCTATCACTAATCTCTTATCAAAATAGTACTCTTATCAATAGTAATAATAGTATCAATATCAAAATAGTCATTTTGGGCTGAGAATGAACTTCGCTGCTACGCAGAACTTCGCCCTGCCTCATTGAAACTCCCATTGAATGTAAAGGCAGGCCTCTTAGGATTACCACTCCTATCTGCAATTGTTCCTAACTCTTGCAAGCGTCTTATAATCAAATGTACCCCCTGCCTTGTTACGCTGAATCGTCTGTAGATGCACCGTGCCAAAAGTGCTCGTAAATGCAACGTGACGATTTATTCACGGGATGATTACGCATACATTATTTTCAAAATCTACCAAAAGTTTAGTATCACTAGGAAGGTAATAATGTAATCTACCTTTTAAAATAGAAGAAAGCGAACGAATTGCTATGACCTCCGAGAAGATTCGTTATGAGCGTCAGCGCTCGCTGTAATCATAATTCTGGCCCATCCTGTATATTCTCTCTCCCTTTTATGTCTTCTATATTTCCTCTTTTTCAATTCCGCCATCATCTCACTTCTTAACTCTTTGAATGCTCTTATTAGTAGTTTTCACGTATTTAGCAGTGTCAAGTGACATACAGTAGCGCTCAAAAGTCTTCGGTGAAATGGTTCTTCAGCCGTATTTTTCATTCGTAGCTCCCTTCCTACTGGATCTGATTATGCGTAATTACAATATTTGTAGCGTGGGTGAATTGTGAATATTTACCACTATTAACCTGCAATCTGGTCATGTTCCAGGTCCAAAGAGCATGAACTCAAAGTCGACTGAAAATACAGGTGATGACCCTTCTAGAATCTCTTTCCTTTTTGTCTTGTCTAAAGTGTACGAGCGGTAATGCCAAACACAATAGATGAGAAAAACGCGCATAAGGTGCGAATAAGTGCAGACGTCAATAACTTTGATTTTAGCAAAATCTGCTACTGCAACAAACACCTTGCTCTATCTGTGGATATTTCAGCTTTGCAGTCAAATAGTGTTGGGTAGGGTGAATATGCTCTAGTTGAACATATCCAAATTTTGCGTGATTTGGTCTACTAAGAAAAAGTTATGAACGAAAATGCGTCAAAGCATTTCACCGAAGACTTTTGAGCGCTACTGTAGGTTTGCCCAACAGTAAACAATAGGACTCCCTCCTGTGAACGATGGGGATTTTGTACTAGAAATTCTTTTTCGAGTACAATCCTATGTTTTGTTCGAGGAGAACTTATGTTAGAGGATTCAAATTTGGGCATCTGAGAGGGCCACAAGAACTGGTTCTTTCCATGAGTTTGTCACGTTGCAAAGTAGAGAAGCTCCGGACGCCTGATGGTGCAATAGAGTAATTCAATATACTGGCTTCTACCGCTGCACTATGCAAAAACCTAATATCTTATTCTATGATCTGTAACAACGTTATTGAATCCCTGGAAACTCCCTGACATATTCCACAAATTTGAGCTTATTTCCTGCTTCATATTTCCGGAAACAAGTGCACATGAAGAAATGTGGTACTAGCGTAAGTGAAAGGTAAAAGGTGCGTTGCAGCACTACGGTACCTCCAGGCTAGATAAAGAGGCATGATATTCGATGGTGTAGTGGTAGTTGCAGCCCCATCACTGACACATGACCATGTCACGGGTTTGAATCAAGGATCGATATCCCCTTATGCCAGCCAAGCCTTCCATCCCTCCAGGGACGCTTGAATGGTACCAGACTCGTCTGGGAGGATAAAAGCACTGACTTGTACATTGGCTGGCCATCGAAATCTTTGTATAGGCCACACACGTATTCAATACGGTACTACGATTCTAAAGTTTTTCTAGTTTTAAACATTCCAACACTTAGACTTGGTTTTCAGAAAACCCTTCTTCTTCTTTTACTACGAACTATGTTCATAGTAAAAGAGGTGGAAGGGTTTTCCTAAAAAAAGCAGAGTATGAGACACATGGCTCTGGACCTCATTTCTAAAAGGAAGTCGGACTTTCACTTGTAAAGCCCTGAAAGTTCTGTGGTTAAAATAATGCTAGTCAAAGTCTTATCTGCGAATGTTTCTATTTTTACCATGATCCATATCTGAGACATAAACTTGTAATTTAGCTCCGCGATAATTTCGGTAGTAATAATACCATTCACGAAAAACCGATTACACCATGTTGCTTAAGGAACATAAATGTTCCCGTTGCGAAATCTCTCCAGATCCCCATGAATTACATATATGGGCACTATCAAGTGGGACATAAAATGTCAGTAAAAACTTCGGTGCGTAAAATCAGCACGGCATCGATAATATCGTTTTGTTTGATGGCGGTTTTAGATTGTTAGTTCTTTGAAGGGAATTTGATTTTGCGAAAGAACGTCCACTTTAAATGAAAGGCTAATTCAGAGGGTTAATGAAACTTCAATGGAAAAATGCCAAGGCTATTACATAGTGCCCTTATCTATGAACAATGAACGTTCATACAAAGGCGCTATTTGCATCATGATGCCACTACCATATCGTGTGAGCCATTATATTTCCCGTTTCAAAACGTTAATCAACCCCGTCTGAGGATGCACCCTGTACTCGAGTTCCGTTCAAAATCGTAGTGGCCCATTGAATGCTTATGTGGCTTATACAATGACTGGCGGTGGTCAGCCGATGTACAAGTCCGTGCTTTTATCCTGCCAGACGAGTCTTGTACCACTCAAGCGATCCCGGAGGGATTGAAGTCTCGGTTAGCCCAACCCGATATCGATTCAGGATTTGAACCCGTGGCCATGGGTGTGTGATGGTGCGTCACTAGCTATTACACGACTTCCTGCCCAATATTCTCTGTAGCGCTGTCTCTGTGTTTAGCAGTGGTCTTACGGTGCCGCTTCCCAACTACTGTAACAACCGAATGAGACCATGACTATAAATCACATTTATATTGCATAACTTAATCATGACCTTATCAGAAAGTTCTGCCCACTCGTGAGAGAAATGAACTTACTTAGAATTGGATATGTAATAAATTTTTATTAGGTAACCTAATTTTCATCGTCACTTACGACCTTTCGTTAATACATATTTAATATGATGAATTGCAAGTCATGCGCTTTAGTTTATTCATCTCAAGTCCCACGTTCTCAAATATTGTCTGGAATTGCAACACCTTTTTGCTGCTGTGACTCTGTTTAAAAATTTCCGAAGAAGTAAGTGATAGACCGAAAAAAGCCAAGCCTGAGCATTACTCCGAGAAGGAAGTAGTAATTGGAAAAGTTAGGTTTGGGTAATGTAATGAGAATTCATTGACTTGCTTTTTTGAACTGTATGGCCCAATACTCACATGCCTAAAGGGGTGGAGTAAATGCTACTATTGGACACGGGCACCGGCATATTGCTTCAGTTTGGAGCCTTCAAACGTTCATTTTCTCCCTCCCCCTCTTCCTCCAAAATCCTCCCATTTCCCTTTGGCTAGTTCTCGAAGGTTTCAAGTGATGAAGAGACAGGTTCCTGGTATAGAACCTTACGTCGGAATTGGTATTCGATGAATTGAAATCGTAGCATACTTTTCAATGAGCTCTTTGCCCAGCATCCTTCATTTTCTATTCCATTGGGTGAGAACGTTTAGGTTTTTGTACTAATAACAATGATTCCACCTGCAAAAAGATTCCGTAAAATCCAAGCTCATTTCGGTCATTCTGAGTTATACAAGTTTTTTTCGTGTCTTTAAACATTTCCTCAGTATTTACCATTACAAAAGAGTAGGTAAGTAACATGATAGTAAAAGTAACAACTATACAATGTTGAGCTCTCATATCGCGTTCGATTGATGGATCCCAGGGTGTGCCTTCGGAGAAAATAGATACTTACAGTATGTTCTGATCAATCTCCCACCCAGATTTCCCAGACAAGTCCTTCTTCTACAACTTTTTGCTGAGCGATTTCTTGAGTTTTTTAAATTAATCAACACTTGCTAGAGAACGTGTGTGTATTGGCTTACAGAATGAGTGGATATCCTTGAAACGCAAAGGAGTCTGGGACTTGTGTGAAGACCTATGCGCACGAATTTGGTGACATGGCTGTGTTCTATTATCGTAATGCTGATGCTCTCAAGAAATTCATTTTTTTCATAGTTGTCTTTGAAACTTCATCTTCGTGCAACGAAAAGGTTGCAAGGATGAAGCCGCTCACTAACAAAAAAACATTTCATTCTGACAGCGCTGTGGCAAGAGATTCTGGTTGCTTACGTGCTGTACAGGTATTGAGTGAGGCAAGGTAACCTATGGCTGCATCTCTATGGTTCGAAATTTGTTTGAGAAGTAGCTACACGTAAAATTCATTCTATTGGGTTGCCTCATAAATCCAAGCGTCATTTTCGAATATTGCTCCAAAATTTTCTGCACGATGGGTTCGGCCACAGGAGCCATTCTAATCCACATTGTAAGCGCTGTCAAGATTTTGATGACGACTGTCTAAGCTGCTGTCTCCCTCTAGGAAGCGCTAGACATCCACTTTGGTCTAGTCGTTGGAAAGTTGTAGATGGTGATGGTGAAAGTGTTGTGCAATGATGTTACATGTAGTTGAAATAAATAATAAAATAATAAATGATAATAATGGTCAGATAGGAATTTGAAATACGCACGAATCCTTTCAGAATCGTAGTGGCGTACCGAATGCATACGTAGCCTAACAATTACTTGCGGTGGCCAGCCGATGTAAAAGCCAGCTTTTTATTTGCCCAGGCGAGTCTGATACCAACAAACTGAATGCCTAGGCAGGGATGGGAAGCTTGGTTGGGGTAGAGTTTGCTAGGGAATCTTTACACTGACAAAGCTCTTATATAATATGTACTTCCGAACTTGTTCAATTCAAACAAGCATATTTATAGGTTATGTACTGCCCTGCGGTTTCACAAACAGTCAAGGTCTCAGATGAAATATACATATGCATAGAGGACATCCTCGTGGGGATTCAGGAACACTGAGCCAATCCGTTAGTTTCTTCATTCAAGAAAGGCATTGAAGAAGAGAGATTACGTGTCTTTTCGGATCGAAAATTTATTCTCTGAATAGTAACTGAGCTTCGAGAATGGACTGTTTTCAAAATTCTACTTTACCAGATGATAATCAGAGGAAAATGTTCTTGTTGAAAAATTTCAGATTAGTTGAGTTCTCGTTCGATGAATTGACGCTGCACCTGTCAGAATTTGAGTTTATTGGGTGCAGGAGATTGATTTCCACTGGACTTATAGTAATTGAAACATTTAACAATCGTACACAAAAACCCATTCCATGCCTTGGCTAGTATTTCTAACACTTAGACTTTCAAGTTTGAAAGTATGGACCTTCAAACGGGCTGAGTTAGTGCGATTTATGTTACTTCTTTGGTAGACATCGTAAGCAAACTTGTTATATTTCACGTATTTTTCTTGGAATTCCTTTCTGCTATGATCCTAGGCATGAGAGGATACTTTAGACTCATTGTGCATATACATATTGGGTTGTCGAGGAATTGTTTCTCCGATTCAAGAGAAAAAATTTGAATTTTCTCTCAAAACAATGAGCATTTCACATGTTCATCTATACGCAATCAATGTCGAGAACGGTTCTTCATTTGTCTGGTATTTTGTAGATGTCGTAGGTATTCTTAGGTTTTGTAGGGTAAAACTTGCCACGGAAACTTTCAAGTTGGTTTCGGGTACCTCATTGCTTATGTTTCAGATGAGTTGATAGTGATAGAAACAGATGGTAGTCATTTTGCGCTGAATTTGGTGAACACGATTGTGGGCAAGAACATGCCATACTACGCTCTGCATATTTCGAGAGGTCTCCCTCGCCATATGCGGGCGAGCACTGTTTCAGAGAATGTAGGCCTTGTCCTGTTGTTGCTCGTACACTTCGACAGAGCGACCAGGTCATGACCAGTCGCTCAAGCAAAGTCGACGGTTCTAAACTAGCGGAACAATATACTGCCCACTAGGGGACTGTTGGAAGCTTATCGCACCATATATGGTTCTTGTAGCGACACTAACCCTGACATGTTTCTTGAATTTGCAAAACAGTCCAACTCTCGTTTGAAGCCAAGAAAGATGACCATAACAGCAGGGAAATGCTAAAATACGTGCTATGAAAATATGTTTGACCATCTTTCATGTGTATTCTGAACAGAAGTCTTGAAATTTTGCGTCAGGGAGAACTGAGTTGCGGGAAGCACTTCCGAGGGAATCTCTAAAAGCAGCTATTTCAATAGCAAGTGCCTTCTTTCAAGCTGTGACTTTATGAAATAGAAGTAAAAGGGTATTAAGAGACAAATTCTATTCTTTGACCTGCCTAAAAATTTCCAAAAGCACAGAAGTCGTGATTTCAAAAGTGCTCAATTTAAGGCAGAGTTCACGTTAAAGAGGTTTCTGAGATTTCTCCCTAGGATGGATCTGTGGCCCCCTAAGACAACCGTGCAGGGCCCCAAAACTGGCTTTAGATCTAACCATTCGCGAACGCTGTTCGCAGGCAGCTACTGTAGCCAGTTGTACGCAATGGCACCTCACATTTGAACAGCCCGTCCAAATACCCCTTTCAAACAACTTTTGTCGTCACATTCTCGTCCAACCCCTAATCTTACTACTTTTTTAAAGCGTTGAGCTTCTCTCAGTACCCCGGTAATGGCACTTTTTTCGCTACTTTTTCTTTATACCGAACTGTAACATGGATTGTTCATTTAGAATCAGGTGCTCCGAGCGTCTCTGAGTACAAAATTTCATTGACAGTATGAGAATCTAACATTATTTCTAAGTAAGGAAATCAAAACGAAAAACTATGTCAGCACTGCTCGTTGTCAATTTCTTGCTTTTTCACTTTCCTTTTTTGATAGTAAAGTGATAATTGATAATTTTGCTCCTGCCACGAGGTTGTTAGGTGGGAATCTTTATTCTGGCCGACGTTTCGACGGACTCTCGTTTTCAAAGGCCTCACTTCCACCGCGAATTGTAGCACTACGCTACACGGTTAGTACATTAGTAGCGAATGATAATCATTGAATGTGGATCTGTGGAGGCCTTTGAAAACGACGAGTCCGTCGAAACGTTGGCCAGAATAAAGATTCCCACCTAACAACCTCGTGGCAGAAGCCAAATTATCAATTCCAAGTACAACAGAAATGCCGAGGTTTCAAGATGAGAGAACATGGAATTTAAAGGGTTAATAGTGATTCTGGAAACAACAGTGAAATTCGTCGTATACATCTTTATTTTACCATGTTCAATGTTGCTTACAAATAGTCTTTAACCAATGTTGATAATGCTATTCGGCTAATATGTCGTACTCAATGACTAATATGTCTTTAGAAATTTATTACAAAATTTCATTGGAATGAAGCCATTAACAAAAGGGCGCTTTATGTACGTAAATGTAATTTTCAGCCCTTTGACTGTTGCTTTTGCATTGCTACAATCACTTTAAACGTGATTGAATGAAACTCGCCTACTAAATGTCAATGATACCAATCATCGGTAAGGGCTCCCCTATTTTTAAGCTACTCTTGAGGCGAGTTGTTATTAGACACCATAATACTTACTGCCAATCCCTTTCCCAAGTGTCTCGCGCGAAGAAAATTCTCTTCTTCGAATTTAAAGCTAGAAGATTAGATATACAAAAAATGCTAATTTATTCAACTTATGTAAGGACCATATGGTGATTCAAGTGAATCCAACACCATCACTGAACGTGTTCATTTACGCAGCCGAATTCGTGCAACGTTCCTACATAGATTCATTACACTCGAAGTGCTCTCCGATTTCAGCATGAGTCGTGTAGTGTCTACTGTACCAGTAGTTCGGCTATAGTCTTTTCTCCTCTCAAAGTTGATGACGTACTGCTTTGAAGCCTTTGGTGATATTTCAGGACCTCTTGATCCATCGCTTATAAATCCAAAACCTCTTATGGAGCGCAGAAGCGTTCAAATGAATCTATAAATTGAAATGAATGATAGCGTGGAGACACTTATGGGAGGGATAACTTCTGATTTGGCAATTCTAACGAAAAGTCAAAGCAAGTTAAGGATTCCTCCCAATTCTAAGACAGCAAATTAATTAATTGAGAACTTGACGAAGTTCATCATTTACACGAAACTCTCAATTTACCCACTGCGAAGAGTTCTGACGTCGCGCATAAAACGCGAACTAGTGTTTTTCTTATCTTTTTTTTTTGAACCGATTCATAAACAAAATTTCAGGCTGAACATCTTACCCAATTCCTCTCTTCATAGTCTACAAGATGGCATCTATTAGGTTGGTGCAAAAGGAATGCAGGTTTTCTGTTCCACTAGTTTTAACACAAATTTTTTTAAAGAAAACTAAGCCTTTTTCATGGGGTATTATATATTGTTGGAAAGCTTATTCTTTGCACTTTCTAAATATGTATGTGAAATTTCATGCAAATCGCTTAATTTTGAAAAAATGTGGTTTTCATTTTCAGATGTCTAATCGCGATTTTCGTCAAATTCACTTCTATGAGTTCAAACTGGGTGGGACTGCCGCTCAAACCGCTCGAAATATCATCGAAGTATGGGGCCAGGGAAGTTTCAACGAATGCACAGTACAACGTTGGTTCCAAAAGTTCCGTGCCGGCAACACCAGCCTCGAAGACGAACCACATGGCAGCCGTCCACCAACACTTGGATAATGTCGTGAAGCTTCTTTTTGGTCCAACCACTGGGCAGATCGTCTCCTGTCACCTCAATGTCCATCACACTACAGTTGTTCGCCATTTGAAGCAAATTGGGAAGACTAAGAAGCTTAACAAATGGTTTCCGCATGAATTGACCGAAAGTCAGAAAAATCGTCGTTTTGAGATATCGTCGGCTCATCTTTTGCGCAATGTCAGCGATCCATTTCTTGAACGGATTGTGACTTGCGATGAGAAATGGATACTTTATGACAACAGGAGACGATCTGCCCAGTGGTTGGACCAAAAAGAAGCTCCACGACATCATCCAAGTGTTGGTGGACGGCTGCCATGTGGTTCGTCTTCGAGGCTGGTGTTGCCGGCACGGAACTTTTGGAACCAACGTTGTACTGTGCATTCGTTGACACTTCCCTGGCCCCATACTTCGATGATATTTTGAGCGGTTTGAGCGGCAGTCCCACCCAGTTTGAACTCATAGAAGTAAATTTGACGAAAATTGCGATTAGACATCTGAAAATAAAAACCACATTTTTTTTAAATCAAGTGATTTGAATGAAATTTCACATACATATTTAAAAAACGCAAGGAATAAGCTTTCCAACAATGTATAATACCCCATGAAAAAAACTTAGTTTTCTTTTAAAAAATTTGTGTTAAAACTAGTGGAACAGAAAACCTGCATTCCTTTTGCACCAACCTAATAAAACAATGTGTGACTTTTGCTCTGACGAGAGACGTCGTGTAAAGATTGGGAATCTGAATTCAGTGTTATATCAGCATGAGAAAACTCTATTGTGAACAACCTTATAGCAAAAAGCATTAATAATGGGAGAATCAGTAAATATGAGGAAATGTGAAACCTTTAAGTGGTTATAGTTTAATCCTAGAATTTGCTCAATTATGGTATGACGAAAAGGGCAAAGGTGGTGTAGTGGCAAGTGGCGCACTATATCACACGCACGGTCAGGGGTTCGGATCCCGGATCGATGCCCGCCTAGGCCAACCAAGCCTTCCATCCCTCCGGGGTCGGTGAATTGGTACCAGACTCGTCTGAGAGGATAAAAGCACTGACTTTTACATCGGCTGGCCACCGCAAATTATTGTATAGGCCACATACGCACTCATTACGCCACTACGATTCTGAATGGAAGTCGAGTGCGGGGGCGCATCCCTCAGACGGGATTGATTAACGCCAAAAGCTTTATCTTAACTTTTATAGTAAGACGAAATTCTCATACACTTGTTAGGAAGTTACTCTAGGTGATAAATCGTGTAAGATGACAGCGATTAGTCTGTATAGTGTTGTTGTCTTTGTAACCCTAACTGGCCACCATAAACGAAGTTTCATACTATTTACATAGTTCTAAAGCAGTGCAGATACTTTGGTATGCGGACGCATAGAAATGTTCTCGGAAATGCGTCACTATATTCACTACGGGATCAGGCACATGATTGAGAGCGTGAAGACAAAAACCTGTAAGGAAATACGACATTTATTTAAATGGAAAAGTATGTAAGAGCATTGTTCAGTAGTACAGGCTGGTAATTATGTTTTCGTTTTCACGCTGTTCTTATTTCTCTCTGTTCTGTCAACTAGCAGATGGCTTGAGCTCATGAAGCACTGGATTCGATTATTTTCCAGGACCTCGCGTAATTTTCACCCTCTTAACTTCCTAGTTTCGGGAACTCCTTTTCTCTTTCATCATATCTGACGATTTTCTTGAGTTCGTTCCCTACGCTGAAAAACAAATACGCTCAAGTGTATCCTTTAAGATGGTCACCGTGGGTGAAATCTCGACATGGCATTCAGTTATCGTTGGAACGATATCTATCTCCCTCAATTCACTATTACTTTTTACGATCTGTTCACGATCGTTGAAAGTTGTCGGTGCTTATAAATACATGATGCTCGCCACAGCAGCCCTCGACATTCTGTTCAGCATGGTCGACATGTGTGCTAGTCCTGTAGGCTCTTCTACACCTTTAATCAGCCTCAGTTTGCAGTTTTTAATGATAGTAAATGCATTTCTGTGACAGCATTGCTGACTTTTTTTAGACATTCGCTTCCGTCGATTTGCTATCTTCTTTGCTGATTGTGATGGGTGGTTTTCGCTTTATTCCAGCAAAGCTGGGAAGAATTTTGTTGATAGGCTTCATGTTCCTCCTCTGTCAAACGATTGTGACGCCTCCGTGCCTATTTTCATTCCGATATCTTCAAATATGCAGGTATTGTTTAGAAGTTCATTGTATGGGAAAAATATGTTCAAAACACAGCGGAATAACCTCAGAAAATAAATAACTCTATATCACAGTCGATAACAATGATTCGCAGATAACTGGTAGCATGTGCTGAATATATTCACAAACAAGTGAACTGCAGCTGAAGCTGTCGTTCTGTTGAGACGACTTAAAGGATGGCCTGGCGTGGCGCGCCCGTAGTCCCGCTGGGAAGGTACCGTAAGCTGCAGGGAGCTAGAGTTTGCCACGTGGTAGTGGACTTTAGCCCCTATGCGACGCTTGCATCATCATTCGTCGCCGTCGTCAATGTCGCAGCCGCCTGCCTTCGACATCTCCAGATGCAACTACGACGTCAACATCACCGACGCAGCCTCTGATGGTTCGTAGCACCACATTATTGTCATCCTCGAGTGGTGCCATCGCTGCTTAGTATGGAGCAAGCTGGAATTACCTGTATGGATGGTCCACAGCAACAAATGTACCTTGGAGCAGCACTGCCGAAAGGAGGTGCGATGACTTGGATGAGCCCGGATGAGGATCAACTAGGATCCTACCCAATCCGTAGGTTGAGTTTGGTTATAATTAGGTATACTTTTTACACTCTTTTTCATGGTACCTTTTGTGTTGCAATCTTTACATTTACTCGTATTTACTCTACTTTTCATATTATACGTAGTTTATTATAAGTAGTGTATTTTACAATGTTGCTATCAGTACGTAAAATGTTGGTAACATCCATTATATCTATTGAGCTCGGGGAGTGGTACATAGGTCATGGTTGGACCGTGCTCCCAGCGTCAGGGGGAGTTCGGCGCTGGGCTGGCAACCCCGTAGCGTACTTCGGAGGCAGTACCGGCCATCGTAGGAGCTCGCAAGGGAGCCTCAGGCCTACCAAATCCGTGTGGCAGTTGAAAACGAGCATGGCGACCAGGCAGAAAACCCCGGTCACCTAGCTCACGCCGCCGGGAGCACCCCGCCGAGCAATCACCGATGCGAAATGGCCTCGGCGGGACGTCACCGACGGCCCCACAGAAGCCTTCCTTGCATGAATCGGTTTTTCAGTTTGATTCGGACAGCTTGCCTGTTTGTAAGTTAAACAAGTCGACAGTAATGGAAGATCTATTTTTGATCACACGGACGCTCTCAATAATTCGGCTTAGAAAGGGCTAAAGGCTGAAGTGCATTGCTATTCTGTAAACTTTCGAGATAACCGCCTACACAAAGTGATCACTATAATCACTCCCTGGTAATTGTGATTTTTACAACACCAAAGACATAGCAACATGTTCCAAGGAGATGGAAAGATGAAGGTGATTCCCAATTTGTTGCTTTCCTCCTAATAGCATGAGTGCTCGTCAAGCAGTTCTATCAGAAAATGCTAAGGAAAATCAATTCCGGAGCGGACCGCCTCATCAACAGCTGAGCTGCTCAAAGAAATTAAGTTCGTCGGCTCTCCGGGAATCGTGGCGTCACGAAATGAGGAAATTTGTTTATTGCCACTGCGTTTTTTCTTCTCAAAGAGTATTCCATCCGTCACCTTTGGTGGAAGGTGATCCTGATATCAACGAACATGTTGGGGCAGTGGAAAGTGACTGGGCAATGAGAAGTGACTGAATAGATGACTACCTTTTGTAATATGAACTTCATTTCGTTCCCCATCAGGATTTTCGGTACTGTCTCAACGAGCTTTAAAAAACGAACGAAATAATTCTAGCCGTACATATCGGTTGCGTAAACGGCCGCAGAGTAAGCTCGATTGGGTAAACAGTAGGTCTGTGGGCATATCTATTCGATCCCAGTCACACACCTGAATCCTATTAATGATTTAGTTATTATTGATAAGCTTGGCCCAAACGATAGCTTACGGTGGTTGACCAGTTTACAGAGGTTTCCTTCTGCAAAAGTAGGCTTTTCGTCAAGCAGCGATTTCAGCTGGATGACCATGATGGAATAGTATCGTATACTCGATTTCTAGGCCATGTGAAAAATCGGAAATTACTAATTTCGTTAACCATCAGAATATTATTTCTTAATTCAAAACAATTTATTCCGAGACTGAGAAGAACCACCGAGTCTTTCCTGAAAATTTTATTTATAGATCACATTTTTTGTCAATGTATTATCATCGCCTGCAATTTTTGTTGATCATACCTGTGGTGATATCGTCTTCATGCTGTGCTATGATATCCTTCGCTGCGTGGCCTACCAAATCGGACAGAAAGTTGTTTGATGGCATCGCTTCGCACATCAACGTCGACTGGAATTCACCATACTTGGTCGCTTCGTTTCATGTAACTGATTTAAGTGTGACTGCACCTCATGTCGAAAAGCGCGTCCGATTGAATATGAGTATTCCAGAAATATGCTACAAGTTACGATCGTGCCCAAAGCAAAGTACTGATGATGGCTACAATTTCCTTGGTTGTTGTTATGATCGTTGGTCTAGGGTGGATGGTATTTTGTACGAAAGCAATAATGGATGCTGCAAAACAAGCTACCGACAGGAAGACGCGGAATCTCCAAGTACAACTTTGTCGCACACTTATTGCGCAGGTGGGAACGCCCAAAGGTATCATAAAGTCTGAGAGACTTTTAAAATCAAGCAATCCCGCTTCTGGAATGCGTTTCCGTCTTCGACTTCCCGTCAGAATCATATTAGCAGTTCGAATGCCTATGTAGCTTATACAGTGAATCGCAGTGGCGAGCTGATGCGAAAGTCAGTGCTTTTTTCTTGCCAAACAACGCTGATTGGGCCATGACCATGAGTGTGTGATAACGCGCTACTTGCTTCTACACCACCCTCGCCTAGAATCATCATAAACGGCCAATTTCCAGGGTCAATTCTATTTCCCTGTAAAGTATAACTGCCTGGGTCAGTGAACGACGTGAAAACTCAATTAACTTCAGCTTCCATTCCGGGTCTCGAATTTAATTTTATTGAGCCTACTGCGTCGGCTTAACTATGCATTCTCCAGAGTTCTGAGTTCTGAATTTTGATTTAAAGTGAATAGAAAGAGAATCAGTGAGAAAGTAGCCGTCAATTAGAAGCGATGGCGAAAGTGAGTTGACAAGAATGAGAGTTGCTTTTTGCAAGCAGTTGCTGTATATCTTATTTACAAAATATTGATCCGTACGCCTGGTCAGTTAACCTTTTCAATATCATTGCTTTCAGTCTGCCGTTCCATTTTTCTTCATTCACGTGCCGTTCTATATTTGTATATTAATGCCATTGATGGATTGGGATACCGGTATGATCTCAGACTTTCTACCGTTTTTATTTGCTTGGAGTCCTGCTACCAATCCTTTAATAGTGCTGTATTTTGTTCGTGACTATAGGACATTTTTACTGAGGAAGTTCATACGCTTCAAGTATGAATCATCCCCAACTAGCAGCGTATTCTATGTTTCCAAGAAAAAGCAAACAATAGGTTGACAAAGTTGTTGAAATCTGAATTCTATGGGCGATAACTAGTGTTCGTCCACTTTGTGATGTAAATTCCCCTACTGATCTGTTGATGACTGCCCTTTTTATTCATCTGAATATGCATTGTATACATGCGTCTACAGGATCTGTTGAATACACATTTTTGAAGGTCGACTGGCAGAAGAGTATCAGTTATTATAGCCTTGTTGGGTTTTGCTTTGATTGTTTTTACAACTAGAAGCTCGTCAAATACTTAGAAATGTCAAAAAAATCAAGGCGTTTCGAACTTCAAAACAAAACAAGCGCCTGAATTAATCACCAAACAACCAGCACTGAAAACAGAAAAGGTGTCATGTCGAAAGTTCGAACGTTCAAAACAATTCAATCCTGGATTGGCATTCATGATAAATAGGCTGGTTTTAGAATATACTCGAAGAATCTCTCTAGTGTGATGCGCATATTTAGCCGAACAGTCCTTCTAATTTCTTTCACTTCATCAAAACCACGGGAGCACATCTAAGTCATTCCTTTCATGAATGGTGCAGCCACACTGGAATGACGACAACATAAACAGCGCATTTGGACGGGGCACCACTTCTATAATCCCTTCCAAGTGACGATTCACTTTTTTCAAGTTTGAAGACAATCGCAGAGAACTGAGCCGTGCCCGATAAAAAAGGCAGAGGCGAGTCCAGTCGATCCACCCAGTGTTAACGCTGAACTATCTATAGTTGGAAAGACTCTTGAAAAACTGAGTGCTGGAATAATTTCCACGACGGTTTTTTGAGCTACTCCACTGACTTTCCTCCTTTTTTCGTTTTTGAAGGCTTTCTTAGCTAGAACAAATCCACCAAATTTCAAGATGTTGGGCGAGCAGCCAGCGACTTTTCTTTTGTTCTTCTCAATCTATTCGCTTCTGGAAGAATAGAGTTCATCATCTGGTGTTGTGATTGATTCTTGTTTATAATATTGAGTAGATTTCTTATGTTAAATAAAAACAGGCCAGAAAAACGTCAAACGCCTAAAGACTTCCCTGTGGCTTATTAGTCAGGAGAATTAAGTAGTGAAGTTTGTGATGCAACGTAATTCTCAATTAATTTCCTTGGGACATAGGAAAGACGTTCACTGTCCCATGTCATCATGACCAAATGTAACGAATGCAGGCAAGATGAGTTGACGATTTACGGTCCTTTCGGAGGAGAAGGACTTTAACCCATTGACGACCATGACGTTTTGCGGGAAAACCGCCGCGAGGGACCGGCGCGCTTTTCGTCCACTCTCATTGTCCAGCATGACCGTTTTTTTGAAGTTTATAAGAGATATTTATAAGTTTTCGGAATGTTCCTTCAAATGGGTTTGAAAAGAATGCCCACATTGAGTGATTGTTGATCTTTATTATATAGCTGGCACTCAGTCTAGTGATCATTCAATTATGGGTTCAATCATTACCAGAAATCGTTTTGGGGGATTTTTACGAGCTCTGCATTTGGTCGATGACAGACAAAATGCTAATGACGACCGAATTTTCAAAAAATCTCGTTTTTTGAAGTTGTTCAACGAACGCAAAATTCACCCAGTTAATGTACTCGTTCGAAAAAACACCTTTACAATTGCAAAACTAGAAGATTTTCCAGGACTACGCTTTATGTAGTTTCATTCAGACCTGATGTAATGTTTTGAGAAGAAAAACTGCAAAAAAGTGGAAATATACAACTGCAGTCCACATGTGGACAGCATGGTCGTCAATGGGTTAAAATGGTTACACGTGCTCTGCATAAAGCATCTGTATTTCAAAGCCCCTCTGATCCCCCACCCTAGAATCGATGTGTCGAAGCAATAATGAAACCGTTGGAAGGGTAACCTGGAAAGTATATAGAAGGCCAGAATTCTGCGAAAAGTTGGCATGGTGTAATGGGATATCGACAATGAGAGCGATGCATTCCCTTTACATCCGAAAAGAGACCATTGCCTCGATACCATTGCCTTTGAGTAATTTAGGAACATTTACAGGCACAGTTCACGTTAATTTTGGGTAATCCAGATTATAAAAAAAAATGGAAGACAAGTTTGAAGTAGTGTGTTGAGCGTGAAGAAATTGCATGACTCGGTGTTTCCAAAGTGAAAAAAGTCTTCGAAAAACCGTTAAAAAAGGGAGTGGACGTGAATGAGACCAGAAAAATGGAGAAGAATGGGGCATTTAGACGATCTATACAATGTGTCTCACAGGTCCTGGTACGAATAACAGATTATGGTAAGCCAAAATTCATTCACTTATGAGCATAACTAAACAAATAAACCCTAGTAACAGCAAAAGAAGCTCACCTTCTCCAGCCTCCAAGAGTAGGAAATTAAATAAGGGTCGAGGCAGCAAAAAGAATAACAGAGGAAAAAAGAATGGGAGAAAAACATCGCTTCATCACTCGACGATCAGCTGTTTGTGTGTGGGTCCTAGAACGAATAGTTGCAATCTGTATTGTCTCGACACTCATCTGACGTGACATCGACAGAGGGGCAGATCTAGACAGCAACAGGGCTCCCACTATGCCTTGACCTTCAAGATTTCGGGGGCGAGAGGGTCCCTTCTACCACTCATGTGAGCCACTGAGTATTCCTGAGGGAAGAACTCAACAGCCATTTTTATCGCGAACCGTGCCTTTAAATGAATTAGTTGTAATTTTATTACTTCTACTAGCTTTGCCGTAGAATTCTTCTGGAAGATAAAAAATAGAATCCATGTTACGAAAGTAGATAGCTCCGGGTGATGAAGATTTGTACATAGCCAACGGGATTTTCACCATAGCTTTCCATAACGCATGTAGAAGCACTTCAATGGGGGCCTTCATTAAAAGACTTTGTACAGCATTTTTACTGTCATGGGCTCTATAAAAAGCTTACGGAAAAACTAAGAACTATTTGATTACCTGCTTTCCAACCTGATTCATTTCAGTCTGTGAGGTCTGTGAAGATCTCTTTAACGAAGAGCTTCATTGAGTATTCCCGTGTTGCGACGAGTATTGCAGTTTTTCCATGAAGGAAATGAAATCAAATGTCTTTTTTTTATTCGTATCATATTTTGATTCGGAATGATCTAGGTAGAGAATATGTTTTCTTCTAAGAAACATCTGGAGCAGGTGCCAACATCAGGATATCTCATACAACAGTACCCTGAAATTCATTCGAAGAAAACTTTCAAGGAGAGTGTTGATTCAGGGTACTCCATCAGACATTGACAGCTATGATGGGTTATAACAATACACTGAATGCACCGAAAAAAAAGGAAAGGTGTGGTATAAGTCTCACTTTCACCTTATTGAAATGTATCCAAGTGTCCGCCTCCAATTATCGTGGCAACGACTCCGATCAGAAAATTGTGCATCCCGGAGCCACGGAGTTTGGAAATGATAGGTCTCTTCCTTTTTTATGGCTTCTTTTTTCTCGATTAAATTAAAATTTGAATTTGGGATTTTCGTAGCAGTAACCTTCTCGCTTTCCTCAACAGAAATATGTCTGGAAAGTCATCTTTTTATACGCCAAAGTAAGCTCTAAGACTTCGAAAAATGTTGAAAGGCGGCACACTCATAACGCGATCTTAACGAACTTCTCGGCGATGGAACAGTCAGCCAAAGCCGAACAAGGAATGGAATCTGCTTTTACGGTCGTCCTATTCACCAACAGGAACTCCCAAGGATTATCATGCCCGCTGAAAAAATTGGTTAACGAACAGAACTTTCGACGAAGTGGATGGCTTGATGGCCAACGTCAAGGCGTGATCGCCTCCAAGAATCGAAACTTCTTCGCCTGTGAATCCGACCGCCTAGCAAATGAGAGGCAGTGCTTGACGTAGATGGTGGATAAGTTCTGGAGTAATTATTTGAACATGTCTTTGCTTAGTATTTCTATCGTTTCTTCAACTAAAAATCGTTGAAAAAAATCCGCAATAATTATGGATCAACCTAATGCATACTAGAAGTAAAATGCTACAGTGTGATTTCTAGAAATTGAATGCAATAGAGTAATTTGATATAGTAATACTGAGTGGAACCTACGGAAGCGAACCCCCTGTGTATGATGCAATAATGTAACTACGTGTATAATATAGATGAGGTTCCTGACGTTCAGGTTAGGTTCAACCCCGAAATGTTGGAAGAAGATAGGGATACATGGTGGGTAGAAGAAGAAGGACGACACGAAGCACGTTGAAAAAACCGAAGCGAGCCGAGTGGCAACGGAGATGACGAAACGATTACTGCCAATGGTTTCGGTGTACTTAGCTTATCTTCCTTTTAAAGGCTTACAATCTGAGAAAACACTTTAAGCAGACACTAGCGGTAGTTGTTCTTGTCGTTCTCTTGTTGAAGGAAAGAGGAGGTTAGTTTACAAAGGCTATATTTGCAGAAAAAAAACGGGAAATCGTGTAAAAATATGGCAGATGATGTGCCGGTTGATTTCCACATCTTATCTCTAAATATGAGGGTTTTCCAATCATGAAGTTGTGAAACTTCTGCAGTATATGTATGTACAGTACTCGCCGTAAGAACTCAAAAATTTGCGATAATACCGCGAGTTCGCGTCTTTTTGTCTTTTCTTTATAAATCGCTTTAAAATAAATTAATCGAGGAGAAAAAATACCGTTGATCTCAGCTCATTGAGCTCTACAAGATGATACCCTAAAATGTTGAAAATGCTTTATTTTGGATTGCACCATGCACTTGAGCTCCATCCGAAAAGTGATTGCATGCACATGGGGTGCACGCTTTAGTGCTTGAAGGAGCTCATTGGTCCCTGAAGATGACCTGTTCAGAATTTGCTTTGGATTGCGCCACGCACTCGATTTTACTCAGTACAATGTCAAAATGATTATTGATTTTGCTCAGTCCCCATTGTTCCTTTTTGGTTTCAAGGCTGTAGATAAGTGCAACTACGGTTTCTGCACTCAATACTCTTCTTTACAGGTTCCATTGAGAATATGACATCAGTTTACGGCAAAATAACAAAGTCAATTTTTTTGGCATTTTCTTATTTTTGGAGGAATTTTTCTCCGGAACCTGAGGAGGCGGCAGCGAGGCACTCCACTGTCGTAGTTCACACTTTGTATTCTGCGAGGCTGTTATGGTCCACCCTACCATAGATCAAAATTTCTCCCTTGGTATGGCCCCAAACTTCGAACTTCGTCAAGCCCAACGTTGGTCTTTTTGCGGCCGCGTTGTACACTATTAGATTCCCCGTGAAATATCCTATCGAATGATATATAGGTCGACCCGTGACGAAAACCTCCCTCAACAACCACTTTCTGCAGGCCTGCCTCTGAGCGGTTTCCTGCAGGGCGTGTTTCGAAAGCATGCGGCCGGGTACTGTAGTGGCAGGAATTTGGAAGCTTTCAAATGGTAATTATTTGAATGGGTGATGCTGGTGGCGGGGTACTGAAGTGGCGAGAAGGGAGGTGGGATCGCTATCGCTTAATGATTACTTTAGTGGGGGGTAAGATCTGCAGGTGACGGAGTACTGTAGTGGCGGGAAAGTGGGGCAGTTTGAATGGGAGGTTTTAGACGGTCTGAAGGAGGTCTTTCCATCGTTCATTTATAATGTGGAGGCTGTAGATAATTGCATCTACGGCCTCTGCACCCAACACTCCTCTTTACAGTTTCCATTGACAATATGACATCAATTCATGGCAAAATAACGAAGTCGATTTTTTGGCATTTTCCCATTTTTGGAGGAATTTTTCTCCGGAACCTGAGGAGGCGGCAGCGAGTCAATCCGCTGTTGTAGACTACTCTTTGTGTTCTTCGAGGCTGCTATGGAGTACCTTATCAAAGATCAACAGTTCTCTCTTGGTATGGCTCCAAACTTCAAATTTCGTCGAGAGCAAATCATAAAACAAAGTTTTTTCCCTTTCCGCTGGGGGAAGAAACATTCATCAAATAGCACTTTTTACGGAAAAACTAACAGTATACAATTTAATTGCAAAAATTCAAGCGGCAAGGGAGAATAGTATAATTTTGTAATTTGAGCGTGACGATAAGCGAAGTTTGGAGCCATACGAAGAGAAAACTGTTCATCTTTGATAAGGTATTCCATAGCAGCCTTAAAGAACACAAAGAGTAGTCTACAATAGCGGATTGCCTCGCTGCCGCCTCCTCAGGTTCCGGAGAAAAATTCCTCCAAAAATGGGAAAATGCCAAAAAATCGACTTCGTTATTTTGCCATGAATTGATGTCATATTGTCAATGGAACCTGTAAAGAGGAGTGTTGAGTGCAGAGGCCGTAGATGCACTTATCTACAGCCTCCACATTATAAATGAACGATGGAAACCGCTCCTTCAGACCGTCTCAAAACTCCCATTCAAACTGCCCCACTTTCCCGCCACTACAGTACTCCGCCACCTGTAGATCTTACCCCCCACTAAAGTAATCATTAAGCGATAGCGATCCCACCTCCCTTCTCGCCACTTCAGTACCCCGCCACCAGCATCACCCATTCAAATAATTATCATTTGAAAGCTTCCAAATTCCTGCCACTACAGCACCCGGCCGCATGCTTTCGAAACACGCCCTGCAGGAAACGGCTCAGAGGTGGGTGTGTGCCGATTCGTGCGATTCTCGGTGCGCGCGGCAAATTGCGCGGCGAAATTCGGTGCGATTCAAACGACTCTGACGGCTATTATTGGGGCACAAACTTGAAGTAGAATAATTGGGTATGGTCAGCTGATCCTAGCAATCTGTTCTACTTCAAGTGTGTGCTCCAAAAGTAGGCGTCAGAGTCGTTCAAATCATCACGAATTCCGCCGCGCAATTTGCCGCGCGCACCCAGAATCGCACGAATCGTGCGTCCCCCCTCAGAGGCAGGCCTGCAGAAAGTGGTTGTGGAGGGAGGTTTTCGTCACGGGTCGACCTATATATCATTCGATAGGATTTTTCACGGGGAATCTAACAGGGTACAACCCAGCCGCAAAAAGACCAACGGAAAGGGAAAAAACATTGTTTTATGAATTGGGCTTGACGAAGTTCGAAGTTTGGGGCCATACCAAGGGAGAAATTTTGATCTATGGTAGGGTGGACCATAACAGCCTCGCAGAATACAAAGTGTGAACTACGACAGTGGAGTGCCTCGCTGCCGCCTCCTCAGGTTCCGGAGAAAAATTCCTCCAAAAATCGGAAAATGCTAAAAAAATCGACTTTGTTATTTTGCCGTAAATTGATGTCATATTCTCAATGGAACCTGTAAAGAAGAGTATTGAGTGCAGAAACCGTAGTTGTACTTATCTACAGCCTTGAAACCGAAAAAGGAACAATGGGGACTGATCAAAATCAATAATCATTTTCACATTGTACTGAGTAAAATCGAGTGCGTGGCGCAATCCAAAGCAAATTCTGAACAGATCATCTTCAGGGACCAATGAGCTCCTTCAAGCACTAAAGCGTGCACCCCATGTGCATGCAATCACTTTTCGGATGGAGCTCAAGTGCATGGCGCAATCCAAAATAAAGCATTTTCAACATTTTAGGGTATCATCTTGTAGAGTTCAATGAGCTGAAATCAACGGTATTTTTTCTCCTCGATTAATTTATTTTAAAGCGATTTATAAAGGAAAGACAAAAAGACGCGAACTCGCGGTATTATCGCAAATTTTTGAGTTCTTACGGCGAGTACTGTATATGTATGCATTGCGGTCTCCTCGTTTCCCTAGTCTGAGGGCATGTTTGCTTGAGGTCGAAGGGATGTCACGGCATATAAGTCAAATCAAGTCATTTTTGGCGAATGCTTGAAGAAGATCCGTAGTAGATGCCAGATTAGGAGAACAAATCTGGGTAAGGAATAGTAGAAGTTGAGGAGAAAAGTTGTCAGGTCACCGCTAACTCTGGCACGGGAGTAGCAAAGGTGTCCGAGGTGTACAACGTTAAAATTAGCAGGTTGATCTCCCAAAAAGGAAAAACCTTCTACTAAGACGGTTTCCCGCTCTTTCTTGCGGTTGAGAAACACTTAATTTTGATTGACAACACAGTAATATTACAAAGCTAGTATTATCACATACTACAGCAGCATTGGTTCCGTCGTCTTTAGTTTATGCAAAGTAACCAACTTGAAAAAACGTCCTTGTCCTTTTTTGAAATATACGTAAGCATGTGTATCTAGCACAGGAAAGCATGTTTTTGTTCTGTGATAGCTTGCACTTCTCGAAATATACTCACAGAGTCAGGTTCAGACAGTATTTTGTCGTCCTAAAAATATCACCTGAAAATTGTCTCAAGCAAATGCGAATGAGAACCGTTGCCGGTTGTGCAATAACAAGAATGCAAAATGAAATTCGAAAGAATTACGGGAGGAGATGACGATGGCAATTGGCCAGTAAAATAGGTTACGATTACCCATCTATAAAGAAGGTTGTTGATACTGTTTGGACTTTATACTTCTGAAATAAGAGAGGAACAGTTGTATTTCGATACCCAAAGTGTTTTGACCGCTTGGGTGCTTCCCTTAGCGAGGACTACCCAAGTCCTCGTTAAGGGAAGCACCCAAGAGGTCACACTACCCGATTGCCGTGCTAACAGAACTCAGTAGTTACCCCTTTGTTGGTTTCCGCCTGATTTTGGAGTAGTGGCAAGTTAGAGCGCTATCATGGAATGATCCAGATTTCCAATCTCAGTTTAGTACCTCTTTTCCTTCCTCCCCCTTCCTCTCCCCCCCCCCCCCCCCCCCCCTCTCCCCCTTTGATCAGCCAAGCTTTAGGTCCCTCTTTGGGAAAGTAATTGGCATCAAACTTGTCCGGGAGTATAAAAACACCACACCGACCGGCACCGCAAGTCATTGTCGTTATAGATCACATACACTCTCTAGAACGCCACTATGAATCTGAATTGATGTTGGAATTGGGAGCACATCTTAAAGGCACTGTTCACGAAAAAATGGTTTCGGAGATTTGCACATGGTTTGAATCCGAAGCCCCCTCTGATACCATTTGTGCAGGAATTAGGTCGGAAAACGGCTGAATAGGGCACGATAAGGGCAGGAACTTTGGGGGACGGGATGCCTCCGCCCCTCGCTAGGTTGACTACTTGTTCCAATTGTCCTTCACCACATTCGCACTGGAGCGAAGTTGGCGAAAAATCGATACGCAGTTTGGCAAATTGCCAGGAATGATCAGCTGGTCGACCGCCTCGCACAGGGGCTAGTATTCGGCTGTTATTCCTATTATTCGCGTATGGTTTGTTTTTTTTTTTTGTTATTAATTTTTCACGGTTGCATACTTTAACTATTCTTGTAAGTTTGTTGAAGATTTTAACATATTTTGTGTAGATTATTGCATGCAGATGTTTTTTTTTTGTTTCAGAAACTCCGTTAATTTCGATGTGTTGTCTGTATTGCGGACATTGCGCCGCGTTCGTGCATTCTCGCTCGAACACTCCCTAACCGTCGTTTTTTCAATGTGAAATACGTCCACCCCCCTTTCCAGGTCTTTTTTTGACCCTTTGTAATTATTTTTGTTTATCGTTTTTTTGCGCTTGTTTCGTTGTTATCGCTATATTCTAGAGTAGTCCTATCAATTCCCGTCAAAAAAGGGTACCCTAACTTTTTTGTAAACACTGCCTTTAAAGTGGGATTGACTGACACCAACATTTCGTCCTTGAGCCTTCGATTGCCTGTGAATAGACTGCTTTTTGAAGGGAGACTCCCCTACAAGAGCGCGAAAAGTTCTAGCCTGGGCGTCCCTTTACATATGTGAGCACCGCTGGGAGGTCGAAGGACGACGCAGAGAAGAAATTGCGGACTTTATCTAACTCTTCCTATCTGAAATTGCTCTGGAACCCTTCTACGCTGACGGAAAAGGCTTTCTTGATGCTACCTGAATCTTGAACTTACGGAAGTAGAATAAGACTTGACGGTTGAACCTGAATATCTTGGCTATGTTATTACTCTCTGATAAACTTGAATTTCATCAAAGTTGCCATCACTGCGCCCCTCTTATCATTCAGGGGGAAGAGGTCGTATGGCTTATGTGTCTCAGGACTAACAGCACTGATGTTGATCAGCAGTTGAACCTGTTGACAACGTGGCTTCTAAGTAGTAATGCTCAAAAATTACATATCTATCCTCGAGAAACATTTTTTCAGAAGAAATCATGGAATGTTTACACCAACATACGTAAAGATAATTGTATGCTTAAGCTGCCACGACACCTTTACTCACTCACAATAAGCTTATATCAATGTTGTTTTCGAGTCAAACTTGTTGATAACATGACCCATACTGAGTGTTCAACAATTATATATTTTCCTTCTCGTAAGCTGTTTATATAATGTCAATGGACTAGCAGTACTGTTGATCAGATAGTCAGCCTTGTTGACATCATTACTTCTCTGAATGCTCATAAATTATATATTTTCCCTTGAATAACTTCACATTAGAAGGAATGACGTTACGTAATGTTGTTTTGCTAAAAAAACCGTATCGAGATGAAGCTGGATCGCAAAGGTGGAATTCACAAAAAAAACGGAGTTTCACATGAAAATATGTTAGTTGATGAGTAGGCGGAATTTCACACCTAATCTTCAGACTTAACAATTTTCCAATCCGGCACTTTTCAATGTTCTGATAACCTTGAGTCACAAGATTAGAATGGGGAGGAAGCAGGTTTGACATCGGGTTTCCAGAAAAAGTTAGGATCCCAGCTCCTTTTGAATAGCCATGATCATTATGATTTGCTACTGAACGTCGGGTGTGGTGCATTAGGAACGAAATAGTCGCGTCGCGGTGTGAGGGGCGTCGCGCGCGAATGAATGCAGCAGGATGCAACAGTGGTAAGAAATGCAAGAACCAAAGTACTAATAGTAGAATTATGCATAAAATAATGATCGCATATCGATTCAGCTGTATGAAGAACGCTAGAGCTGTAATTGTGGCGAAAGAGTGCTCCGCGACAGCCGCGTGCGGCGAACCGATTACTCAAAATCGTTCCTAACGCCCGTCTCCCCTGAAGGTCGCCTGTAAGCAAGAGCAGATTTTGTCTGGTCGAGTAGTGAAACCCTGACCATTAAAGGAGACGCGATCACGACAGAACGTTAGATCACTCAAACCGTCAATCGATTTCGTCAGAAAAGCTCAAATGTAATCGAAAAATGCTACTGTAAAATGTCATGCCAAGGATATAACAAAGGGAAAATTGAAAATTCGTGATCCTCCTCTTCCCTTGATTGAAAACTTCTGGTTTTGGTCAAATTTTTGTTGCGGACAATGTTTCGCTTATTAGTCTTGGAAGATTCAGTTTGGGTGATTCATTCAAATCGGCCAAATGTACCAATATTTTGATTGCTTTGCTATAGCAGCCTTTGGAATGATCGTAGCCTATTTAATTCAACAAGTTGTTAAAACCAGATTGTTCTGTTTAATGCAGCTTGAACTTAATGTAATTTGTAACGTCCCCAGTGGGAGGATAGATCATTAGCAGAATGACTTCTCGGTATCTTGATTCCCCTAGGACCAATGAGTAAGTTAATCATCCTCGTAGCCACCACATTATCCTCATCTTTGATTCTTAAACTTCATCATTATGAGAACTATTATTTGTCCAACGATAGGAGGCTCATAATCTACCTTCACTTTTCCATTTGCGTTGGAATTCAGCTCGGGGGATAGTTTAGCTTTTGTTGTTGCAACTCCTACACTTCAGATTATAGCGCTTTCCTTTTTCCAATTAGTTCTAGTCCTAAAGTAAAGGAATATCATGTATGATGACATTTCTCTATCCTCCGCTTCGTTGGCTTATTAATTTTTGTTGCGTTTTACTAATACATCGCAAAGATGCGTCCCTGAAACCTACTATACTTTCTTGAACTTCCTTTCTCAAAGGAGCTTTGCCCCGCTCTAGTCCTGGGTGGCGCAGTCTGAAGAGCTTTCGGTACGAAACTTGACATTGTACAAAATTTCAATCAAGTTCGACTACTGAAACAAATTTAGACCTTGAAAAGAATTCTTTGTTTACTCGAATCTCAACATTTTGGTAGTTGATAATGTAACTGAAGGCTCAACCCCACAGTCTATGGGTCTTTAGAATATGCTAAGAGGTGTTTGAAGGCATCCTACAGGAGCCTTGTTCCCTTTTCAATCAAGCATTCTATTCCAAATAACTGGTTTTGAAACATTTCATGATTTTGTGTTGCTTATGCTCATTCTAAGTAATCCAGAAGTTTGTTGTAACACGCACATAATAAGCACGTCAGAAAAGCAAACTTAATCCGTCTGCTCCCCGCTAATGATCTACTTGTCATCAACTGAAGAGTAAGAGATCTACGCCCCATGTTGGCTTTTCGCTCCGGAGTAAAATAAAGTACAAATGTCATACTAGTAGCTCATCTCGTTTCATGCACTACGCAAAAATCTTACAACCCTACTTTTAACTTGATAATTCAATTTACAAGTCATGCTTTTTACTATGTTTTTGAAAATGCCAAATCTTCTTCCCCTCCTCCCGAACATGTTCTTAAAAACAAGACAAAAATTACTTCATTGAGTGGAATACATTTCGAAAAGTCGACCTTCTCTATCTCCAACAGAAAGGAGGCCCAGCGTTTGCAGCTATGTTGGCGCAATGCAAGATAGGGCCCTCGCGACCCAGATGTTCGCAGGTTCGGCGCCACATGCAGGCAATTCCTTCCGCATTGTATTTCTAAGACGATCGTGGAACCAAAAGCTTGCTAGAGAAATGACCGGTTCGAAGACCGAGCCTTGTGAAATTCAGGGTTCGGTTCAAACTCGGGCGACATGCCACCATTCAAGAAGGTTCAAATGATTATTTCATAAGTACCTGCGGACCTATAAATCTCATGGCCGTTCGCAGCTTGTTGTTTTTCCGATAACTCTCTGAAGATTCACTGTGCACCGCTCATAGTCATCACTGAACATAACACTAAGCTGTCTTGGGCATCTTCCAAAAAATATCTGGCAGAATTCTCTTAATCTTTATTTAATCGCCTCAGATTTGGCCAATTCGAAAGAGCACCGATTGCACACGAAAGTCAATAAATAATCAAAAATCTATGGAAATTTGTAATTGCAAGTTGCAGAAATCTAATAAGCCTCTACTGCTGGCTTCGCTTCACGATTGTTTTCATTTCGACACCTCCTGAAAATCTTGATTATCAAATACATAATTAATCATAGTATTATGCGTCCGCTTAATTATTAGCAATAGGTTTTATGTTGATTATAATCCACACGAAGTGGTTTTTGTTTATTCTGCTCATTCATATCACAGCGACAAAAAATTTAAAAAAATCCCTCGCTCCGAATTCTTAAAGCTTGGTGATTCTTCTGCTTTTTTTTTACTAGACCCATATTAGAGTAATAAGAGGTACCGTCAAATATTTAATGATTCTAACAGCACGTTTAGGACACTCTAATGTTGTTGACAAGAGGTGAGCATGTTTATAATAACACATCCGTATCAAGTGGACACACAATGGCTCTGATTAGAATCGTTGACGATGTCGTCATATGAATTTTCTGAATGTCCTCGAATTCCCTCTCCCAGAGGCTTCCCAAACACCTCACCTATTACTCCATGTGCCTTCATTCAACTGACCAACGTCAACCCAGTTAATCGGGTGATGTTCAGACCTCACACCTGGGCAGGCTAATTAGCCCGCGATGTGTGATGTCATCGTATGGGTACGGTAGTGAAGAAAAGCGTTGGATTAGCACGATTTCCGGAAAAGTTTACCAAAAAGCCAGGGAAACTGGGAAACTACTACAACTTATCGAGAAAACTTACGTGAGCTTCCAAAATTTGCCCACATCCAAATAGAGTTCAGTGATAATTACAAGTCCTTTCCCACAGTATTAGGTGCTAATGAAAAAAAATACTGCCTGATTGGAATGACTAAAGTCGGCCGTGACGGTTTCAATAATTTGAAGAAGTTGTTCATAAGCACCCCACCCTTGAAAACGGTTCAAGGTTCGAAAAAAATCACGTTTCGTTTTCGTAGCTGCGCCAGCACTGGATTCTCGGCTAATATCTACCTGCCAGGTAGATTTTTCTCTGAAGAGGTTTCCCTATTACTTAATGAATCCATCTAGGACGACTACTGAATCAAGGTGGCAAATAGCAAAAAAAAATGTATTTAATTGAAACTTTTTGAATTGTACTGGGTATACCTCATAAATAATTCAAACGTCTTCCCTCGCTATTGTTTGCGATCCCTGAGTTTTCATGGGCGTGGCTTATGGTTACTTCTCCACATTGGATGTATACATGGTGGTTTTCGCAGCTTTCTATATCATATACTCCCAACCATTTTACCACGTCCAGCTAATACCAGTTAGTTTCTGGACGTGGAGCATATTCTATGATTAATCATCAACCCCTTGGCGACCGCGATTTTATATTGTCCTTACATTAAATTTGAATTTATCTTATAACTGTAGTTGGAAATAAATGATTCGTGGACCACAATGCCTCAAGTTTCTCTAGAAGGCTGTGAGCTCAGCTGATACTCGAAAGCATGAAAAGATTATGAGAACAATTAATAAATAATATAAATATTACAGGAGCACGGTATGGCGTGGCCCGGCCACGCCGTCGTCAATGGGTTTCACATATTGCTTTGTAAGATGGTGGAAGCGCTTAAGACCCTAAACCCGAAACCATCAAACAGCTTCTGTACCCGCTAGCTATTGCATGGGTCAAAAATTGTCTGACTTACATTACCGTCCACTCAGCCCCGAAATTCACAATAACTCAAAGGAGAAATCTCCTTCTTTTTCAACCATCACTTTCAACCTTCTTCCCATCAGCACTTTGCTATGTTCGGGAAATCAAGTACAGGACGGGATCGAGTCCCGTCCGAGGCTGACGTTTGCCCATAACTGGTCATCCGTATTAGATTTTCGCGTCGCGTACTGCGGCGGAATAACACTAGTTAGCAGTAACATCAAGTCAGAACAAGTTATGTCGAGTAAGAGTCACAGGTTAACGGTTCAACGCCGATATTGACTGACCGGCTCACAGTTTCTATCTCTCTCCCTCTCTCTCCCTTTCTCTCTCTCTCTCTTTCCCTGAGCGTTGATCAATCCTGTCCGTGGAATGCGCTCCACATTCAACTTGCCTTCAGAATCGTAGTGCCGTATTGAATAGATACAGTAGCGCTTAAAAGTATTCAGCTAACTTTAACTTGCCGTAACTTTTTTCCCAGTGGAGTAAATCACATAAAATTTTGATATATCAGCTGAAGCATATTTTACACAGTCCAAAACTTTGACTGCAAAACAAACTAGTGGGAGGCGTTTGTAGACTATGCTGAAAGCGAGTTTGTGACGTCTGCAGTTATTCCGACCTTATGTACGTTTTTCTTCTCTTCTGGGTTCGACATTGGTGATCGTACACTTAAGACATGGCAAAAATGAAAGAACTTCTAGAAGGACCACCATTCTTATTTCTAGTTGATTTTTTGTTCAAGTCCTTTTGGATAATTGGAACATGATCAGATTGCAGCTCAATAGTGGTAAATATTCACACTACACCAATGCTACACATATTGAAATTTCGCATGATTAGATCCAGTAGGAAAGGAGTTATGACTGAAAAGTACGAATGAAGAAGCATTTGGCCGAATACTTTTGAGCGCTACTGTATGTGTCCTTTAACTATAGCTTTAACTATAAATTATGGCATAGAAGCCATTACGAAGGCAAGCGCAATCGAGATCAGAATAGTGAAAGGGACAAGAGCACGGTGCCCCGAAAACACAAGCACTGGTTTAATTCCCGTTTGATGCCGAGATTTTGCCCACAACTCGCCATCCTTGTGAGACATTCGCAGCGTGTGGCGTCGAAATAACAGCAGTTAACAAAAGTCTCATTAAGGCATGTCAAAACAAGTTAGCTCATTTAACCAAACAGCTAAACAAACGGAGCCCTGATCAATACATGGTGCAAATGATCAGTAATCGCAGTTTCTGTTCCGTTCGGACTAACTTTTGAGATCGTCTACAAATTTCGAGCCTCGAGATTTTTGAGTTAAGGAATGCAGCAGGAAAAGGGTGCCTTTTTCAGCTGTTCGAGGCCTTTTTCCCAGAATTTCGTAGGCAGCCAGACAAAAAATTCAAAGATACAGGTTCGAGGTTAATCCATTCATCGAAGTTTTGCTCTCTCAAAAAATGTTTTTTAGTATGAAATGAATGGTAGTTGGGCGGTATTAGGCTAGAAGGTTGCCCAGCTCTCAAAAGAACCTTACAGCCGTACTCCGCACTTTTTCTGTGAGCCTTTTGCTTGTTATTCATTGTTCATAATCTTTAGGGAAATACTCGCAATATATCACAAGCGGCAAAACATGTTTTGATTACGAAGTGTCCCTAGAATTATGCTTCAACCTAACTCAGTGTCAACTAAAGATGTCGTCCAATAAAATATAGTTTACAGTACAGAAACACCTGATTACTTAATTCACTGCAAAGCAGTAAACATTCTCCCTTCTAATACTTATGCAATGTGAGGGGTGGAACCTTCTCGCGTCAAAGGTACAGTTCACGACGGGAATGTTTCTACGACTTGCTCCTAAAATTACTCAGTAGCTCCCAAGGGTAGTGCAAAGGTCGCTGTCAAGACGAAAAACTCAATAGATAGGGCATATTAAGAGCCCCTTCACCAAAATCGCTGACGTCCACGCAAGCCGACCGATGACACATATGTCTGATCGAGGGGATCGAGGCGATACAGGTTGTGCTATTCACAGTAGGACCAACACCTTCAGCATGCAATCGGCTGATCGCCCAGTAGACATATTTTCCTTTTTTATTCGGTTAATTTCAAAGTTTTTTTTTTTGTTTTTTGGTTTTTTTTTGTTTTTTGTTTTCGTATTTGTTTCAATCGTGTACACCTAAAGAGCCAAGCGAAGAAGAGGCCGTCCCAGAAATGCGTGAAAAAGAACATTTGACAACAATGTCAAGGTCATAAAAGTTTCCTGGGACGCAGGAGAATGCACTGTACTGGATCGGCAATCGTGAAAAGACTTCATTGCCCGATATGCCCAGCGGTAAGCGAGGAACTAAGTCTTAGTAATCGTGGTACAAGTCCATTATGAAAACTGTTTCAAGACGGGTGCCTACGATTTCTTCGCCTTTAAAAATGTATAAGGAACATAGAAATAAAGCAAAATGATTAGTTTCACAAAATTACATATGGTTGATTCCCTCGGCGAGTTTTTCCGAGTTTTTGCTTTGCTTTGGAAATTTACCATTTTTTGCCGGAATTCTTACCTATTTTTTTTACCCATAGTGGCTGTTGGTCGAGTGTTTTCATGTAAACGCGAATGTACTGATGTAAATGTTGGAGGATAGTTGAAATACCCTACTGTATAACCAACAAGTACTGTACGAAAGTGTAAGAGAATCAATTTGTGTGATCCTTCCTGCTCCTATTTTCTCATACTTTGCAGAGTTCATTAGCGGTATACGTTCTCATTATAACCCTCTGATGAGATGAATTCCACGTTCCAATGAAGACGAGTTGACCGTTATGCCAATATCATCCCGTTCCTATTATTGATGTTTTTGAATTTGCAACCGTTTTTTGTAGAAGAAACACAGCAAGTTTTACCCATGCTGGGTGAGTTTTGCCCATCCATAACTAACAGGGCCAATTATTTTTTACATCGATTCTATGCCATATCTCATGAGTGCAGTCTTCGCATAATCATATGCTTTACTACAATAGGCATAATAAGATATTCTTTTACAGAATCTGGCTCCCGCCCAGCTTCAGTAGAACAGTGCCGCGTGAATGTCAGTTGCACAGTCTGGCCTATCAACGATTAACTCTCTTGTTTTCGGAATTATATCTGTAATGCTAAACATATTCTTGATATATGTGGTAAGAAAAAGAGCAGCTCGATTATTTGGTGCTTATAAGCATACGATGACTGCTTGTGCTGTATTCGACATAATTTTTAGTGTTGTTTATATTATATGTAGCCCGGTGAGTGAATTAAATACCATATATAATACAATAATTTTATAATAGCTAAGAATCTACTGGAAATATTTGAATTATTTCGAGAGGCTCATTTGCAGCTATAAAAATAGCGATTCAATATTACAATACTCATGTGTTACATACGTATGAGCCCAAATGGCACAAGTGCGGGTTCGACTTCCGTCCGAGGCTGAAGCTTCCTCCATAACTTGCCAACCTTGTGAGGGAAATATATTCCTTCCCCGAAGACGCAAATTTTCCTTGTGATAATGAACCTGGCTGTGCTACTCTAATTAGATCCATTGAAATTTTTACCTATTTTTTACCTGCATGTAGCCAATTAATCGGTGAACTAGAGTACAGTTTTTTATCAAAAGTTATTACAGACCTTTGCCGCTACTCCTGAAAAGTCGGCGTTGTTGATTGTTAATGGTGGATTTGAGATACCGACAACATGGGGACGTTCGCTGATAGTGGTTTTTGTGCTTTTGCTTTGCAATTCTATCGTCATACCTCCATGTTTATTTGTATTTCGATATCTGCAAATCTGTAGGTCAGTTGCTTCACTTTATTGTTGAAATTGATGATAACATTTATCTTTGGGGGTACCCCGGATCGATGCCCGCTTTAGCCAACCAGGTCTTCCGTACCTCCGTACCCCTCGGTTTGATTGATTGCTACCGTACCCATTTGAGAGGGTGAAAACGCTGACTTGTCGTTGTTTCGCGTTGAACTCTCACGAGGTTGGTATGAAAGTTTATCAGCTAACGTTTCGGCGATATCGCCTTCCCCACAGTCTGAAATGGTTCAAGAACATCTCTGATCCCTTGTACACCGGTCGGCTGTCAAACCATTGCGTGTATGGGGCTTGCAAGTATTCAACGCCACTACAATTCAGTTTGGAGGTCGAGTGCGAAGCGCATTTCATGAAGGGTTTTATGAACTCCAAAGCTCCTCACCCTCTCCCCTTCAGACCTGCAACAAAAAAGGCAGGGTAAGTTTTATTGACCGGACTAAAGCCATAACTTAAAAATACCCGATAAAGTCCACCGACAGCTCGAATATCAGAGTCACAGGTATATATTCTGAAACATATCTTACCAGGGAAGGATCCCAAGTCGAAGTGGCCATTTGAAATGAGACCTACACTGCTAGACGTGTTTTTGGATGCTGAGTTCAGATCTGCTCTCCAAATTTGCCGAGCGTTTCTCTAAACGGAGTTATGGGGGTGGTTTTGGGGAGCTTAACATGAGAAAACTTAAATTACATGGATGTTTCCTTCCTCTCAACGGCGGCCTGGCGTAGTGGTAAGCGTGACGCTTTATAGGCGAGAGGCTAGGGTTTGAATTTCTTTGGGGGATGTGATTTTTGCATTCTACAGAATTTTTCCATCAAGGACTAGAAAATACTCTTACGGTGATGTTATCACGTTTTATGACCTTTTAATGCCTTTGTTAATACCTTCTCCTACCTACCTACCTGTTACCGTGTGGGAAATTCCTCCGTGCGCAAAATTTATAGGTCCGGGAGGGAAAATGCATATGATGAGCAATGGTAATGCTAGAGTGGGTGTTGATGCTAGATTGGGTGCGATGGTGCATAGCAGCTTCGGACTAGCCAACAGCGGCGCTGGTGATAGTGGACTGGAAGACCAGAAAGCTATCACCTCACCTCCACTGAAGCAGGTGAAGGGATTGCCACCCTGCTCGAGGCTACCACGAGGCTAATGCAACCCGATAGAGGTTTATTTCTCATTCCTTCTGAAAATATGGTTGAACGCACCACCTCATATGAAATAGCTCATAATCTCAACTTTTGCGTGTACACACGAGGCCCCATTCCCTGCTCACTTTCGCTTGTCCCCTTCAGTTCTGTCAGGCTAGATTTAGGAAACTTCTCATATGTGCACGGTATGCCGCCGACTACTTAAGCACTCACCCGGATGAGTTTGCGACGCCTACACAATTCTATACTCCATGATTTGGGGTTAGTAAGTGTAAAACAACGGATGTGACGAGTTCTTTTTTAACCGTTGTTTCCATTGTGAGAAGCTTCTTTGTTTCAAGCATTTCGTGCTTGAGTATCACATTTGTTCATAAATTGGCAAAAGTTATCCTACTCTGAATACAGAGTGCATGGGCATGCGATTAAAATTAAAGTATTACTTTACACGGATAAATATCAGCAAAGGCATTAAAAGGTCATAAAACGTGATAATCTCACCGTAAGTGTATTTTCTAGTCCTTGAAGAAAAAATTCTATATCATGCAAAAACCACATCCCCCAAGAAATTCGAACCCTAGCCTTTCGCCTAGAAAGCGTCACGCTTACCACTACATCAGTCCGCCGTTGAGAGGAAGGCAACATCCATGTAATTTAAAGGCACCATTCACAAAAAGTTAGGGTACCCTTTTTTGACGGGAATTGATAGAACTACTCTAGAATGAAGCGATAACAACGAAAAAAGCGCAAAAAACGATGAACAAAAAGAATTACAAAGGGCTAAAAAAAGGAGCTGAAAAGGGGGCTGGACGAGTTTCACATTGAAAGAGCGCCGGTTAGAGACGATCGGTGTCACGTTAGACGAGTGTCGAGACGACACAGTGTCATGTAATCGCGTCAGGACCCACCCTGAATTGCAAATTGGCAAATTGCCAGAGACGCAATGCAATAGCAGACAACACATTGCGTCTCTGGCAATTTGCCAATTTGCAGTTCAGGGTGGGTTCTGACGCGATTACATGACACTGTCGTCTCGACACTCGTCTAAGGTGACATCGGTCGAGGGGCGGAGATGCGAATTACGACAACAACTGGCCCGCCACTATGCCCTCGACGTCGAAATTGCGGAAGTGAGAAGGACCCTTCTACAACCCATGGGGGCCGCTGAGTGTTAATAAGGTAAGAACTCAATAACTTTTTTTATCGTGAACGGTGCCTTTAAGTTTTCTCATGTTATGCTCCCTGACAGCCCTCATAACTCTGTTCAGAGAAACGCTCGGCAAATTCGGAGAGCAGATTTGAACTCAGCATCCAAAAACACGTCTAGCAGTGTAGGTCTCATTTCAAATGGCTACTTCGACTTGGGATCCTTCCCTGGTTAGCTCGGTAATGGTCTCAGTCTTGTAGCGGACTACTGGCTTCATCTTGACCCACTAGATCCAATCAACCAACACCAAGTTCGCCATTGCCCCTATCTTTGAAAAAAGTGCTACATTAAATGACATGACCTATAAAACCTGATAATCTCAACCTTTCTGTACTTCAGGACAAGTTACTTGGAGCATCACTTACTACGCTACTCATTCATAGTACCTTTTCTTATCTCGTCATCGATTTGTGGGATGATCTGCTTCGCTGCATGGCCTACGGAATCCGACATAGAATATTTCACTTGTATTGCCTACGATATAAATGTTGAGGGTAACTTCACCTTCCTGGTCGCATCATTACAGGTATGCAGGCTTTCCATTGCTTTTGAACTTTCCATTGCCATCACTTTGATTTGTTTTGATTTCTACAATTCCATGAACAATCAGCTATACAACGCCACACCTATATAAATAGCAAAATGTGGTATAATAAGTATGGTTAGAAAGTGAATTTAAAGATTTAACTCCTGCACCAACCTAATAGTGGCACCCGGGAGCGCCATTAGACAACCATATAGAATGAGGTACTTCAAACAAAAATACAGTTCATATTCATTCGTGACGTGATCCATTCACATTGAAATTTGCGAATAGCAATGAACTTACAAGGCTAAATGTTTCAGAAAGATGACACTTCCTCCGAAAAGCTTCGAAGTGACACACTGCTCGCTGGTACGATTACTGTAGTTGTGCTGCTGGTGGTGGCAATGGTCACCATAATTCTCTGTGCCCGACGAATCACAGCCACGGTGAAGAAGAACAATTCAATCCACACTCGTCGTCTTGATATGCAGCTACGCAGAACACTATTCGCTCAGGTAAGTATAGTTGAATAGCACTGAGTAAGGCTATGGGGATTCTTGAGCGCCATAAAAAACCTCGGGTCACATGAGCCTCGACCAAAGGGCTATCATTACGGAGGTCTTACGGTTTCATTTGAGAGGAGCATTTTATTGAACATAATAACCGAGGAGACTACCAAAGCTCCTAAAGAAAATCGGCTTCAAGTTTTCAGCAACTTCTTTTTGAAATCTTTCTCACGATCCCTAGAAATCGTTCTCGCCCTCCGTTAGAGCTTGAAAAACTATATTCCATAAAATCCTTACGAGTTAACACTTAAGAACTTCACAACTCTTGTATAGTTAGAAACTCCTCGCACTCATTTCGGTGGGCAGTTGGTAAAAGTACGCGTTGGGGCGCTCTGTTCCCTCTCCTCCTCCCCCATGAGCTGAGTCCTTTCAAAAGCTACAGGGTATCCTAGTCAGATATGAGTTACCGATTTTTCAATAAAGTTTCTATTCAACAACGGTAGACCAGGACTATCCCGTGTAGGAGATGGGTGGGTTTTCTAGATAATAAACTCTCGAGAGATTTGGCATAGGCGGAGACGACAGATCAGGAGATTGAACATGGATCATATACTTAAACTTGTAATAAGGAACCTGGTAATGAGTTCTCTGATCCTTAGGCTATACGTGATTTCCGTATGCGATAGGACCGAGACCACACTAATTATCGAACGAGAGCCAGCGTCCATGGCTATAAACGAAGCCTTTGGCAATAGATAGATGATCCACTTTGGTGGAAATTAATTTTTCCATGATGACTGAAACCCTTGCCTACAGACTAACAGGATAAGACCATAATTATTCAGGTTAACAAAACTTTGGGTAACTTAAATCTCATGAAGTTCCAGCTGTATACTGTATTCACAGCACAAATTGATATTTTCGCCTCATTCTTGAGGTTTAATTGAATTGTTCTCGGAATATCTCCAGCGAAGTTCACAGTTTCAGGCAGCTTCACCGTTCCTTCTTCTGCACCTGCCATTCTACGTTTCTATACTTGGACCATTATTCGAAGCTCGGACGGGGGAAGCGTCGAACTATTTCCCCTTTCTTTTTGCATGGTGTCCAGCTATTAATCCATTTTTAACGCTCTGTATTGTTACTGATTTCAGACATTTCGTTCTTTCACTATTCAAAAGAAAGTGGCTGAAAACCCCGTCAGCGACTGTTTTACGCTCGAACATTGTTGTATTCAAATAAAGCCATTATTGCTTCAGCGAAATTTGAAAAAAGTCTTCAACAACAACCCGCTTACAGCTTAGATCTGGTACATTATCCATGAGTTCGAACTCTAATCACAATTCATTCATACCTCTTACTCGAGCATTTCTGAACAGATGCTAGAAGGAACACTGTGTCGACGAATCCAAGTTAGTTACACGTTTCTTTACGAAAAACCCCACAAGAAGGGTAAACTACGCTTGGAATCATTACTATGATATATAAACTTCATAAAACACTGGCGCAACGAAGTTTTATCGTTTCCCAAATTCAGTGAATTAAGCCAAGCACACAACTGCTATTGATAGGGAAGAATCATCTCAAAGAATCCGAGCTATATTCTTTAATAAGGTTCGAATGTAGTGTAGTGGTAGTGGCTCACTATCACATAAGCATGACCTAAAGATTGAACCCAGGATCGCAATCCGGTCACGCCAACCGAGTCATCCATCGAGCCAGGGTTAAGGAATTGGTCTCAGACAGGTTGAAAGAAAAAAGAGCATTGACTTGTACATCGGCTAGCGAAGGCATGCCACTGCATAGGTTACATACGCACTTCAAACGCCACTTCAATTCTGAATATGCGTGGGCACATGGCTGTAACAGGATCGACAAAGGTCGTGGACTTGATCCTCATTTTCAGTAGGTTGTATACAGTGCTTTTCAAAGGTATACGTCACCCATCATTTTAAGAAAAACTTTTCCAAAAGAACTGGCCAAATTTAGCAGCACACATTATCAAATTCGTGTCCAGGAAAACAGTGAAAAACATCTTTTCAGACAAGCAAGTCAGCAAGGAAATTTTTTTCAATCATTTTTTTTGAATTTCGACCATTTTATAATATACGTTCACCCCTGATATATGACGCGATAAAAATTTTCTTCTTTCAACCGGGGTATATGACCGTACCATGATCGAAGACCTGAGATGATTTTCCAGCGTTTTGATGGAAATCACAGTGAACTGAAAGTAATTCTGACTTCAGATGACTTCAATGCTTTTTGAAGGGACCAAATCGAGTTTAAGACAAAATGGTACTTTGTCGGCTTTGTGATCTTTTCCACATAAAGTAGTGGTTTTCCTGTCGGAGTTCTCGAGAAATTCCTTCAAGATGCACCTATTCTTGTCAACAAGTGAAGCGATGAATCTATCAGCTTGAGCAACAACAGGCTGCTCACGCAAGGTTCAGAATTCGGTGCAAGTCAGGCATTATTTCCAGGGTTTCATTGAATTCAAAACAAAGCATTCTGCTCTCTAGGCATATTCAAGCAAGTTCCTGGTGAAGTTCTTGCATTTAAAGAATGTGCTCTTTTGAAGCATTCGATTCGAAGAATTGAGAAATTGTCAGTTGTGCAGGAACATTGGATGATGCTTTCTCTATTTCTTGAACTTCTCGTACTCAACGTTGCTTCCTAACCCTATGTGCAAAAATCAATAATTTTGATCGATATCGATTGCAAGCCAGTCAGAGAATTTCGTGGGACAGGAGCGCACATACATATCTAGCAATATTTTACCACATTATACTTGTTTACGTAGATTATATTCAGAACACAACTACTTAAAAGGTTATCGTATAGGTAATAATTTGGATATTACGCTTCACTCCCATAAAAGGACACAAAGTCTTGCCCATTATGGTCTGACTTTGAAGAGCTGGGCAAAATTGAACAGTTTCCATGACAACGGAGCTTAGTAGAGTTTTCGAAAAGGAAATAGCAAAAAGTGCAATTGGCCGAAGAGGGTCAGGGATCTCACAGAATATGGAAATGATGATGGGCTGTCGATGTGTAGAACAACTTGAAAAGCTTGCATCATAGAGAGTCAATGGAATGCCTTGAAATTCTTTTTTTTGATTCTCACCAGGGTTTAATATGATAATGATATAATAATATTATGATATAATATAAGAGGACCCATAATGACATAATTTTTGTGTTTTTTATACATCCTAACTCAAAATTTACATATCCTCCTAGGCTCGGTAGTCAGAGAATACCGTATGGTATTTCTGAGAAGCTTAGAAGAAACTTTTTCGCACAAATGAACGTGCACGCCGCTAACCGTGACACTGATCTATTAATTTAGTTCCACCTTTGATTTTGAAAGTGCGTAACCATTCCTGACATTGTCTTTCTCCGATTTTTCTTTCAACAAAGAAATGGTTAAAAGCACAAATCATGATAATTTGGGTAATTCAGATTATGACGAAAAATGGAAGATAAGATGGGAAATAGTGCGATAAAGGCGGTGAAACTGCTCGAATCGGTGTTTCCGAAGTGAAAAAAGGCTTCGAAAAGTCCTTGAAAAGGGGGCTGGACGAGTAAGGGACCAGAAAAATGGAGAAGAAGGGGCCCTTCGGACGAGCTATACAATGTGTGTCATTGCGTACGTGGGGGTCCTGGTGCGAATAACTGACTACGGTAAGCAAAAATTCATTCACTAATACGCAAAGTTGTTAAAAAATCTCTAGTAAAAGCAAAAATATCCCACCTTTTCCAGCCTCTTGGAGTAGAAAGTTAAATTATGGACCGCAACAACAAAAATAATATTAGAGAGCAGAAGAATAGGAGGAAATCATCGGCTCACTACTCGGCGATCAGCTGATTGTGTGTGGGTCCTACAGCGAGAATTAGCTAAGTGTATCGCCTCGACACTCTTCTGACGTGACATCGATCGAGGAGCGGAAAAGCGACTCAAGACAGCAACGGGGCTTCCACAGTACCCTAACCGTCGGGATTGTGGGAGCGAGGGGGTCCCTTCTACCACTCATGGGGGCCACTGAGTATATCTAACCAGGGAGGGGTAGTCTACTTATCTTAGAACTTTCAATTCAGACCCAGATAAATCGATAGAGTTTTGAATGCTGTTTACGAAAATGGAAATTAAAACTGCAAAATGATTCTCCTTAAAAAGTTATGGGGGCCCGAATTTTGCTCGACAGTAGTATCAATTGTCTAAAGAAGTGTCAGAAAACGTTTAGAGAGCCTTTGATAAAATGAAAAACACTTTGCAACTTTGCAAAAGTGCAGACATGGCGGGGAGGGACCCCTCATTTCACTCCCACGAAGCGTGACCACCACCACTAGGTCACGTGGGCGTTTGCTATGGAAGTGACGAATGCGCATTTCCAATTGATACTACTGTCGAGCAAAATTCGGGCCCCCATAACTTTTTAAGGAGAACCATTTTGCAGTTTTAATTTCCATTTTCGTAAACAGCATTCAAAACTCTATCGATTTATCTGGGTCTGAATCCAAAGTTCCAAGATAAGTAGACTACCCCAACCTGGTAAGGGAAGGACTCAGTAACCATTTTTATCGTGAACCTTGCCTTTAACATGGCGGAGTGTCTATGCTGCCGTCCATCCTTGCAAAGTACAACATGACCAGTGTTAATATCATGATCATCCACCTACATTTTTACGAAAGAACTTTTACTTTGACTAAAGTAAAGAAACGGGTATTCAAACACAAACAAAAAACACTTCTCTGCAAACAACATGCATCAACGTGAGAATTTCAAGAAAGCCGGCTAGCATTCACTTCTGAATTATCTATTCACACAGAAAAAAACAATTTTGGTGAAGATGATTTATGTTCACGTAATCTCGACATTGTGAATGATGTTGTTGAATCCACAACCCCCACTTTGTAATTGAGAGGCAACAGCTATGATACATAGGCTGCTTTCATAGTCCGCAGGCAGGCGCGCAGGCGCGCTGGCGCGCAGGCAGGCGCGCTGGCGCGCTGGCGCGCAGGCAGGCGCGCTGGCGCGCTGGCGCGCAGGCAGGGGCGCAGGCAGTGCTAGGGGGGAGGAGGGAGGCAGACAGTGTAAGGCAAACAGTCCACGCCCCTTCGAAGGTTGTTTGTTTTCAACCCCTCGAAGGGGCGTGGATGTTTGCCTCACACTGTCTGCCTCCCTCCTCCCCCCTAGCACTGCCTGCGCCCCTGCCTGCGCGCCAGCGCGCCAGCGCGCCTGCCTGCGCGCCAGCGCGCCTGCGCGCCTGCCTGCGGACTATGAAAGCAGCCATACCGTCTGGGAGTGGGTACTACCCATCCATTATCGACCGAGCCAGTCGTATTTTGTAGCAGTTCTACGTCGTAATACACGCTTGCAGTCTTTTACATTTCTAGAAACGCTTTTCTCCAAGAGGAAGTGTGATACAGTATTTAGCTCCCGCTTAGCTTCATCAACAGAACGGTGCTGTGTTAATGTCAGTTGCACAGTCTGGTCTGTCAACAATTAA
This sequence comes from Haemonchus contortus, assembly GCA_000469685.2. Lineage (NCBI taxonomy): Eukaryota > Metazoa > Nematoda > Chromadorea > Rhabditida > Trichostrongylidae > Haemonchus > Haemonchus contortus. The sequence continues at coordinate 40,094,754 of LS997565.1, forward strand.
CTCATTTATTTTTGGAATTATATCTATAATTCTAAATGTATTCTTGATCTATGTGGTAAGAAAAAGGGCAGGTCGATTATTCGGTGCTTATAAGCATACAATGACTGCTTGTGCTGTATTCGACGTGATTTTCAGTATTATTTATATTATATGCAGTCCAGTGAGTGTATTACAATTGGGCAATGACTTTATGATTATTAGAAAAAACCTTTAAAACTGTATGATTTATTCGAAGGTCTCATTCATTCAGCCACTAATATAACATTTCAAAGTTTCCATGGGCATTCTCCTTAGTCACTACTTATAAGCAAAGTTACAAATATGGGAGGAAATGAGAGCTCTAAAGGCATAAGTCACTGTGGAAATAGTTTCTGAGATATTTTTTAGGAATGTGCCTCTAATCCTCTCGGATAGGGCAAGGGATGATGACTGGTCGAAGAACGTCTCAGATATGGCGTAACAAAGGTTTCAGAGCCGGTTTTGCTGAGGTACACACCCAAGGTGGAAGAGTTCTCATTGCGTTGTAGAGGGCAGAAAGACGGGGGAAATTATGGGTGTGTGTCAAGTCGTGCGTCCGAGAGTGCGCGCGGCAAGTTGCGCGGCGAAGTTCGTGGCGAATTTGGACGACTCCGGCGCCTATCATTGGGGCCCAAATCTGAAGTAGGGTAGATTAACAAGGTCAGCTGATCCTACTACTCTACTGTACTTCAAAATTGGGCCCAAATAATAGGCGTTGAAGTCGTCAGAATAGGTATGAACTTCGCCGCGCAATTTGCCGCGCGCACCCTCGGACGCACGACTTGACCGTCCCCCGGAAATTATTAGTGATTTTAATAATCGTCACTAAGGAGCATACATTTCCATAACAGCTGATTTCGACGATTTCAGCAAGTATCGGTGTTCCTGATTTAGCTCATTTGCAGACCTTTGCGGCTACTCGTGAAAAATCAGCCTTGTTGATCGTCAATGGTGGTTTTGAGTTGCCAACAACATGGGGACGCTCAATGATAGTGGTTTTCGTACTTTTGCTCTGCAATTCTATCGTCATACCACCGTGTTTATTTGTCTTTCGATATTTGCAAATCTGCAGGTCATTAGTCGCTCGGTCACTTTACTTTCAAAATTGAAACTCACATTCATGGTCCGATGATCGGATCCCGGATGCCAAGCATGTCTTCCAACCCTCCTGGTTTGGTTAATTGCTGCCAGGCTCGTCTGGTAGGGTAAAAGAATATTAGCGTAGTTATCAGACGACTTGTACATCGGCTATCAACTGCATCAACGAGTATGTGACCTATACAAGTCATTGTATAGGCCACATACTCGTTCAAACGCTACCATGATCTTGAGTAAAAGTCGAGTGCACAGCTTGACTAGCGCCGAAAAACTTCACCTTTATCGTTCAGTAAGCCAATGTTACAATAAAGAGGTTGCGATTAAAAGGGAAGTACATATAAACTAAAGTGTTCGGTGTTAAGCCATGTTTCCAAAGTGTCTGACAAATTCGACCTTCAGGGTGGGTACTGGCACTGGAGGCACAGACAGTCTGTTCTGTGCTACAAACAATTCACGCTCGAGCAGTGATTTCAGTGCTGTTATCCTTCCACTTTATCATAAAGATTAAGCTAGTATCTAAATGTGCCCAAGGAAACTAGTCTACCCTAATTGGAGTTCGGTCTCCAAACTGGAGAAGGTGTGCTGCCTACTTTTTCTTGGGAAGCGCTCCAATCTATTAGTTCCACCTTGACCTAGTGAGACCACAACGGTCACGAATAATATGTTTTTGTGAATACAATGGACAACTATAAACAATAAAATCCGCTGAGTTCACCTTTCGACACTTCAGAACAAATTGCTTGGAACAGCATCATCAGTTACTACGCTTCTTATTCATTATAGCCTTTCTTGTGTCGTCGTTGATATGTGGAATGATATGCTTCGCTGCATGGCCTACGGATTCCGATATAGAATACTTTACAAGTATTGCCTATGATATAAATGTAGAAGGAAACTTCACATTCTTGGTCGCATCGTTACAGGTATGGGGCTTACCTTGAATTTTATTTCCTTAGTTTTGGTATTGACTAAAGTTCTGAGTTCCATTTGAAATCAGCAGCGCTATGAGGCAGCATGAAGTGAACCATACTGCTATAGGCAAAAAGTTATACGGATCCTTATATTAAAGACAGTTCCGACCAGAAAAATCGGTTGTGGAGTTGGGGCAAGAGAAAAGTGTCCTGCTCTTGCATCAACCTATTACCAGTTTCTGTGCGATTACCATGTCAAATGGCATATTTTAAAGAAATGCACAATTACATGGTATATATAATTTGGTGACCTAACTCATTCACATCGGAATTTGCAATCAGCGCAATAGTGCTCCGACTAAAAAATGCTTCAGAAGGATGGATCTTACTACAATGAACTCCGAAGTAACACAATGTTCGCTGGTACGATTGCTGTGACTTTGTTGCTGGTAGTAGCAATGGTCACGATAATTTTCTGTGCAAGACGAATTACAGCCACAGTGAAGAAAAACGCCTCCATCAACACTCGTCGACTTGATATGCAGCTACGCAAAACGCTATTTGCCCAGGTGAGTATAACCAAGTAGTCAACAAATAGGTATGTCGAAGAATCGGCCATCGATAACATATTGTTGAGGTTTATGTTTATTTCTTGATGCTTTAGTATGTTATGTCCTGCCTTTGAAGTTTCATCTAACCGCTGTTATGTTAGCTATTTATCCAACCAATACAGACCATGGGTCTCTTTAATATCTTTCTTCTGATCTTTTCACGCCATATTCTTGATCTCTGAGGAAATCAAAATGCTGGAATCTTGCAGGGTGGTTGACGGACTTCTTAAACCAGGTCGTCGCAGAGAACAAGGTGCCTGAGAACTGGCAACAGAGCACAGCGACCCCTATCTGGAAGAAGAAGGGCAGTCCTGGAGAATGCGCTTGCTACCGTTCAATTCGCCTGCTCTCGCACAGCATGAAAAACTTTGAGCGAATTGTGGACAGTCGTATCCGTGGCATCGTCGAGCTGTCCACCAATCAGTGTTGTTTTGTGTCTGGTTGCAACACCATTGATGCCATACACGCCACTTGCTTTCTACTAGAAAAGCATCGCGAAAAACGAAGACCGGTACATCTTGCCTTTCTAGACTTGAAGAAGGCTTTCGATCGCGTTCCGCATGACGTCATATGGTATGCCTTATGACAGCATGGCGTTCCCGAAGAGCTTATTAAGCTTGTGCGCATCCGCATCCTTCCGGCTCCATGGTCGCTTCCTTATGCGGATGACGTGATGCTCGCCAGCGAAGACAAAGCGAGCTCGAGTCACAGGTGCAGACCTGGTCCGACCGTCTGGCTCAGGTTAAGCGTTAAAAAGACTGAGTACTTGACCACTGATTCGAGCTAGCCAGACTCTTTTAGGATTGATGGCACTCACACGGGCAACAACCTTCAGTACCTTGGATTGGCAGTTGCGTTTGACGGCAACCTGGGTTTTGAAATGAATTCTCGCGTGAATGCAGCGTGGTTGAAGTGGCCCTCAATGACTGGCGTACTCTGCGATAAGAACATCCCTGAGCGTCTCAAATCAAAAATCTACAGAACCGTCATCCGGCCGGTCGCGATTTACGGCGCCGAGTGCTGGCCTACGACCAAAGAAGTAGAGCTCGTCTCAATGTGATGGAGACCAAGATGCTGCGCTCTACAGCCGGAGTAACACGACTAGACCGCATTAGTAATGACGCCATCAGGGAGCGATTCGTTGTAGCGCCCATTGTCCATAAAATGCGCGTAGCCCGTCTCCGTTGGTATGGCCACGTTCGCGGATGAAGACAGTGTTCGCAAGATCGGTCTCAACTTAAATGTGTCCGGAAAGCGGCCTAGAGGGCGCTCAAAGCACCGATGGCTCCATACGTTGCACGAAGGCATCAAAACGGTTAACATCCATCCCGATCAAGCGTACAATCGGGAGAAGTGGCGTCAACATATCAGAAAAGACCCAGCCTACATGCGGGAGAGGCGCCAAAGAATAAGAAGAAGAAGATTCTCGATCTCTGAGGGGTATATAAAGCCAGCCATTGAATGCTCAGCAAGTCTTTGTTCGAAGTCCCGAGGACAGCCGTCTGACTGTTACAAATTACTACGTAAACCGAATACTAATAATCGTACTGTACTGTACTGTATAAATTCGCGCTTGGCAAAGAGTAGAAGAAAGACAAGTTTTACTACAAGGTAAGTTACTGTGGACTGCCACAGATGCTATCGGGGGGAACCAAGGCACATACCATCAAAGCATTTCACTAGACAAAATGATAAAGAATTAGTTCTCAGGTTATTTCGTATACGCACTTCTGAATAAAAAATTACTTATAGGCACTCCACCCACATAGTTTTCACTTCCTGCTCACAAAATTGAGTACGATCCGACGTGTACGTCTCGGAGTGAGAGGCGAAGTATCCACACCCTCCAATAGCGCTGAAAGAACTCTTCTGGCTTTAGGTGTGCATGTCGGCTAGCCGGTTAGGGGCCCCTTATCGTACCCTATCTAGGCCGATGTAAACCCAACAGTGTCCCTTGCGCTATTTTTGAGGTCACCAGTTTATACCACGGAGGGAACCCAGAAACCATTTAGCCTTGAAGGCTCAGTTCACGATAATTTTGGGTAATCCAGATTATGATGAAAAATCGAAGACAAGATCGAAAAAAGGTAAAAAATCTGCGTGAATCCAAAGTGAAAAAGGCTTTAAAAAATCGTTAAAATGGGGGTTGGACGAGAATGAGACCAGAAGAATGAAGAAGGGTAGAGCGATTGGACGAGCTACTCACAGTGCGTCATTGCGTACGTGCGGGTCCTGGTGCAAATATCTGACTACGGTAAGCAAAGATACATTTACTTATAAGCATAAGTAAACCCTAACCGCCAAGATTGTAGAAGAGAGTCCCTTCTTCCACCCATGAGGACCACGTAGTATTCCTGAGGGAGCAACTCAGTAGCCATTTTTATCGTGAACCGTGCCTTCAAATGAGAGCTACTGCTCTGACCTAAAATAAACCTTTCGAGCACACTTACGGTGGTCCACTTTGGTACTGATCAGTTTCTCCATGCGAACGGTGATGACAGGAACACACGTATACAGAACAAAAAGATACAATCCAAATCATTCAAGATACCCAAACGTTGTGCAAAGTCAGTTTCATAACGTTACAGCATAATACTGCACTGCTTGCATTGCACAAATTATATCTTTCTGCTCATTTTCGAGGCTATACTTGAATTGTTGTCGGATGGTTTTCAGAGAAATGTTCACAGCTTTAGGCAGCTTCACCGTTCCTCCTCCTGCACACGCCATTCTACATTTCTGTTCTTGGACCATTATTGGATGCGCAAACGGGAGAGTCATCAAACTATTTTCCGTTTCTTTTTGCATGGTGTCCAGCTATTAATCCTCTTTTGACGCTCTGCATTGTCACCGATTTTAGGCGATTTGTTATTTCTTTGTTTAAAAGGAGTTGGCAAATAGCTCCGTCAACCACTGGTTTACGCTCAACGACTGTTGTGTTCAAATAAAGTCATCGTTGCCACAGTTTAAAGGAATCTTCGACGTCAAATCTCAAATCTTTCATGGGAATAGGAATATACTAGATTATTCTATTGTAGTTCTGATCCTCTTCCGGACCTACCATTGTATATTGCTATGGCAACAGCCCAATAAATAAATGAATAAGCAAGTAAATCGCTTGCAGTTTTTCTCTACTATTTAGAAGAAGCAATCCCAAATTTCGTGGCTTCAATTGCACTGCATATCATGGTTCATTCGCACCTTTGACTGTAGGAGGACGCAAGAGCGTCGAGCGCCTGCGCTTGACCCTCCTCTATTAGGTTGATGCATAATTATTGCTGATTTTTTTCAAGCAAATTTTTCTTAAAGAAACTATAGAAATACTAAGCAAAGACATATTCAAATAATTACTCCGGAACTTATTCACCATCTACGTCAAGCACTGCTTCCCATTGATTAGTTAGTCGGAACCCTAAAGCGAAAAAGTTTTGGTCCTCACGAGTGATCCACGCGTTGACATCGGCCATCAAGTCATCCAAATCGACGTAACTTCTATTCTCTAGCCATTTTTTCGATGAACGGTTGACGAAATAATCCATATAAGTTTCTGCTGGTGAATATGGCAGATTTAGGGGCAGATCGCATTTCTTGGTTGGTTCTGGCTCATTGTTCGATCGCCGAAAAATTGCTGAGATCGCGGAATGACCGTGCCACCTTCCAATCTTTCTCGAAGTAGTTAAGCCTAATTTCGCGAATATGCGGATGGTTTTTTGAGTATATTCTTGTAGAGAAAATCAAGTAGATCATCTCTAGAAAGAACCCCCGAACTCAATATTCAAATTCTATCGAGCGAAAAAAAGCCGAGAAAAAATCCGCAATAATTATGCATCAACCTAATAAAAGGTACAACTAGGCAAACATCATTCAAGGATCAATTCACAACAAGAATCGTCATTCCGATAAGCGGACACCTCGACGAGTCCGTACTTGGTGGATCCGGTATTCCGATTAACCATCTTTGAAGCTTCCAGTGCAGCAAGTAACTGACCACTACTGATTCTCATTTCAGCTTATAAAAATCAGAGCTGTCGACTTTCACTGAATTAAGCTTTATTCAGACTAAGGCAAAACAATAAACGTTTGCTGTACAGAAGAGAAAAGACCCCATAGCACTGTGTGATCAGCCAATGCTCATATTTCGAAGATTGTGCAAAGCAATTTGTGTTGCCGAGGCATTATAGTGAAGATATGGATGTATTCGTTCTTCGGGACTCAACGAGCCCACGACGACAATCACGCAAAGTAGCAAAATAAAGGTAAGCCATGTGGCTATCATCCACATCTTCTTGCGTCGCATCACGCATTCACACATGCGTTTAGACTTTTCGTATGTGATCGCCGGTAAGCTGTATCGATAGATGGACATTCGCTCAGTTGACATCTGACGCCATTTTACGCGACGTACCCGTTGTGAAGATTTGAGATGATTCTCCAGCGTCTTGATAGAAATCACAGTGAACTGAAAGTAATTCTGACTTTAGAGAAGTTCGATAGTTTTTGAAGGGACCAAATCAAATTGAAGACAAAATCGTACCTTGTCGGCTTTGTGGTCTTTTATCCACATGAAGTAATGGTTCTCTTGTCGTGGGGAGTTTTCGAGAAATTTCTTCAAAGTGCATCTGTTCCTGTCTCCAAGGGAGGCGATAAATATATCGGCTTGAGCACCAACTGGCTGCTCACATATCTGAAAATAGCCAGAACTCGTTTTTACAAAAAGATTACACTACCAAGTTATAGAATTGGGTTTTCTTTAACTAGCAAAAGCTTTTGGGATACTTATCTACCGAAGCTCAGGTGTAAAATATCTTACAGGATGAGGTCGGAACTAAAGTAGTTCGTTGGACACTAGCAACGCTCTGATACACAGGAGCTGAAGATACTTGAGAAGGCCATGCTCAACAATGATGTACATATTTTCTGAACTGCAGCAATTCTTCCCAAGTATGGTGCATGAAGATGGCATCCTACAACACGTCACCCTCTGATTTCACAACCCTTCAGGAAGTGAATCGACAGGTACCACTAAGAGTACCTTTTCCTGGAAGGGGAAGGGGGAAGGATGAGGTAAGGGGAAGTTCATTTCTCACTTCCTTTTCAGGGTTCAAGAAAATGGAATTCAAAGGAGGGGTTCAGAAAAACAGTATAGGGTAGTGTGTAGGAAGAAGGGTTTCAGAGCTTGGTGCCAGTAGGGTCATTATTTCCAGTGCCACTGATTTCAAAACAAAGCATTCTGCACTCTATGCATGTTCAAGCAGTGTGGCCTGGTGAAGTTCTTGCATTTAAAAAATGTGCACTTTTGAGGCACTCGAATAAAAAAAACAACTGAGAAATCATGAATTGGGAAGGAATCTAGGATAATGCTTTCCTTATTTCTTGAAGTTCCCTAACTCAACGGTGCCTGGAGCGCTTCCCCACCTTCTGTACAAAAATCGATAACTCTGATCAATACTGCCAGTCAAAAATTTCATGAACAAACACGCGCACATACGTATCTGGTAATATGTAAACATATTATTCTTGTTTACGTGGATTATATTTTCAACACAGCTATTCATTAGGGCTGTCGTAGAGGTGCTCTTTTGTCATTGGGCTTCACGCCCTTGAAGGGGACTACAGAAGTCTTGCCAATTATGTTTTTTCTTTGAGAAGAATAGGGGAACGAAACAGTTTGCAATGAACAATAGCTTCCAAGAGATTTCAACAAGAAAATGGTAAAGAGCGTAACTGACCGAAGAAGGTCCAGGATCATCACCGTATATGGAAAATGTTGATGGGCTTGGTGGTGTAGAACAACCTGAAAGTCCCGCATCATAGAAGATACATGAAATGTCTCAAAAAAAGATATAATGGTGATTAATTAACATTTAAAATGATACAAATTGATGAAACTTCTGTATTTTAGTCCACATTAACTCTAAATTTACACATCTTTACTAGGCCTATTGTTAGTAGTAATCAGAGCGCATTCGTGCGGTATTTTTGTAAAGACAAGAACGTTCACATTGAATTAGAGGAGTTCATGAGGAATATCCAGAAGCAGCATTTGAAGAATCGTCGGAAATTAAGGCTTTCAGAAAAATATTGTTTTTGATACTCGATAATGAATAGCTCCCTCTTCCAAGGAAATGTTCTTTTTAGAGAAATCAGAAGAATCAAAGTAGAAAGAATCAACTAAATACCTTCTTGATCGTATTCATCATCATCTACATGTTTTCTTTCGGTGCTCAGGGCAGCATATCCATAGGTGATGTGAGGCTTGTCGTTTTCCCTTCGATCCCTAAGAATCAGATTATTTTTTTGTTTGTACCTCTGCCTTCTGTGAATATTAAATGTGACAGCTCCTCCCATGCATGTTTATTATTGAAGTGGTTGAGGTGTAGTCTGATAGCTATCAACTAGTTCTTCGGGGGAATGAAATCTTTTGTGACTTTCAAAGCCACAGGGGTGTTCGCACAGTTCAAGCGGATGCCGTACTAGGAAAGACCAGAAAGGAGAAATCGAGATGAGCATCTGTTTGTAGCAACTGTGCGCTGAGTAGAAATGCAAAAGCGGGTGGCCTAGTCGTGGGAAAGAACCAATAGAGAACAAAGTTTATGAAATATGATGAGCTTTTTAATCCACATCCTCCCCATGGATTCCTGTGGTTACAATTCGTCGTCCCCCTTTTTTGTCCTGAATTTTCTAATGGAGGGTTCAGTCATGGTTTCTGTCACATTAGACGAGGATTTTGAGCGGAATACCTTCTCCCCTTATGTAACATTTATAAAACCGATACATTGATGAGTAGAAACTAACCTAAAGCTCTCATACGGTCGTACGGTTATCCGTCGTTCGCTCATTCGTCGTGGGACACTGTAGCGTTTGTGCCAATCCCGTTTCGGGGCTTCAAATGCATCCTCGGCTAGTTGCTCTGGCCCCGGTGGAGACAGATTAATAGTCATCTAGAACAGGTCCGCAATAAGGCAGAAATCGAGGAATTTAGAAGACAACTAGTACTCTCGACGAGACAAATCAGCTAATTAAAGGAAATTCAAGTAGCGAAACAGGGCGAAGAGTCGAGGCTGCCAAAAAAAGAAGAGCCGGAAATTTTACAAAAGAGGCGAGTTGCAACTGATTAATGTGAAGGCTAATGTCAAGAAATAGATAGGCGAAGAATGAGGGACACTTTTGTGATATTTTCAGCGTAAACTGCTTACTCAGGCGGAGTAGTGTAGTAGCAAGTGGAGCACTATCACACACGTTTGGTTACGGGTTGGAATCCCCGGTCGACCGCTCAGGCTAACCAAAGCTTCTTCTCTCCAAGGTCTATAATTCATACAGACTGGTCAGGTAGAATAAAAGTACTGACTTGTACCGCGGCTGGCACCGAAAGTTATTGAAAGGGCCACAAACCCATTCAATCGGAACTATGACTCTGAATGAAGTCAAATGCGGTGGCGTAACCCCTAAACAAGATTGATTAACGCTAAATATTTTATCTTTTATCCTTCTCAAGTTTCCTATTCAAATGGTGCTCGAAGCTTTAGGACATGGGGAAAGAGCTGAAATATCGGGATCGTTACTTGGAACAGCAGATATCAATAGGAACAACAGAAAGACATGCTGGAATGGGAGAGGCAATTGCTATGGACAAGCACGTTGTGGCTCTTGCAAAACGATTAGTGAAACTGCACACGTCGGATGAGTGCACTTTCTTCGAGAATCGTAGATGGGCGTCAAAGTGGATCGGTGGAAAACATTAACTTTTGGGCGATATGCATTTGATGTAAACAACAATCAGGAACAAAAGACACACGTGTCTATTGAAGCCAGTCCCCGTCTATCCTACCCACTCTGACTTTTGCTAGAACTTCAACAACAAACAATGATTTCCGTCCTTCCAATATATCAGATTTCTGAACGAAAGCAGTAGGTACTCACATAGAAAAATACTGCAAGTAGTGCTATCGAAAGGTCTGTGCCTTCTTGAATTTGTTAGTGCTCAAAAGGTCTCAGGGTGGTGATACGAAGGATAAAAAATAAAAATCTTTGATGTAGATCAGACTTTCTGTGGGATGCGCACCCGCGTTCTACTTCCATTCAGGATAGTACAGATGATTGAACGGGTACGTAACCTATTCAAATTGGTTTGAGGCGATCACCTGATGAACACGTCAGTGTTTATATACCCAGACCAGTCTGGTACCAAGTAGCGACCAAAACGGTTGGAAAGTTCCTTTGGTCACGGATCATGTTGTTGGTTGTGCAAGCCCATGCATCCTCCCATTTTGATGCTAAGGAACAAAGTATAACCGAGCATAGGGTTCTTGACTTCATCGGGTTACTCATACAGGGGATTGAGGAAACAGGTGCGATCAGAGAGTTCAGAGCACATCTCGATCTCAAAACTAGTAACGTGGTCCCATGTAAAGTACAAGTCGATTCAGCTACCCAATGAAGGATGGATGATGATTTCGGTAGCTTGTAACTAACAAAGGCGACTGGTTAAAATTGTAGAGTTGAAAATTTTGGATGGTACTTAGGGAATTGAGAAGCTTATATGTTCCTAACAAAGTCTCAGGTAGTCAATTGCTCTATATCTTTCTATACATGCCACATTCACCGGCTAGTTGCTTGACTCCAATTTTGGGGGTGATGGATAGGAAGTCTGCACCCTGCGTTCATATAAAACTCACGAAAACCGGCTTTTGCATGGGCGGTATGATTAGGAATTGAGTAAGCTCCTTCCCAGAATCATGGTCTATAGACCTATTAGATGTGTACTCGGCTACTCATACAGTACGCCAGACAGTCACCCAGTTTACGTAGAACTCCTTCGTTTAACGCGGTAGTGGAGCTTAGGTGAAGGGTTCAAGGGGTTCACTGGGCTTAGTGGGAACCTAGTAATAAAAAAGTAGACGAGCCTCTGCTGTGAAAGCACTCTGGGCGTCACAGTAAGATTGAGACAGAACAAGTTCAGTAACTCTTTGTATGTTTCAATAAGGTGGGGGGACTACGTCTTCCCCCTTGTCGTTTTCGAAGGGAAAACGTGGGCGCTTACATGGCGCATATCTGCTTGACCGCGCATCATTCACGGGTAGGACCTACAGGTTAGAGAACCATTCCAGAACGTTTGGTGCGATGACGGACTGGTGTGTGATCGGCGTCGTAGGTAGGTGATGAGCAGGCTGACCATCGTTTATAACTTAAGAAGACATCTCTGGGAATGGCACCAACCATGTGCTCTATGGATACACCTCAAAACAAGTGTAAAGTTTTTGCTTCCCCGGGACTAGTTGGATTGAATCCCGCTGTCTAAAAGTCTTTCATTTCCGAAGCTTACAAGAGGATTTACTTCGTGTTAGAATGACGCTCCTATTGCATGTTGTTCGGAGCTTGTGGATGAACTGATTCCATTAAAGATGATTTGATTCACGAAATAAAAGATATTTGAAAGAGAGCTTCACAGTTCATAGGCCTAAATCGAGGCAGCTAGTGAAAAGTGGACCACTACAACTGCCTCTTAAGGCGGAGCGTCAATCGCTGTAGCGTGTGGTCAAACGGTCCTTGGCTCATGAATACAAAATAATATGACGAAAAAGGGCAACGATTGGAGGCAATATTGCTTCTATAAAAACGAAGTGCTTGGCCAGGAGATACGTTTCATAACAAGGTGTCCGAATGCATCCAGTCTACACTAGCATAACTATCGTGAGATATCATTGTCGAGGGAATCATCATATTATAATCATACATGAGAACGACTTCTTGTAGGACTTTTACGGCATGATGAGAGAATATGATTCCTAATGATAGCTTCTGATCCTCATAGTTCAGATGTTCAGCAAGGTCTGCTAGCAAGAACTCTTTTTCATCAGAAGCACTTAAGAGATTAGAGCATTCTTTTCTCAGTGTAAAGTTCAATGACTTTGACATCGAAGATGTACTGTAATAGCCTTTCTATCTACCTAGGAAATTCAGAGAAACTCGAAAACGAACAAGAGATTGACCTTAGGGACAATTTCCTAGCAAGAACCTGCTTTCACAGTGGACCTTTTCGTAATCTGTGAAGATGACACCCAGCAAGATCCAATATAAGGTGACATTTCCAAACTGAGAAAAAAGATTTGCAATTGCGTATTTCGCCCAAGAGTTTTAAAAATGGCACCTTCACAGGAATGACCGCCTCAGAGGTGTACAACTGAGAACGACAAGGTACGGTATCCGTCAGCTTGCCTTTTTTGCATGAATTTTCCATACCTAGCCTACAGCAAACTATGAACTGTCTTTCAACACAATAAGCCATTACCACGTGGGATTGTGATGGGATATTCCGAAGCAGTAGCTCATTCAAAAATTCATTCTTTACATCAGTTCCCGGAGGGCGCACGAAATAGAGCATGACATCATGGCGTAGAAAGAAGGGTTTGTAAGGCCCATTGAGCAATATTGGGCCACTTTTTTTGAACACAACACTCTGCATTTGTAAAGCCAAGCCATAATGGAATGTGCTTCAAGACAGCTAGCTGGTAATCTGAAGTTATCCGACTGTTCCTATCAAACAGTGACTTCAGCCCCCGTCCATATGGTATTGCTATGATGGCCTGGAGATACACAATTCATTTAGGCATCCACAGCACATATACTTGAGGCACATGCCTAGAACATGCCTAAATCCCACCAGAACTATTATACTTTCCGTCTGTCAATAATTGTCGATAAAGTTATTAGCGAAGCTGTATAGTTTGTACGCGACTTGTACTTCGCTGGCCTCACTACTTTATTGCCTTTAGATTTGTACGAAGCTCTAACAAAGCTCTCTTCCGAAAGCTTCATTACAAGGGAAAGTTGAGAATTCTCAAAAAGAAGAATGATGACAGTAATACTAGTAAATAAGTAGTGCGTGACGCCAATTCATTCAACAAAGGAAAAACACAAAATCGCACCAACAACCAGTTTTTGAAGTTTAAATCCAATATACGGGTTTGCACCTTGTCTCATCGACAAGGGCGGAGCTGTTCATTCTTCAAAATCACCTGAGAATAGCCTTGATATTCATAATGCAGACACAGAGATTGTGGCTCGTTCAGTCGTTTGTGTGGCAATGCATTCGAACTTGGTTATGTCGCTCATAGACCGAGCGGGCTCCTTTCTGGTTCAAGGGTCGAGGACTCCATTCAGCTGTAGCTGAGGACGTTGTTCCCTCGGAGACATGAGCCTTCTGTGATGGCTCATGCTCTCTAGGCTATCCCCTAACAACCAGGGAGGCTCTTAGCCTGTGTTACATAGTGCCAGTATCCGCATCAGGTCTTCAAGAAGAAAGGCTTGGCCATAGATCTCCCAGTAAACTGCCACGAGACATTTTGATTATGGTACAACTCTCAGACACTAACTACTACTCGAATGAGATTTATCTAGTCAAAACGTTACAACCGTTTTGAACAACCGACTGTGAGTGATCATGGTAATAGCAAGTGCCAAATGAAAGCTTTCCCTAATAGGTTTCACTGAGTTTGCTGTCTCTACATGTTTCTTCGGTCTGCAGTAAAGGGATGAAGCAATATTCATAGAAAGTGGTCAATAGACCGCATTCCCATGCCAAGGAACTCTATTCTTCATTACAAACTTATCTTGGGCAAGTCGCTGAGGGCACTGAACAAAAACGGACGCTGCCTGCATAACAAAGCCTGCCCATCGAGCGAAGTGAAACCTTCCTGAACCTGAGGTGCTCCCGATCGCAATCAGTGATGCAGTCTGTCTAGGAATCTTGAATATGATGAGGACTGTTGAAGTGAAGAACACTATAGCAGCCTCTGCTCCGGCCAAATAAAGAATTGCGAGGTAGACATAGATACAAGATATCGAGCAAGCGATAGCAAACCACGGATGACAAAGGCGAAATGGTTATCCTAGTCCCAATATATTACATGTGGACAGCTAATATTGCTAAACAAAAAACAAAGGATCAAATACTAGGAGGTTACTACGGACGGCGCGGAGCGGAATGTTGAATTATGAGTTATCAGAAAAAAAAACGATTAGACTATAACCAGATATAAGGACGTTTGATAGAATTAATCCACCTGAGCGAGATCAAATATTTGATTTTCTTTTTTATGAACCCATTTATAACCCGTAAAACAGCCTTTGAATGAGTAATTACTCGTTTACAACATGCGTATTTGGAGATGGCTAAGGGAGCTGGCAGAAGTTCATGTGATCTTCGGTTTCCCCAGAAGCTATGTCCGGAGAGACTCTTTGCTTCGTAGGACTACTACGTCTAAAATTACAGCGAGGTAAATATTAATAAAAAGGCAGGTACCTCCTCGATGAACCAGTTGAGTTCGGATGATTTATAGACATCAACACAGAGGACTCTGGCTGAATTAGTGCGAAACCTTGGCAGCTGGTTATGAGTTAAGCAGTATTATAAAATTGAATGATGTCCAAGTTGTAATAGAAATCCAGAGAGCAGCATAATGTCAAACAGCAAGCCAAAGTACTTTCAGAGATATTTTTGAAGCAAAAGCAGTAATCCAAAGAAAGCATGGACTTCTCAGAAGCCATTTAGGCGACCATTAGGCTGCCAACCAAAAAACTTGAGGACAGCGACGAGTCCGAAAACATTTCGATAGAATGTTTGTTGAATTTCGAAGATTTTCAAGAAATGATACGATTGGATAGAAGAATGATCACCTTTTGGCGTTGACTAATCCCATTTGTGGGATGCGCCCTGCATTCGACATTCATTCAGAATCTAGTGGCGTCCTGAATGCGTACTTGGCCTAAACAACGAATCGCAGTGCTCAGCGGAGTACAAATCGGTGCGAGAAGCCCTAGTTGGCTTGAGCCAGGATTCGATTCCCAGACAATTGAAATGAACGGACTTCGACATCGTTCACTTGTGATCCTTGCTGAACGATTCGATTCGCTGCCCTAGACCTACCCTGAACACTCTAATTAGATAGCTGTCGTGAGCCGAGCATCCAGACAATCTCAGCATCTCAAAGAAACATTTCTTGTACAATTTTGTTCCGAAAAATCAAAGTCGTATTGGTTGATCAATTTTAAACATTTATGAGTTACTTGCCTACTGAAAAACAGACGGTTACGACGGCGATTACAGACAAACTCTTTCAGTAAGACTAAACTTTGGGTTTCCTTTCCAAATAAAAAAGGCAGATTGGGCTCGGACTGCTCTTATATGCTAATTCAGAGGTCCGAATCGGTCCAACCTACACTTTGTAGTTCCATAAACGACTCTCTTTTCCTACAGAGTAGGTATAGGCTTATTAGGAAACATGCGTAGCTGTTTTTGAACAGGGCTCAGTCCCTACCTATAAAGAAGGAAGCAGAGCTCTATTCATGACGTCGCTCTGTCTTCAGACTCCTCCTAGTTCTTCGGTGTTTTCAAGTGCATGTCGTTTCATTAGGGCGGTTTTTCACATGATTGCAAGATAATGAGAAAATCTTTGGGCACCGCTAGTTTTCCGAGCTGCACTGCTGGGAAAAAACTCATTGAACTTTTCTTGGCAGAAATCTCGTCCAAAGTATTGAAGCGAGCCAGTTCATTGTGGGTGAAACAGAGCTAAATATGAATGTCACGATGAATGAAGCAACCAGCTGGTTGGTTGTCGGCTTCTGGTTGTGGCCGCCGGCGGAAACCAAACTTTGCACTCTTACTGCCCCCCACATATGTATATAGGTTGTTTCTCAACCGGACAACGCCTAATAAAGCATTCTCTAGTAATTTCTAATACTAGAAAATATCAAAAATGATTTTTATCGTAGACTAGGCCTTTGAGAGGAAATTTCGAAAAAGGATGAAGAGAAATTAATTGAGTTCTTTGGGTAGTTTTATGGTAAGGGAAGGAATCTGAGTAAATAGAAGTAAATTAGCGGAACGAGTTCACTACACGAATAAATCACCTATAGCAGTTGAGACAGCAGAAGGCTAACTGAGAAACGACGACAACAAGCACTAGCGAGGTAGAGTTCATGCTTTGCGGCTGGTAACCTCAAAGTTCAATGATTAACAGAATTTCGTTCGACTTTCCGAAATATTCAGAACGCCGAGTGATTCAGGGGAGCATTTCCGCTGGCCAATTCATTTATGCAGCCAGCGGTTGTTGAATGAGATGCGATTCAATTACCACGAAGACGTCTCATAATAGTAGTTAGACAAAAAACGTAAATTAAATTTCTTTGAAGCATTCACTGAATGATTGGCATCCCATATTCAGGGCACTTCTCCTCCATTCATCATCAGGGATGTTGTAATCGGCCAGTAATTCGAACTGCACTGCACTTGAATGCACTATTTGTGGCTGATGAATACCCTTGCTATATACGGTAACAAGCTCGCGTCTGTCCGTCTCTTTGTCTGTCTGTCTGTCTGCCTGTCACTTTCTCTGTCTGTCTGTCTGTCTGTCTGTCTGTCTGTCTGTCTGTCTGTCTGTCTGTCTGTCTGTCTGTCTGCCCGTCTGTTCGTTTGTCTGTCTGTCTGTCTGTCTGTCTGTCTGTCTGTCTGTCTGTCTGTCTGTCTGTCTGTCTGTCTGTCTGTCTCTCTGTCTGTCTGTCTGTCTGTCTATCTGTCTGACTGGTTGTCTGTCCGTCTGCCTATCTGTCTGCCTGTCTGTAACGAAATTCCATATCAGCTGAAAGAGCACCTGAGGAAGTTGCGGTCAAGTTTGAGATGAGTTGGGCATAGGCAATATCAACGGAACAGATGTGGAGTCAGCGTAAGTTCACCCACGGGCCAGGACATGTAGCGGAGTGGGATGGACAATGGGCAAAGCATCCTGATCTCGTTTCTAACAGCTCAGACACAGAGAAAAATGAGCAAAAAAGTGGATTGAGCCAGCAAATGAAATGAAGGCGACCCATACTCGGTGGGCGGAACGTTTTAACAGTGGGTTGTACTTTCCACTCGTGTTCGTAATTCGATTCCACTACAGACCATACCCACATTCCTTAGTGGTCAGGTTCACGCCATATAATCCAGTGGAACGCCTTTAAAGCGCTTTTTGCTATGATGTAGTCGTTGAAGTACGTTGTCCAGCTGATTTTCCATGGGGAACCGCAAAGCAATGGAGAGCTCATAGAGTTCTGACTCGAGTAAAGGGGTTAAAGAGAATGCAGAAGACATTGGTTAGCTTCTTTCAGGATGCGCCGCGCATTCGGCTACGTAGCACACTGGATTCACTGTCACTGTATGGTAAGAAGTACTAAAGACATTGGCCATTTCAGTGTTCCCTTCCATCCTCCTGACAGGTCAGACATCAAGGAATAGGTGTAGTAAGATTGTAGCCTCTTCAATTCCTGGGGCCCACTGATTCTGTAGCTGATAGTGAAGCTTGTTACCATCTCACTACCTTTGCAATCATTTCCAAAAGTCAAATAGATGATGTCAGTCAGTCAGAGCAGTAGCTCCAACCTGGAAACTCTGCAAAAATAGCCTCTTACTTAGACCATGGAGCTGACTGAGATCATTCAGAAAGCTGAATAAGCTTTTCTGGACAATTGATTTTGGACAAGTCAGAGTAGTTCTCAAGAAAACTCCAGAAATAAAATAAAAGTAAGTAACACCTGCCGAAACATTCACATCACCTGCCAAATGACTACTTCCTAAAACAAGTGCTCCCGACCGATCCTCCCATACAGACACGTCGAAATTCATTGATCACATGAAAAATGTAGAAGAGTAGCCTTGGTAACAGAGGAACTTGGAACTTCGAAATTAAAGGCAGAACTCAAGATTGGTCGTCAGGCGGATTTGATTTATTGCCGGTGGGTGGCCAACTAGCATACAAATTTCCTGATTAATGCCTGCTTCCGAAAATCAAAGAAAGAAAAGGATTTACTCCATAAATTGGTGAGGAGTGGTAGTGAGCCAAAACCAGCCCACACATAGGCTCAATTGGAAAGGGCCTAGAAGGGCAATGGCTGTTTTATTGTTCGGAGGGTTTGATCAGCGCGTTCAGCAGTTCCGAACCGAACCGTCACTGAGGATCTCAAGAATAGAGAAGTTGATAAGCAGAGCAATGAAATACCTTCAGTAATTGTAATAATAACTATTACAACAGTAATAATAATGATAATAATAACTATTACACCAGTAATAATAATGATAAATACAGTAAATATGATAGTAATTACAATTACAACTGCAACAGTTTAGTTTGAGTAAAAGTCCAGTCATTAGGACCATTCAAAACAAGTGCTCTATAAAATCAGAAAAGGTCCAAGAAACAGGGGGCTACCTCAGTGCTACCCAAAGGTGGGTAGGCGTAGAGATGACCCAACCATGCAATAGATTCTACCCTCCTTCGATAGAGGGCATACTCATTCGAAGACCACATAGCTCCACACTGGCATTTTGAACGATGTTGGCTGACAGATAAATTGCTTTTCCAAGGCCAATAACAACATTCATGGCGAGGGTAACATTCAAGCTTGAACAGCCAAAGATCTGAGATTACATGCTGCAGTTTTTCGAACAGGGCCTCGCTGAGGAGGTGAGAGGGATGTCATTCAATCTTGAATGGAATGCCGAATTGAAATGGACCGAATCGGCTTTGCGATCATCGCATCTGATTACCAGCTTGATATCATTTTTGAAAGGGTCTGCCCTTCTCTGCTACAGTAGTAGAGGACGAGAAAGGGGGGGGGGGTACCGAAAGAACTTGCGTGAGAAAAGATCAGGTGTTGAAAGTACACTGATTACAACATCAATATAGAGGAGTAGGCAAGTATCAAAAGTCAGAACAGCAGCTCTCTAAGGACTGTTATTGTAATTAATAAGGCGGAGGTAGTGTAGTGGCAAGTGGCGCATACCGAAGACGTATGGTCACAGGTTTGAAAACCATACCGATATCCGCCTACATCGACCGAGCCTTCCATCATTCAGGGTCTATTAATTGGTATCAGACTTGTCTGGGAGGATAAATACACTGATTGTACATCAGCAACCGCAAATGGTTGTGTAGACCACATGTGCAGTCAAATCGACACTACGATTTTGAATGTGAGCCGAATGCGGGGAGCATCCTACAGACGGTGATGATCTCCGCCGAAGGACTTCATCTTCCAATTTTTGGAGCTTTAATGTAGTTGAAAATAATTATAAGAATAATAAGGATAAACATGAGTTGCAAAAACTGAAAAAAAAATTCGAGGGATGCGATCTTTTCCCAACTCTTCTTTTTCTTTTCCTCGTCGGGTTTGTACCTTCCTTTCCCGAGAATCACCCACCCAAGGGCTTATCCATATTTAGACAATCAATTCCTGTTGGAAGGATGAAATGAACTCGACCACCCATAAGCTAATTCAAACAATAAGGAATGGCTTTCGGGAAAGTACATGAATGCATGCATTTAATTACATCGAACAAGCCAGTAATTAAACCAATAATCTCATAATCATAGGCTGTCCGCTCACATCTCGCAGGATCGGATGCACCATGGAGGCGGAAAAGCCATTCAGCAGATGCAAATGTTAAGCTGTAAGCATCCTTTGGCTCAGTCGGCCATGCAAATTGTAGGGGCCCCTAACAGCGTCGGCGTATAGGCGGTGAGCAGGAGACTACCTTAGTTCAGAACAAAATTGTTCTTCTTGATGGACTGCTCAAGTTCGGGTAATGGACCCACTTCAGATACTCAACATTACTTTTCAGTTGCTTTGAGGGAAACCCAATGTCAAACTTGGCTGAGTCAAAATTTTGGGTAGCAAAAACCCTTAATATTGCTCTAGCCCGGCTGGTCCGGAATCATTCATTACTGAGAAGGTGGAAATTTTGGGCAAACTTGCTTATGAATATAAAGGTTAAGGAGATTTCCATCAATACCCTAACTGCAGGCTTTTCAGTGAGAAGACAAAGGTCTCGAAGCGGGACCAAAGCAACATCATTACCTCAACCATATGTACTGGAAACAAAAACGGGGCTTCTTAATGGGTAGCCATAAAGCACATTAGGTTGAGCAGCTGTTTCTTCAACCTCATCGGAGAGTCATTGCTTCCAATGGAATCCTGCTCAATAAATGTGGGACAGAAGACATTCATCCGGGATATAATTGTAGTTCCAATGAAAACATAAAAGAGACTGTAACGGCCCCGAGAAGTCCAGAGAAGAGTTTTGTATGAAAGGGAAAAAGGAGGGCTTAGAGAAGCATTCGCTAAGCATCATGAAAGAAATACATTCAAAGTGATACAGGGGGTATCGAGGTTTGTACATAAGTGGCGCATCATGATCCGCGGTTCGGATCACGTATTGATACTCGAGCCGACCAAGCTTACCCATCCTTGCCGGTTGATTGGTACCAGACAAGCCTGGAAGTATTAAGGCATTGACTTGTGACACGTCCAAAACGCCACTATGATTCCGAGGGATTGATTAACGTCATAGATGTCTTTTCGGAATTCATGTTAAGAGTACCAAAAGTGAGTTTTCTAGGCCCTGAAGGCATGGGAACTTCCGATGGCTGCAGCCACTTCATATCGCAGGAGAAGGAGCGACTTAAATGTCTCTTCACTTATTAATCTACCTGACTGATAGGCTAATCTTGGTTTGGCATTCTGCTTAAAAATCTCCAGAAACACATTACAACACACTTCTGTCGGCATCGATACATTCTGCCCTTCACTTCACTAATATACAACCTCTGAAGTGATTCGTTGAGCCAAACATCGGACAGGATGCAAAGCAAGCTGTTTTATCTTTCCTGGGGAAGGCTCATAATGTAGCTAGCCTCAATTCTGAGTTTTCCGGAAAGCGAAAGAAGTACTTCTATGTGGTGCGACAGCAATGGAACATTCATTACTTCAGTAATAAGTAATGGAAACAAAAACGACGCCGCCTAATGGGTAGCTGTAAAGTACTAAGGTTCAGTTATATCGTCATCCTAATGGTGAGCTTATTGCTTCCCAATGGATATCGACTAAGCAAATGTTATCACAGCCAAACGTTGCACCTGAATGAATGTAATGCTCACATTCTCCCAGACAAAGCACCCAGGAGCGCACTGGGTTTCCCTATCCGCACGGCGGTTCTCACAGGCATTGCTCAACTAGGTTTCAGAATGAGAGCGCTTAGTCTGACGATGTGGATGTGTTGCACATCGCTTAAATCGTTGGTGATGTAATGGCAAGTGGGGCACTACCACTCGCATGGTTCGGGGATCACTTCCCGGACGGATATTCAAACGGGGAAATCAAGCCTTTCATCATCCTCATCGATGGGTTGAGTGAAATCTGTTGGGAAAGAGTATAAGGATGAAGAAAACCTATCTAAACCAAAAGTTCTAGGAATTTTCCAAGAAACTGGCTGTTTCTGAAAAAAGTCCAATAACGCAGCATCGATTTCAGGAAGCCAAACTAATATAACTCCAAAAAGCATCAAAGATTGAAGGATACCGTACTGAGACACCCAAAATGTTTACTCAGGAAACATTCGAAGAAACAGCGTGGTGAAAAAATTCAATCCTTCATTTTACCAAGAAAGGTACCCTATTTGATGTTGGTGAACTATTCGCTTTGTTTAATAACTAACATGGCGTATAGGCGAGTTTAGTCTTTAAATTCCGTCACAATATGACCACACAATGCGATAACACCAACTCAATTATACCGTAATTGCCACCATTATCACGTGCCGTAAAGGCTCAGTTCACGATGATTTCGAGGTACCCGTTTATTTCGAAAAGCGGAATTCAGATTAGAAATACTTCATCAGTAGCGCAGGAAGCGAGAGAATTCGCCCATGGGTCATAACAAGTCCTATGGGTCATAACAAGTTGTTTGAAATTCCTACATGGTTTCCCTTGTGATCGGTGCAGCCTCTACAATGTCGGTGAAACTCGTCCGAGGATACGCAGAGGCCAATCTTTTGAGCCTTTATAACTCCCTAGCTAGGCCGTTTTCCGACCTAATAGTGCCAGATATGGTATACGCGGAGCCTCAAATTCATTCCATTTTATCGTGAACCATTTTTATCGTGAACTGTGCCTTTAAACTCGGGTAATTAGAACGGAAAATAGTGATCACTATTGAATACAAAGCAACAAAGCATCAAATTTATTTATAAATCGACGATAGGACGAGTGTCAGGCGTGGGCGCTTAGATACGGAGCTCAGAGCATGGTGATTCTCCAGCATGTCAAAGAAAAGCACAGATGGTCGGTCATTTTCGAAGTTCTTCCGACTCCATATAGCTCACTTTGTGGCAAAGAAAATTACAGCTGTTCCATGATGAAAGTGATGATGGCTATATACGTGCTTTTTTCACCGTCTTATCCAAATCTTGAATCACGCGAATCGCCGCCATATTCTCGGCCACCACATGCTTGTTGGAATCAAAACCATATTTCCACTCCGCGTCTTCGTTCCCAATCTAAAAACACGGTTGAGGGTGACTTTGTAACGTCGCTCTAGTAGCGTCAATTCATCATTGACACGTACGCTATTTTCAGGAGGATATATAGCGCTGAATTGTGCCCACCACGCCCGCTGTAGTAGCATCTCGTGTTGCGTTTCTAGCATCGTCGTCCTCCTGTCATTACATAAAGGTGCCGACAGTTCAGAAGGAAATGTCAATCGGATGGGGTCGATTATCAACCTTGCAAGGTTCGAATGGGAATAGTAAGCCCCTGTTTCCTCCCCTGAAAGATTATTGAGTAATATTATTGAAGTATGTAGGTCTCCTCTCTGAGAATTCTTTCGATTTCACTTGAGGCAGTACCATGCCTATCCGCTGCCAAGACTGCTAGGTGACTTTGTAATCACCTTGGCGGGTGGTGACTTAGTATCAATATATACCAAGGATTTTTTTCAACTGGTCCTCACTAATTATAAGCTGTATGCACCTTTCGAGCCCATTGCTTACGCCTATTTGGATCCAATGTGGGATATTCCAAGTCAAATGCAGCCATGACTGATTCAAGAATAAGTTGGCGTATAATCTGACTCTAGAAGGATACTGGTAAAGAAAATCAAAGCGGGGACTGTTTAAATAAACGAAGTAACGAAAAGCAAGGGATTCCGTGGATGGAAACGACTCAACACACCTCGATGCACAAATGCTTGTCGTTGGAGCCTTAATGATCCCACAAAATGGGTGAGCCTTCGGTTCTTTCGGTCATATGAGCAGAATAAAAGCTAAAGCATAATGCGTTCAGCTATCATTGAAGGAAAGAAGCACTGCAGAGGAAAAGCATGCAGAAATGCAAAGTACTTCGCCCACATAATGGTATTTCATCTACTGAGCTGTCTACTTTCGGGCTAAGGTCTGGAGCACCCTACTTATTAAAGTTCCCGGCCAACTTTCCATTTAGATGACAAAGTGTAACAGTTTTTTCTCCTTTGAAGTAATTCCTCCGTCCGTCCTCATCCCTCTAAATCCTGCTGACTTTTAGACGGGTACGAAGAGATCCAGACGCCAACCTACGATCCGTGGATTGTGTTTGAGTGATGGAGGCTGAAGAACTCAGCTTTGACCAATACACTTTTGGAATGCGCTGTGGCTTCAACTTCCATTCGGAATAGTAGTGGCGTATGGAACCTGTACAATACATGTGCAAATCAGCACTTTCATCCTCCGGTATGACTCTGATACAGTCAACCAAACCCGAAGAAATGGAAAGCTTGGCTGACCGCCAGAAACCAATCCGGACATGAACTCTGGTACATGTGTTGGTGACAGTGCGCCACTCGCCACTACATGATCTCCTGGACTAACCATGAATCGTACACTTCCTACAGTTCCCCAACAGCTCGCGGACGGCTGAGCTAACGAATATCGAGCAATCTTTGAGTGACCCATTAGAACATAGAATGATTATTCATTCAGCTATCTGCCCGATTTTGTGGGTAAGGAAATTTTATGGAGAATGATTATTAATGCCTGCTCTGAAGTCATTGTCTCGGTACATGTAGCATTAGAGACTTGACATCATTCCTAACAGCACCATAGCTTATGTGAGTTTTTTGAGGTAAGTCAGCTCAGCTGTCTTGCTGCAGACCGCAATTAATGCAGACGCTTGCTCGAAAAGCTTCGCCAGTGATGCTGGTGAAGACGCTGAGAGTACAGATCAGTACAGGGAAATGAACTTGGTATGGAGGCACCTTATTCACCACAATTTGGCTTATATTAGGCAGAGAAACGACTGGGTTCCGACAAACTCAATTGTTATCGAATTTACAGAGATAGTCGCTCTGACTACGTCGGTCGACGTAAGCGGAATGGATGAAAAATGAAATGGAGACAAGCCCTCGACCTTGGATTACATACGGAATTCCATCTCGTAAAAGCTAACACCAAGTGAATTTCTGCCACTAACTGACCACTAGGGCGGCTGGTGGTCTAGTGGCAAGTTAGGCACTATCACAGCTATGATCCGGAGATCAAATATCACCACGATGTTTGCTCAGGTCGGGCAAACCTCCTTTTCTCGGCCATATGGTACCAGAGTTGCCTAAGGAGCAAATATCCTGAGCTGCATGGGAACTGGCCACCAAAAGTCATCGTAAAGCAATCCTTATACGCATTCAAACCGACGGGCCCAAAAGGTCGCTAGAGATGCCTCCAGATCCATGGATCCAGGTCTCAGGTACGCATTGCTGAGCGCTCAGTAACCTAAGGCCTTCCCTCTTTCTCTCAAACTTCAGCGGTACGCTTCGGAAGGTCCACGAAGAGCTATGAGAGAACGAAAGAAGGAGCTGAAAATGGGATAACAAACACAAGTCATACGACAGACCAAACATGAAGCACCTTCTAAATGACGTGGTGGATGTCGATGGATTGGTGAACCACCACCTTAATCTGTCGGCTGAGAAGATCTAAGAGGATCATTAATTCTGTGAAATCTTAGCAACAGAGAAAAGGGCAACAGCTTATCGGAATTAGAAGCCAATAATAGACTGTTGATGCGAGAAATGATGAATTCTGGTGAAGTCGGAAAAGAAGTATGCCGATGATGTGGAAAATGTTCTTGTAATGCTGTTCTTAGGATTATGTACTCTGCTGTATGAAGGCGATCGGATTATCAGCTTAGGCCGTTTCGAACGCCTTCGGAGGTTGAGGAGATGATAATAAAGTCTAATCATCCTCACAGCTCTTTTTTAGCAAAGGAAGGGGCAGATATTCTGATTCTTGATAGTTTTTAATTTCGAACATGCTCCCTTCCCAAATTTTGCTCGCCTTAACTTGACACAGTCCTTGCAATAAGATGCCCTTCTAAGAAAATAGGTTCCTTCCAATCTCGGGAAACAGCCATTCTGACATTGACCACTCCTGTGTCTGGAATACGCCCCGCAACTGACTTCCATTCATGACTGTATTTCTGAATGGAAGTCTGTCCTACACAAGAGCAAGGCCAGCCAATGTTCAAGCCAGTGCTTCTGTCTTCTCCGACTAAATTAGTTCTGATCAGTGGATCTCGAATGGATCGAAGGCTTGACTGGCCTAGGCGGGAATAGATCCGACAGTCATTCCCCGACCACTCGTTAGTTATGTGTGTCCCTTGCCACTACACTACTGCTGAGGGCTAAAATGGAAATATAAAAGCGGATTTCAGAAAGAAGTCGTAGAGACGAGATGGTTTTTGATTGCTAGTTGAATCACTTCCAAAGAGTTCGATTTACACGTTCGGCTGAAAGCCCACGGAAACACGAGTGAACAGCAAATTACATATAAAAGAAAGAAAAAAGGCAGAGTTTTTTAGAGCTCCCAAACGAACGCGAAAAATGTCAGACGATGCCAGAGAAAACGACAACAACCTTCGAAATGATGTTGAATTTACTGAAGTGAATTGCTATTTCATTTCATCCTATTTTAAAGCTGACAATGTGATTTGAATGGCCTGATACAGACATAATTGGTGGTCTAGACGCATTCAAGGACAATAGCTTCATTGTAATTACTTCCGAGCTAATTTTGCATGAGCACATAATCTTTGATACCTAAATATTAATGAAAATCATAAACGAGCAGCAGATAGCGGACAGAAATCAGCAATAAAATGAAGAAATTCCCTTCAAGACAATAAGCAGCTGCTGCACCATTCAGTTGTCTGAGTGGGTTGGCTTCTGATGTTTCAGTGTTGATATTCAAGCAAATGCAAAGAAGGGAACCAAAACTGCTTTCATCATCTATTTCCCGTGGTAACGATGCAAATTTATGTAAACTAGCCGCCCGAACAAGACCAAAAATCGGCCAACTACCTAGTTGGGCTCATAACACTCCGAGTACAAAATCATATGAACCTTTCGGAAGGGATCAAAGCAGAGGCTCAATAAGCATAAGCTGCTCAACTATCCAGACGGAATACAGAGGCTTTTGCATTTTTTTTCTGCATACCAGAGGAAATAAAAGTATTCTGACACCCTTTCGGATTGGCCACACCCTTAAAAAGCTTTATCAGGACCTGCTTGGGAAGATTGGAAGTTTTCGATGACCTTTACTCCGTTGGTTTCCGAATGCGGCCACGTCATTGCTCATAGATAGCTATTTTGTCAAGAAACATTGAGAAAGGAGAGAGTTAATGGGAAAACGCTTCGTAGACGTGTTCGGCTCAAAAACTCTGAGAACGCTACAGGACCCAATAATTGCCATTTTGAACCTAACTATTAATCTCTGTGAAGTTGATATTACAGCTTTTGCAAGTGTTAGTTTCAGGAAAACAGCATCATGCAAAAATTGTGGGGAAAAGGCTCAGCTAGATTCTCATGGGAGGCAGGATGATGTTGGATGAGCCTTGCTGATCACAGTGCTGCCGATGTCGATGTATATATAAATGGAGCAGTGCGGCGACGGAGGGGAGGAGGTGGACAGGAAGAACATCCATCTCACGTTGCCAGCAAAACACGAACGGCCCTCCAGCGCGAATGTCTATGGAGTGTTATTCCCTTTTCCATCCACCTGATCTGACACTGCACCTGGTCGTGAACGAGTATGGTCTTTGGTATTCCGCACAGTCTTAAACTTGAGATCCTCTGCTTGCTCTGGTGTGCAGGATCGTAGTCTAGTATTGGTTTCGAAAGAACAATCACTAAAAGATGAAAAAGCATAGAGGCTGTGCCACCCGGGATCTCTTGAAACCTTGCATCCATTTTAATTTAGGTTTGTGATCCACTTGGGGAACACTGGAATGCCCATGTGCTCTATATGATTGCTTGGTTGGACCACTCTATTTTTAGGCCGATGTTTTTCATCATTGCAGACAGGTCTCGCATCAGCTCACTAATTGAAAAAAGCTGAAAGCCTATCGTGGTTGAACTCATGAAAATGTCAGCTTGAGCTATGATGATGTACGATGAAAAAAAGGACAAGTAAATAGTAGAAGCAGGTTGCAGCTGTTTTTAGCTGAGGGCCATTTAACCATGTACGGCAGCTCCTATCAGTATGTTTTGGGATCACAGGAAAGAGGTATAATCAGAGGAATAGTCAAGATTTCGCTCATTCCGATTCTGAAGGGCGTCAAGAAAATTCGAAAATAATGTTCAGAATGATATCGCTAAGGAACTAGTTAGTATATTAATAGGAGAATTATTGCAGAATGGGCTTCAACTGGATTTATCCAAACAAAAATTGTTTCCGTAGTGTACTCCACAGTTCCCCATCGTTATGGAAAAGTCTGAATGATGCAAAAATCGTCAGCGGCATGAGTTTCAAACAAATCAATTTTACCCCTACAACTTATTACCTTCCTCATTGATAGGGGTAATAGGGTCATTGAGAAGGGACATGCCGAGAATTTCGCTATACCATAGATGTTTTATTGAATGCTTCAAACGTTTTCACGGATTTGCTATGTAGGAACTACGTTTTGAAGAAAAGAGATAAGAATTTTGGAAATTAGTTTCGATTTTTCAGCCAAGTGTGATTTAATGAAGTCTTCGGATGTATCATCAGTGTGGAGTAAGTAGCGCTTCTTCACAATATGCTCATGAAGACAATCTTGACACTGAGAGAATTTGGACCAGTGTACAGTTCAGTTCTCGGCTCCCTACGAACGCCTGAATGAGTTTTGAGGCGGTGGAATAACTTAGGAACAAGGCACAGCGAAGCTCAGATCTCACTGCTCATCGAGACATGCTTCAGATTCATCTTGTAAGTTCGTTAATACTAGCTAGGATGGTGCACGAGGATGCTCAAAGAGAATAACCAGTCACTCAGATTGTCGCCCTTATCAAAGAGCCTTATCGAATCTCTATGGTATTCATCTGGCCCTTGCGCCACAGTATCCCTGTCGGTTGTAGTACCCTGTGTAGCTATTGTAGAACTCCGAAATTCTGGGAGTGACCTTTACAGTTACTTGAATACAGTGCCTTTTAATCGATTTTTTCTCTGCTCGATCGTGAAAATAGAAGAACGACTAGGATAGAATCGAAAAAACATGAATGAGAGCAGAAATTATGCAAGGTTGGAATACAGCCGACGACAGGTTTCGGTAGAGCTGCCGCTGCAGTAATTCTTAATAAGAAAAATTTGGTATAACAACATGAAACAAGATGGCGATCTCTGTCAGAGCAGCTATTATGAAATGCTTTCAATCAGCCGCTAGGTTGGTTAGAAGCTATCGTTGGACGACTTGTGCTGGCTGGCGAAGGACGTCAACAAACCACCGAAAACGAATGAAATAGCGGAATCTCATTGAAAAATGAGGAAAACATGCTTGCAATTTGAAATGGAATCAATGATGTTAACGGCTCAAAGCCCCACAGAGAAAACCACAGAGGAACTATATAGCATTGCCACAGCTCTTCTGAGAGCATTCAGGTTTTGGAAAAGATGATTGAACTGCAGTAGCACAGCTTTTGAAAAGATCGAAGCCCATCAACCTACTGTGGAGTACATGAAATATGTGACCTGACTGCCATTATTTACGATGAATTCCAATTGGTTCAATTTGAATTCATTGCAAATAATGGCACAATGGGGACTACATATTTCATGTAGTCATTAGCTCTCCAATTTCCAATTCATAAAAGCCTTGAATGAGGCCGGGCGAAGATTGAATTCCCTCGGAAGAAAAACACAATTGTGGTTAAAGAGTCCGGTATTGGAGTTCTTCTATTGAACATACCCACCTCTGTGCTTTCCCTTGAGCTGGTCTGCTAGGACCTTCAGAAGCTCATGTAGCGTTTCCCATCTTCACTTGTGCACAGGTTGATTGGCCACCCCAGAAAAAACTTTCAACTAAATTGATCTTAATGGGATGCAAAAAAACAGGCAAGAGGACACTGCGGCTTTTCTTACTGATGATTCCACTTTTCGAACATTTCCAGCATTTTCAGTAAGTGAAATATCGCTCTTAATGCTGAACAACCCTCCTACGGGCTGCGCCACGTATTTGGTTCCATTCCAAACCGAAGTGGCTTTCGATTTTATACAAACTCCTCACAAATATTTGCATATATGTATGACTGCCATGAGGTCGGAAAGCATCTGACAAAATACATTTCAGTTCAATATGGATCCATGAATTCAGAGGATATGTCTTCAAACGACGGGCAACTGTCAAAAAACAATGTATAAAAGGATGAAGCCTCGGCCACGTAATCAATCCCATCTGAGGGATGTGCCCACGCATTCGACTTCCACTCAGAATAGACTGAGTGTTTGTGTTGCCTATACAATGAATTGTGGTGGTCAGTCGATATGCAAGTCAGCGCTTTTACTCTCCTAGACGAGTCTGTTACCAATTAACCGACACAGGTTGGATGGAAGGCTTGGTTGGCCTTTTCTTAAAAACCAAACTATACAAAAGCTTTGTAAAAGGGTTAGCATACAGCTGTCTGAGAGGATGAGCAGGAGTGGATCGTTTCTCCACTTATGCTCACCTTCTTGAAAGCTGTATGATGGACGCTCCATTCGAGTATCTGCCCTTTGATTATCTATTTCCATATCGACAGCATCCAAAAACTGTATTTAGTTGGGACAACCTTTCTTTAAACCTTCTAGGCGGGAACAATCTTTCCTGCAGCTAGGATGGGAAGACAGAATGAGACTCATACCATTGTTGTTCTGATAAGTGCAATTTTCTTGATGATGGCTTCCGGCCCAAATAATTGAAATTGCCTTCTCTCTTCCAGCAAGACCACAGTAATCGAAGTATAATCGTATTTGTTCCTGTTCGCGACATGCCCTTCCCGCAGATCATTTTTTGTAGCGAAAGGTTTCTTTCAAGAAACTGGGACATTAGTTGAAGTACAATACTGTAGCTGACGTTTCTAGAGCGAAATCACCATGTTTTTATGAGTAGGTTATGAGAATTCTAGCTTTGTTGCTTCAGGGAATAAACGAACTCCTTGCTCTAATCCCTTCCAATGGTTGTTGATGCCTCCTCTCCAATAAGGAAATGAATTGAAATTCGTTTACGAATAAGCCCAGTTCAGGATTGGTGTAGCAGCAAGTGTCCAGTCCCGACTAATACTCGCTGAGTTCTTCAAGCTTTCCGACTCTCGGTCATCTTATTGGTATGACCCTCGGCTGGCAAGTATTGTCTTAAAGGCATAGTCCCCGATAAAAATGGTTTCTGAGATCTCCCCATAGAATGAATTTAAGGCCCCCTTGTACACCATAGCTGGCGCTTACAGATCGGAAAACGGCTTAGGTAGTTCGTTATAGAGGATTGTCCCGTGTGTATGCGCGGACGAGTTTACCTGCATTAGACGAGTTGAGACTGCACTAATCGCAGGGAAGCCAATGTAGGGAGATCAAACAACTTGACATGACCCATAGTGACAGTGGAAGCTAGTTCTGTACGGTTCTGGCTTGATGTAGTCAGCTGTTTGCACGACTGCAGCAACAAAAATCTCGTCCAAATACCTCTTCCATGTTATTTTCGTCATGGTATCTCGTCCAATCTCTATTCATCCTTTTTTTTAAGGAGCCAGAATTCTCCTGGGAAAGGCGAATTCTTCCGCTTTCTTCACTACCGATGAACTACTTCAAACTATACTTCCGCTTTCTGAATAAAAATGGGTACCTCAAAATTATCGTGAACTGTGCCTTTAATATCGGTTGTGCACTGCATACTATCGTGTATATAGGCAGCACTCACATTCGAACTGCCACTACGATTTTGAATTCAGATTTAATGCAGGGAGCACACCAGAAACGGAATTGATTGACGCTGAAAGGCTCCATTCTTTGAGCACGGTTATCTTTCAAATAAAGCGGATTGGGTGCAATAGTATTGAAGTGGAGAGTGCTCGAATGAGGAGATGGCCATTGCTCAGTGGGAGATGCCTTAGAATGGAAGAAAATGAATGGATAGCCGCACATTTCAAAAACCAGGCAAAGAAAAATCATTTTCAGGCAATTGCAGGAGTGGATTCGGTAGTATGGACTCCTAATGTCCACGCCCAGGCATAAGAAGAGTAACTAAGAGCCAGAAGTTTTGAAGTTTGAAGACGGTTCACACAGTCCATTTCTCGGAAGCTCCTGCTATGCACACAAACAAACATAAATAAGGGAGAAAATACACCGACATAAGAAAGCCCTTCCATTTTTCATATTTTCGGCTCACATTTGACAAGAAAAGTTGGAAAAATCTGTGCGGCAATTTGAAGTTCGACTTATTCAGCCGGTCAAAAGGATGATGGCCTGTGTATATAGGCAATGTAAACTCGCTTTTTAAAATAATCTGTTTGGTTAGAAATAAAGCAGAACATTGGAAAAACAGAGCTTGTTCACGTGCTCGCAAAAGCATTGGATAAGCTTTTGCATTTCCACTGCCGCTTAACTTTTTCCAAGGCCACGAAGAGCACAACTGAGTACAAATGAATTCGGGTTAGGAGGAAGTGAGTCGAAGTCATCGGTGGCAACTGTTTGTTGATATAAAGAAAACACTGCTTCTAAGGAGAGCAAAGCGTGATTGTTCGATGGGATACATATGTTTCACTACTAACAATACGAACTGGAAGACTGACACATAAGGCAGATAGAAAAAGGAAAAGTATTGAAAGGAACGGGAGAACTGCATGTTGACGACCACCTCCAGATCAAGGCCATAACTAAAAGAACGGGCAACTCCCGTTTTTGGACCCTTTTTAGCAACTCAACGATCCTCCAGGACAGGGGGAGATTTAACAGATGAGGCAGAGGACGTGCCTTGGATCTTTGGTGTTTCGATCTGGACTGCCTCTCTACCCGACTTGTAAGAAATCAAAACGAAAAATCCTGTCAGTGAGCCGTCCGTGAACTGACATATCGACACATGACGGCGCATGCGTAGGCCTGTATGTCGTTTCGTCAACGAAATCGGAAAGAGACATTCGTTCTAACAAATCAAGGTGGGAAGGGAAGCTGATCGAGTGTTGTGGAAAAACACGGAGTATCTGTTTAGGAAGTATTTCACGAAAATTTCACAAGAGTCTAGACTTATTTCTGGAAATATTCGGGAAAGTTTCATAAAAATTACTATAAAAAGGACGTTATCGTGAATGCGCATAACATATCCGGAGATTTCATAATATCGCAGTCAGATGACCAGATCGAGGCTCATCCTCGAACTACTCGTTCCCGGCATTGAAGCGATGGAATGAAGCATGCACAGAACCGCTTAAAATGGGCTTTGACGTCAGCTACCTAGCGGAAGTGTCGCTTCGGCAACGGCTGAATTTCGTTAAGAAGTAGTGTCTAGTGTTAGGACTATTGAAGGATTGAAGAAGATCCAGAACATCCCGCAAAAATCTGAGCTACTGCGAATTTTTCGTAAGATACCATCCGAACTACTGATTTGTTATATTCTTGTGAAGGAAATAAATTGTAAAGTAAATAAAGTGTAACTGAAAGGATTGAGGTGGTTTAGTGGCAAGTGACACAATTTCATGCAAACATGGCCCAGAGTTCGAGTCCCGTGTTGATATCTGCCTAGGTCAACCGAGTCTTTCATCCCTCCGAGGTGAAAGAATTGGTTGAGTACTAGACTTCTTGGGGAGGATAATAGCGCTGACTTGTACAGCAGATGGCCACCACAACTTATGCATAAGCCAAATACACATTCAATACACCTTTACGATTCTGAATGGAAGTTGAATAAGAGGGCGTATCCCCTAGGCGAGATTGCCCTACGCCCACAGACTTGATCCTTTCTGAAAGTGAAAAAGCGAGTCTCTTCTGGGGCAGCAGGCTGAATACTGGCATACGTCAGTCACAACAGGAAAGAAATCTAATCAGAATTACGGGGCTTAAAATGAGAAGCCCTCAAAGTGCGACAAGAACATGACACCGTCATGCATTCATAAGAAAAATGACGGATTGATTTGAACTAATTGAAGAAAGTCGAATAGGGTTGTCGACACGATCCCGTGAATGATGTTAGGGAACGTTAGGGAACTCTACTTCGATCAAATGTTTATAATGTCAGCATATAAAAGAGGATTTCGGAAGGAAATCGTTTTGTGGAGAAATAACGTCACAAAAAGGCGTTCATATGTTATTCGACGGCAATCTAAATGACTTTCAACATCTGGTGAAAGTTTTAGTTCGTTAGTTCCTCATGCAAACCCACGAAATCACGAAGTAGACGGTAACTCATAAAGAGGTAGAAAGAGCTTGCTAGAGGTAGATAACAGCACCATCAAATCAAACAGCTGCTTGAAAACGATAAACATAGACCTCGGGATCTGAGTGACCGCGAGCTACAAACGAGCTATCGAGCTGACCTTCCCAAGGACTTTTGTTTTTGCTCCTCATGACAACTTGGAAATTAACGAGGAAATTGTGGTTTTCAAGGGTCTGCCACTCTGAAGTTGCCCTGGCTCGACGAAACTGAGGCTCAAACCAGAGCATGAACTCTGCTCTGCCCAGAACAACTACGGGCAAGTGTGGGTGAAGTGGCAAGTGAAGTTGGGCTACAGGCATGGTCCGTGGCTCGTATCTCGGATCAACCCTGCTTTCGAGTGCGTTCTAATGAACGACTGAGACCAAAGCAAAAGTCATAATTTGATCAATCTATGTAAATACATCCTAAAAATGGAAGAAATAAAAATTTAATTTTTTCAAGGTTTTATTTATTTAGTAATTCAATTATCAATTTATCAGTCTGATATTAAGCCAATAACTTCATTTCAAAAAAATTCAAATTGTAAAGAAGGAGCAACTGGCATTAAGTTACTCATCCTCCACTTAAATAGATTTGTTGTTTTCCCCGTTTTTATGACTGTTTTCAATGATTCCTTCATTTCGTAATTGCTTTCAATGATGTCATTCCCAATCCTACTGTGCTGTACTCTACAGCCTAGTATTTCCCCCGTGATGTTTCTCTACCCATTGAAAGTCGGATCGTAAAGACCCGACGTGAAGGAAAACATGTATAGGGGGTGTTTGGAACAAAGAAAAACACGAGAAATTCCTATTAATTTGATGGCATATCAATTAGGTGACAACAGCAGCTGTCTGACTTTGCTGGTCATTATTCAATGGATCCAGTAACTATGCCCCCTCAGACATTAAATTGTCTCACTCAAATCTCGAAGCAACTTGTAAATTAGGGAAGCAATTAGCAATTAGGGAAATACCCTTTAGTTGATGAGCTGAGTGAAAGCTCTCCACATTTGTTCGGGTGTCCAAATCCAGGATGAGTTTTTGGGATGAATCTTAGGACTTTATCCTTGGATATCTTATGCTGCCTTCCATGAGCATGCAAAGTTTTTATAGTATTTATTCTGAAGTTTCATTTTATATGCTTACATGGAGTTCCCAAATAAAATAATTGCATGTAATATGATATCATACATAAATATCATTTAGGAAGGAAGTAGAGTTTGGGAGTACAGCATAAAACTACTTTGGACCTACTGGCCTGGAAGGACGAGAGCACTTTGTAGGAAGGAATATATTGCTCAGTGCACACTGTCATTTCGAAAAGCTATAAATTATTCGTAGAGTTCCAGTAATAGTTTACTTTTCCGGGCATCGATGAGATCACCGCCCGTCATGAAAGAAAGTAAGGACAAAGAACCTCAATCGTTCAAGATCAGCTCTTGACTCCTTTCCAAAAGTGCAGCACCTAATGTATAACGCCGTACAGTGATTTGTACAGCGCAAATGCTGCTGGTGCTCATGCTCAATAAATACCTCAAATGGAAGAGCCCATTTTTAGTGGAACTTTGTCTTCAGAATCGGTCCAGCACATTGCCCAAACATCTGATTATACATAAATACATACTGTATACAATGATACGCGATACATACATTGCAGTGTGGCCTTAAAGGCACAATTCACGATATTTTTTAAATACCC
The DNA here is from genome assembly GCA_000469685.2 of Haemonchus contortus. Classification (NCBI taxonomy): domain Eukaryota; kingdom Metazoa; phylum Nematoda; class Chromadorea; order Rhabditida; family Trichostrongylidae; genus Haemonchus; species Haemonchus contortus. Next base: position 40,130,616 of record LS997565.1, read on the forward strand.
ATACTTATTCGAAAAGCGGAAGTATAGATTGGGAATAGTTTATCGGTAGCGAAGAAAGCGAGAGAGTTCGCCGATTCTAGAAAAATATGTCAAAGGTAGGGAAAATAGAGGTTGGACGAGGGGTATTCGGACGAGATTTTAGGTCTTGCAACGGCACAACAAAGAGTTGACTACATCAAACCAGAACTGTACAGGACTGTCTTTCACTGTCGCTATGGGTCATGACAAGTTGTTTAAACTTCCTTTATGGGTTTCCTTGTGATCGGTGCAGCCTCTACAATGCCGGTGAAACTCGTCCAAGGATACACACGGGCCAATCTTTGAGCCCTTATAACTCCCCAACTAGGCTGTTTTCCAACTTGGTAGTGCTAGTTATGGTATAAACGGAGGCCTCAAATTCGTTCTGTGGGGGGAACTCAGAAATTATTCTTATAGTGAGTTGTGCCCTTAATCCCGGGAAAAAGTCGTCACCACTGCCAGTAATCTGCCCTCTGTTTCAATGAGTCGCCGTTCATCGACTACAATTATCTTTGCCACCCTTTACAGTTTTGAGCGAAGATTTTTTTCTGGAAAGCCATTCTCATGTAAGCCTGCTTTCTACGACATTCATAGCATGATATCATTTTTTGCATAGTTATGGATTGGTCTATAGAGCACAGCTGTTACCTACAGATGGGAATGAAATTGGATATCAACGTAATGCATATAAATATTTAAAATGTAAATAAATGGGAAAACGCTAACCGTAGGATCCAGTGAAACAGCAGATGATACAAATAAGATAAAAATAAAATGATAATTACGTGAACGCCGTTGTCACGATGAAATTCAGCATAACAATCATGATAATGTATGTCGCCCAAGCAGGAATTCCAATAATAACGATTGTTATTGTATAAATGAGGCGATAAACATTATAATCATCGAGGGAAGCTTGCTGAGTCAAAGCGAGCTTATGTTTCTCAGTCACTTTTCCATCGACAAAAACAAAAATTTTTGCGAGCTTGTCGAACATTTGGTGAAAGCCACCCACCACGCTCTCAACGGCGTGTTTTATTATTATGTGTTTGTTTGTTTATTGCGATCAGTGGGCGTGCTGTAATCGACCTGGTAATCAACCAACATTTGGTGGTTGAAGCAACACAATAACAAAACATGAAGAATATTATCAAAAGCAGTGACCTCACCAACCAAGCCTTCCGGCTCTACTGGTCCAGTTAATTACTATCAGACACATTACGGCCGGTACGGTATATGGGGGAGCCTGGAATTCATGCTATGGGGGAATCTCAGAGAACATTTTTATTGTGAACTGTGTTTTCAAGCTATTGTGTGGGCCGGAGATGCATTCTTACTTCCCTAAGATTCTGAACTGAAGTCGGACTATATTCCAACAGCGAGATTCATCAGCGTCGCAAAAAACTTCTAGACTAATTTAGAAAAATCCCAATGATTATTTTGGTGAATAGGGTCTTCATAATGAGTGGTCAAGCGAGAACTCATAGCTAAAAAGACTTTGTGCCTCGAATACTTTTCAATAGGATTTATCCGAGCATTCTGGTAAAGTTGGTGCCCGATTAGTTTTTATAAGCACTCTGGAAGAAGAGAATGATAGGTGGCAAATTACTACAAGGCGACCTAAGGTACCTATTTAAGCCGATTACCACAGGGGTGGCACAAAAATTAGGAAAAACCACCACTTACATCGACTACGTTGATTAGCAGATAGAAAGAGGGTTTACATAATCACCAAGCATTGTAGCTATTTTTTTATGGAATATTACGGTATACTATTTAAAATTTCGTTATACGCGTCTACAGTCAGCGATGACTGAGCAACAACGATGAGATCTGACATTTTGTGTCTGTTCGCGGAAAAAGACTGAACGGACTGGAGTCTCACTCGTAAAACTCAGGAACACCTGACTACGCCAGTCACACTGTTCACAGATTACAACTCAAAAACACAACAATCCTGAGGGAATTTCGTAATTGCCTATTTACACCTGTGAAAATGATTGGAAAAGCTAAAGCAGAATAATTGGCTGTCTATAGAGGTATTTTGTATACTATTAGATGAAGAATAAGTCCTTAGCTGGGGGGAGGGAATGAGTAGAGACCGTCCATTAAGGGTTGTCCTAATAACCAGTAAGCAGCATGAGTACTCCATGAAAGGACTACATAACTAGGGAAGTGCAAAGTGATTAAGTGAGGATGCCCGAACAGCTTTGTTTTCTTCTGGGAATCATCCTACGCAATCCTACTCAATTACTAGAAAAACTGAGAACGATTGGAAGGAGAAGATCATAAAGTCAATTTGCCAACCGAATTTACAGAGGCGTCAAGCGCTCATATATTCCCATTTTGGTAAGGTTTGGTTAGAAATCAAGCTTCCAACCTCTAGGGGTACCATCTGAACGATCAGGATAATGCATTCGATGAATCAGACGAGTTCGACCTCTTACTGAGGAGGAACTGAATGTTTGAGAAAGGGATATGTGTTGTGGCTGAGCCAAGCTGTTGCTCAAAAGGAGACAATAAAAAAATGAAATATTCGGCGTTTATCAGTTTTGTCTGTGGATGCGCCACTCATAGGACTCCTATTCAGATTCCTAATGTCTTGGAATGCAAATGTGACCCATACGATGAATGGACCATCCAATTTACGAGCTAGTTGAACATCAACTCTCTTGTCGCCAGACAATTATTCTGCCTTTCAACACAGCTCGTAGGAGTGGATGTCGGTTGATGTGGGCAGGTATAAGTGAGGGGCACTAGGGCGACCTGCATGTGGGTACTGATGATGCGTCAAGGGGCTTTGTGGAGCTTCTACATTGACGGCGTAGTAAATTAGGAAGTATGCGTCTGAAAAGCTATACAAGCTGATATGTTCAAGAGTTTTCACAGAGGAGCTCCATCTGAACCTTCCCTATTGCAGCCAACGCCTGGAAAACAAAAATGGAAATGAATTGCTATGAATAGATCGTAATTTTCCCGAATGGTTGGGGGTGTTTTGTTTTTTCCCGCTGACACATCGTTTGATGATTCCAATTCCATTTCCAAGTCCCCTAAGCATACGTCATCTAATAGGAACATGTGACTTTATTTCTCACAACATCTGGGATGCCTAAGACACTTGTCCCTGTCCTATTGCTGCCATTTAAGGTAATTAGAAGCGCATCGATTCCCGTGGAAGCAGAAAAATGAGTCAGGAAATCATTCTACGAGCTAACTACCGCGTTTTCCCCGGTGAATATGTGGAAGAGATATTGACGGATGTTGCCTTCTGATTCGGATGATTGTGCACGTGCGTATATAACGCCTCTTCGTAGTAATCCAGTTAGTAACTGCTTCAACACTCGTGGTTAGTGTTTTTCAGGAAGGAGTCTAGCGAATGCTCCTCAAAAGGGAGAAAGGCAGTTGGATTCTATTGGCTCACTACAGCTCACCCAGATAAATGAAAAAGTTATTAATCAGCCCACAGAGGTATGGGTAAGGAGGAGGAGCATTTCTCAGAATACAATTCGATAGATTTGGTATAAGTAAAAATCAAATAGAAGTTAGCAAATTGGAATAATCTGCCGTAATCGAAAATGATCAGGGGAGAAGCGGCCACAAGTGAGTCATAACACTTGACCTGGAAATGAAGGGCACTGTGAATGATTTAATAAATATTGAAGAAAGTGCTCTGGGAGATTATCAGGTTATGGAAAAGGATAAAAGGACAAAGGATAAAGTCTTCGAGCTTTGATCAATCCCGTCTGAGGGATGCGCCCCGCATTCGACTTCATTCAAAATCGCAGTGGCGCTTCGATTGCGTGTGCGGCCTATACAATGAGTTGCGGTGGTCGGCCGATGTACAAGTCATTACTTTTATCCTCCTAGACGAGTCCGGCACCAATTGACCGACCCGGGAAGGAAGGAGAGCTTGGTTGGTCTAAGCGGATATCGATCTAGGTTTCAAACCAGTGACCATTCGCGTGAGATAATGCGCCATTTGCCATAACACCAACTCCGCCTCAGTTTATAGAAAAAAGGGAAAATTCTACTGTTTCATGATAGAGTCTTGTAGCCATCGAAAGGTCACTGCCCATTTGGTAAATATGCTACACCAGCGTTGTTGTGGGAAAGACAAGTGTCAAGTTTCAGGCTCGTTCCGAACATTGTGAAGTTAAATTGTTCGGATGTGAATTGTTACATTTCCGCAAAGAAACCAACCTCTTTCTTCCACCTCTCCCCAACCCCCCCCCCCCCTCCCTTTCCCACAACAATCCCGTCTGAGAGTGCACCCACGCCGTCGGCTTCCATTCAGAATCGCAGTGGAGCACTGAATGTGGCCAGCCGATGTGGAAGTCAGTGCTTTTACCCTCCCAGACACCCTGGTACCAACCAAGCGACCCCAGAGAGATGGAAGGCTTGGTTGGCCTAGGCGGATATCGACCTGAGATTCAAACCCATAACCATGCGTGTGTTAAGGGCACCACTTTCGTTACGCCATTGCCGCCCACCACCTATTCCCGTGTATGGGACATGAGATGAAGAATTCATACTAAATCTAAAGTGGAGGGAATTGAGAGCTTTTCGCTTTCTGTAACACTTTATTGGCCTTTACCAGCTGTTATCACTTTTTCCGATCATTGTCTACGATTCAGTCATACCCTTCATCACAAAGCGAACAGATGACACCACTATCAGATAGAACTTCTAACTTATCCAGTGGCTCTTCCATTCCAAGGCCCATTATCAGCCCTCCTCAGTTGGCAGTTTGGAATCAATCATTATCAGTTAGAAATTGTTACTTGAGAGCTGCAATTTAGTGTAACTCCATGTTTTAAATACAGATAAATTAGCGATTCCTTCGAGGCAAAAGAACACTTTTCGAAAAAGTTCTTGGAAGAAGACTGAGACTGAGGTCGGGAGCAGATTTCATAGGTGAAACGAGCAAGAGAACTACTTTTTTGATCACAATCTACGGAGTGATCAAAAAAGTAGTTCTCAGCCTAGTTCTACTTTGTTTTGACAAAATATATGTTCATGAGTGGGTTACAAGAAGATGGAGGTGTACGAGCAGTGGGACGAAATTGTCGCCTGATGCCGTCAATCAGCACCATCATGATCCTCTTTAAGCTGTCGAAGTGAGAGCTCTTCTAGCATAAGTAGGGCTCTGCAAAAGCTTTGCAAGCGAAGCATGACAAAAATGGTTCTGGCTTGAGTGGAAAGCGTACTGCTTTTTTACAGCGGTGTCCAGTTGCCTGTTACCGAGTACTGGAGCGTATAAATGAATCATCTTATTTGGGCCTTCACTGTGTCCTTCAGGTCCAGAAACAAGCCTAACCAGTCCACCTAATTTACAAAACAGCTTGCACAGATTTGGGAAGAGCTGGCTGATAGCAAGAATATTTCAATCATAGAGCTTTTTTCATACTGATTGACATGATGAGCCTTAGAAAGCTTGCTGGACAGCAACAATATTGGGGCTGAAAGAAAAGCAATCTATTTTGACGTGCCAGCTACAACGATCAGAAGTGGCTAATAACATCGGAAACGTAGAGGAAGCTAGAACGTCAACCCACGAAAGAGGCTTTGAGAGGTGATTAGACCTGCTTGTCGCTGAAAATGTTACTCAACCATATTAGAGATGGTGTAGTTACAATGAAAATCGCGATATACCTGACGTTGGTCTTCGTGAAAATGCGATTGGGCCGTTCGAAATAAATTCTGCTGAATGACTAGGATCCTCTTTTAGAAGCCTCCGGAAGTTTCCATGCATGGAGTCGCTGTGTTAGGGCTTTACCCATATGTATACGCATAGCATATTGGCTCCTCCTTCCTAACTTATTTAATCCTATGTATACTGGCTTAGCCATCACCCCGCACTTCTTTACTTGGATACTCCTTAACAAGTTCCAATAGGAACACTCCGGTGCGGAGGCCCTGGATATTTGGGTCGAATATTTGTTCTTGAAGAAGCTTTAAAGCGTTTCTGAGCACTACTCATCCCATCGTTTCAAAGCCTGAAACGAGAAGGTCGAAGATGATCCTCGGTCTGCAAACCGACAGCGATGTCATGAACTCAAAGATGATGCAAGTCCTCTTGTCGTGTTTACTTAGAAACTCCGAAGATTTTTCAAAAAAAACAGTAAGATTTTTAAGAAGATTTCTTATATACTTTCCGAATACTCTAACAGCAAGTAAGTGAATCAAGGGCATATGTGAAGTTTCATTGAATATGCGAACAGGGAGAGGGCAAAGGGCCTGACAGGGCCGAAATGAGACAACATAAGGGAATGTGATCTAGGCAAAAACCTGATTATCGGATCCTGCATGTGGAGGCTTTTTGCAATTAGTTTTGGTAAACTTACATACGTATGTGTATACGGAACAACATCAGCTGAATCTAACTCAAGGTGGCTTCGCGAAAGTTAGTAATTGTCGTGAAAGTTATTGGAGCTTACTGCATTCACGAAATCAGAGGGGTGGATAAAGCGGAATGTTTCAGATTTCAATCGGCTACTCGTCCTTTATATAATTTATGACGATTAAGTTACGGTTCTCGTGAGGCTGAACTTGAGATCTTCTAATAGTTATCATGTTAAGTCGATCTCATAAAGCTTTCCCAAAGTTTCGTTGGTCGATGCTGCTCTCTTTTCAGAGATGGATACAGAGCAGATCCCTGATTCCTTGGTAAGAACACCTTCCAAAGAAAGTATAGATGCTTGTCAATTCAAAGTTGCGGGAGTCGCAGAACTTTTATTGGCTTGGATCACCTTAATACATACTGCCTGGTTTTCAGGAGGCTCGATTGCAGAAAAAGCTGATGTAGATGGAAGAAGACTGGCTCTAGACGCATCATGGAGAGACATTGGAGTAGGCATCGTGACACTTATTCATTTATTACTCATATAAATAAAGAAAGGTGTGCCATATGCAACCATATTCCACAGCACGAAGCAGAAAAGCAATCTCAATATATTTTCTATTCCAACAGGTGAGAAGGGCAGGAAAGCTTTGAAGGGAGAAAATGAATGAGAAATAACTCGAAACTCAAGAATTAAGAGGATGGAGGAAAAGGGGAAAAAGGATAAAAAGTAGTAAGCAGGATGCAACAAAGGGCATTTGTTGTCAGTGGAATCATTCTGTGATAATATGAAGGTGACGTCTCCGACAGCAGGACGAGAGAATCTTTTGGCTTATTGCGATTTTCACGACGCAGTTTTTGAAAATTCTATCAAACAACTGAATAGGAGTGAAAATTGCTCGTGAAAGGGGTTCGCACGTAGAAAACCCATGGCGCGACTGCGAGAGCATACACAGAAGCTCTCCTCTCCCTAGCTTTCCCTACATTCCTTTAGCGGTTAGTTTCAAGTCTCAGTTTTGACTTACAGAATATAGTTACAGCCAAGTGGCATACACATCAATGGGACGAGTTTCACTGCTTCTCACTTAGACATGAGAGAGGTGAACCGAACAAAAAAATCAGCAAAGAAAATTTCTTCGAAATCAAAAAAACAAGAGGCAGCCCCTAAATCCAATATTTTGTGGACCAACTTACTTTCGACCTCGATATCAGAAGGGCTGCAGCTTAGTCAAAGTAGAAGGAGCTAGAAAAAGACTTTTTTCCCCACGTCTTCCTAAATCCTCTACAGTCGCCGTATTTGACAATTTATTCTTTCAAATGCTTACAAGGGTGTGCCATACTGGCAGCAACATAGATCAACATTTCTGCAATGGTTTCCAATTAGTAGAGGAAAAAAAGGAAGAAGAGAAAAAAATGTAAAACTTGGAATTGAAAAAGGAAAAGACTAGATGAGAAAGGGAAAATCGAGAAAAAGAAGAAAGTAGGTCAGATGAAGGGCATACATGGGTAGAGGGATCATTTTGTGATCGCTTAAAGGAGACCGACGTCTGACGTGACTGCGATTTTCACGGAGCAGTTTTTCTAAATTCTATTCAAACAGTGAATAGAAAAGGAAATTGCTCGTGAAAGAGGTTCGCACGTAAGAAACCGACAGCGCAACAGCAAGTGCAGCTTTACTCTTTTTTATCTAGCTTTCGCTGGATCCCTTCGAAGTTTTGCGTCTAAAATTCAACTTTAACAAATAAGGCTGAAGTCGAGTACCGTGCACATTAATGAAACGAGCCTCACTCTTGATTGGCAATTTAAAAAAAGAAAACTTTGAAAAAAAACAAAGAGCAATCACAAGGATGGCGAGTTCTGAGCTAACCGAGTACCATTACACTCTCACATACTCCCTTACACTACCGAGATCCATAGACTATTCAGAATTTACCGATTTACCTTCGACCTCGATATGAGAAGAGCCGCAGAGCTATTTGATGTGCTGGAAGAGCTTTGACTATGCTTTTCCCACTACACCCTCTGACTGAGACCCACAATGTGTGATACGAAGATGGCTTTTCTCCCACAGCAAGGTTAGACAGTTATACGACTTATTGCGATTTTCACAGAATTTATGAAACAAATTTTGATCGATCTGATCAGTGGACCCGAAAGATTAACCAGGTAAGGTTGGCAAAATGCCTCGGTGATCACCCATTGGACAGCAAACGAGGTGTTTCCACGATGATTTCGATTGAAAACGAAAACCTGATACGCAACAAAGCCTGGAATGGTCCAAGAAATCTTTGCTTTTTGCCTTCCATCAAGATTGTCCGACTATTAGATGGCGAGCCTGACATTTGACGAGTTAACCTGCTCTACTGACATCATCTCAACGACTTGCTGTCACTCTAAGAAGCGCGAGCTGTCCTGAACCATGGAGTTGCTGTAAGAGAGTGGCTGAGTGAAAACCACTGCTTACTCAATCCCACTACATATAACGAGCTAACTTCTCTGTACTGAGCGTTTTGAGCTCGAAGCACTAAATCGTGATCCACAGCAGATGTGTCTCACTAAGACCTACAAGAATCCTACAAGAATCATGTACGATTTCAGGGAAATCGAGAAAGAAAATCAAGAATTCCTTGACTCCTCCCATTTTCAGTCCAGGACGGTTCCACTGTGGAAGGAAACCAGTGGTACCTCTAATTATTAATTCGGATGTGATTGGTGTGCGTGACTGCTAGAGATGCCGCTTTATGTTGCAAAGTCTTCTTGATTGCGACAGGCTCTCTACCATGTGCCTACATGAAGATAAATTCGAATAGGTTACAACCTCATCACTCTAAACTTAACCCAGTTTAGGCTGTAGAACCTTGACAGTCGCGATCCTCGATCAAAATCAATACCTTCAGAGTTCGTTCCTTTCTTGAAAACTTTAATGGGGCCCCTATTTTTGGTGAATAATTACCAATGAGAATGGATGCTCAATATTTTCTTAATCACATAAAGTCCTACTTCATCAGTTTCCACAATTCTTTTTGGAAGAAGGACTGCCCTTAATGCTTGATTGCTGATGAAGTCCGAAACCATGGATCACTCCTAGACACCACTCAGATCATTGGATGGGTACAGGTGCAATTCACGAGTTTTGTACTTGCCTCTTTTGCCCTTTAGCAGCATTTAGATATCACTCATGCTGATCCCTTCTTTCAACATTGTTGTGCAGCTGAGTTGTTGAGCAGGTGATTGTCGTGTTTGTATGGGAGCTACGCGCTGATATATATTAGGTTGATGCATAATTATTGCGGATTATTTTCAGCAAATTTTATTTGAAGAAACGATAGAAAAACCTAGCAAAGATATGTTCAACTAATTGCTCCGGGACATATCCATCATCTGCGCCGAGCACTGCTGTCCATTTGCTAGGCGTTCGGATTCCACAGGGGATGAATTTTTGATTCTTGGAGGTGATCACGCCTTGACGTTTGCCATCAAGCCATCCACTTCGTCGAAAGTTGTGTTCGTTAGCCAATTTTTCAAAGGGCGATTGACGTAATAATCCACAGGAGTAGCTGTTAGTGAATAGGGCGACCGCAGAAGCAGATTCCATTCCTTGTTCGGCATTGGCTGACTGTTCCATCGCCGAGAAGTTCGTTGAGATCACGTTATGAGTGTGCCGCCTTCCAACATTTCTTGAAGTAATAGAGCATAATTTGGCGTACATGAAGATGACTTTTTAGACATATTTCTGTTAAGGAAAGGGAGAAGATTATTTCTACAAAAATTCCGAATTCAAAAGTTTAATTTCATCTAGAGAAAAGAAGCCGCGAAAAAATCAGCAGTAAATATGCATGAACCTATTAGTTAGCTAGACTCCTACCGTCTTGCAGGTAATGCTTTAAGGTTGTAGCACGAAACCTCTTGAACCGAAGACACGTTCACGTTGATGTTGTTTAGGGAGAATACCCGTGGGAAAATCGCTTACGCTTGAAATTGCGTAAAGGTAGATGTTCTCTGCAGCCATGTTAACTCGAAAAGGCATCCCATTGAAGAAACAAGAAAAACTCGATTTTTTTTCCAATTTTTTAAGGCCATGTTTTTACGGCCTTCAGTTTCTCATGTTTCTCCGACTACATGTTTCTCGAAGAACCGATAAGAATCACATATACCGTAGTACCCACATGAACAAATGCAGCACGCACTTTCGCGTGAGTTGGCCATCAAGAAGAAAGAAATCATCATGCCATTAGTGCTGTAAAAACAGAATGCGGCAACTTGAAACATGGTCTCAACCTCGGCTTCATCCATGAAACTTTGCTGCCAACGAAAGCGGAGGACGTTCATGTTCTGGATGGAAGAAAATACCGTTCTGAGCCCGTAATGAGAAATTCAACATATCTCAGGAACATATAATGAATTCTCCTTAGTACTGAATCCTTTGCACGCAATAAGAGGAAAAGACAAAGAAAAAGCTTTCGCTTCCATTAACCACCCTTTCGTCAGAAGAGAGCTTGACATATGAAAGCTCGTGAAGATTTACTGCAACAGAAATGAGCCTTTCTAGGGTCCGAACCATAGAAGGATTCAATTCATTACTCTTGACGAAATAACGATAAGGGTTAAGCAAAGGATGACAGGGAATGAACCTTTCGAGAAGTTCTGAAGTCCACATTACATCTGATGGTGAGATAGCTCATGTCCCCTTTGTAGTTGGCTGTTTCAGCCTTAGAGCGATGGTAGTGTAGGCAGCCACTGTATGATGCGGGGATCGAATCCCTGCTCGGGACCCGAAAAAGCCAACCAAGTTTTCAATTCTCTAAGGTGGGTTCAGTGGTACTCGGCTCGGCTAGGAGGGTCAAAACAGCTAACTTTGGCTGTCCCGGAAGTCATTCTCCAGAAGTGCAAAGGTAATAGCCGCTGAGCTCCTAAATCGGAGTCGAGCTCAAGGGGCCATCTCAACAGGTCCTGGAATGTGCCAAACGTTTGTTTTGCTAGTATTTTGATACAATTGTAGTTGATAGACGACTCATAAGCGAAGCCTTTCTATAAAAAATAATTTTATCTGAGTGTTGACCAATCCCGTCTGAGTTACGCGCCCCTTACAATCGACTTCCATAGTGGTGTAATGAATGCGAATCCGGCCAATACAATGACTTGCGGTGTCCAGCCGATATACAGGTCCATGCTTTTATTCTCCCAGACGAGTCTGGTACAAATCAACTCGGAGGGATGGAAGGCTCGATTGATCCAGACCGATATCGTTTCGGGATTGGAGCTCGTGCCCATGTATGTGGGAAGTGCGAAACTTGCCACTACACCACTTTTACTCTTTTAGTCGTTGGATGGATAGAAGAAGGATAAGAGCACTGACTTCTATATCGGTTCATTTTGCAAATCATTGTATACACCACATAAGGCACTACGATTCTGAACGAAAGTTCAATGAGGACCCATTCCGCAAACGGGGTGGTATACTGACTGAATTTAGTACATAGATGAGTGGGCGCTAGCAATCGAAATCTAAGTTTGAGACGAGAGACAATAAAAGAGAGAAGAGGCGCACTTGCATGCGAGACCTTCCAGAGACGCTTCTTTTCAAATACCGCTATTATAAAAATGACTACGATGTACCCTTTTCGGTGGGTTCGAAGTTGGTCATTGGTATAACCTTCGATATCAAGCAGCGATTATGGTTTCAGCTTTTGGCTGCCCGAGCCCTTACAAACAAGTATCAACTCCAAAAAATGCATTCTGCTATTCACAACACAGTAGTCATTGTAAAATGCTACGAAGATAAATATCAAAACATTTAAGCGACTGAAAACAGAAGACCATTCTGGAGCAAAAGTAAAGTAAAAAAACGGAATCAGAAAGATAAAAACGACAGATTTCAAAGGAAATAGGGAAAGAAAATGGAAAAAGCACTCTGAAGAAAACTCGGCACATTGGTCTTTGCAATTTTTCTATCATTCTGTCCACCTTTTTTTGAAAGAAAGCTGTCATAAGGGATCCACACACTTTCATTTACAGGAATATCGGCTTTTCAAATGTTTCTTCTAGCCTCAGCCCTAGCGAATCTGATCCTGTTCTCAATATTTCACCCAAAAAGTATGGCAATACTCAAAATGAAAGCAAATTCGGCAGCTTTGGTGGGAAAAAACCAAGCTACAAATGCAAAGAACAAGATCCATATGAATAGGGATCAGAATATGTAAGAACAAAGCCACGTGAAAAAGAAAAGATGCAGAGATGAAATGATAACCTCATTACTTCAACGGAGAAAACGATATAGGAAATTGAAGAGACAGAACACGTTGAAGTCATAGAAAAAGAAGATAAACTGAAGACCTATACAGTTCCAATTTACTGGAGTGGTTCAGATGATTACTGGAGAGAAGCGAAGTTGATAAGGTTTTGCGGGAAATAAACCTTATAGGTCCCTTTCTGGGAAATAGGGTACCGTTTGAGTAAATTCAATGGGTACCGTAAACTGCTGATACCATGGTGGACACTTGAACATGACTGTTCTGCAGTCATCATTGTGAAATGAGGACTAGGCGGAAATGCTCATTTGATAGCTATCCGAGCTCATACTGCTCTGATTAGATTATGACTCCTAAAAGCATCAAGTCTATCATTACAAGAAATGTCCCATGATGAACATATGCTCAGTTACCACAAAGCAGGAAAAAGACTCCGGAAGGAGATGAAATTGAAGTGGGAATGATGCAAAGATAAACAACAGATAAGTACAGCTATTCAGGAAATATTAGCAAAATTTTTTTGCAATTTCTGGCGAACGGGATCGCCCATCAATGATCCCAGGGGCTTCATAAACATTTTCATCACATTTCATAATGAAGTAATAGATAATGTGCTCTTCTTTTATACTAATGGAACACATGTATTATATGGCTACTGGGCGCCTTATGAGGACTCCTCCAAAGACATTTTCTGGAGCATTTCGAGACATTTCTCCGAGAGTCCTCTTCTTCAAAATAATGCAGCAAATAAAGCGAAGAGAAAAGGTCTGGTCACATATCTTATTTGTATTGTCATGACCAGAAGAAAAGCTTGCGAATGCACCCGAGGCAAGGGTGAACCTAAATGAGCAGCATTTTCGATTCTTCCATTAGGAGTTTTCCCTAGAAAACTTGCCCTTTCCCAAAAGAAGCTATTCCGAGGTATCACTGCCGAAAATGGCTGAGAGCATCGAATTTCCCCAGGAATACAAGTATTCACATTTCAGTTTAGACGGATTGAATGGTCCTGAACACCGAAAATAAGCGATAAGTAGCTTGCTTCGATAAGCATAGCCCTAGAAGCAAATCCTTGATTGAATATAGCTCTGTTTATCAGATCACACCGTACAGCCGAATACACACTGGCTAGGAACCTTAGTTTGGGAGTTAAAAAGGTTCACTATGCAAGCCCTAACTTCTAGTGGGTAGGCCACGTATGGGATATGGGCGTCGGGTCCACTTGGGAAAGAAGCAAGCGGCAAATTGCCTGTTTCTGTGCCAGTGACGTTCTGACACGTCAATCATTGTTGACAATTGTCAACGTCTACCAAGTTCGCTTCACTTGTTTCTTCACTTTTTTCTTTCCCAAAATTGTGTCGAGTCTTCAGCGGTAATCGATCCCGTCTTTTGGGGTGCGCCCCGCATTGGAATTCCATGCAGAAGGCCAGAATGCATTTATTTCTTATGCAATGAATTGTGGTGGCCAGCCGATGTACAAGATCAGTCCGGTACCAATTGACGGAATCCTGAGGTGTGAAAGGCTCGGTTGGCCTGGGCAAGTATCAAATCGGAATCCAGTCATTGTGCGCCATTGGCCACCCTTATCATCTCCGCCATGATAATCCCTTCTTTTGTGATTTTCATTCGAACATTTAGTCAACCTGATTGAAGGAACGAGCCTGCCTGCGCTTTCGCTGTCAAAGATGATGGTGCTCAGACATCACTATGGTGCTGATTGATATTGATATGCTTAGCAAATAAACAAAAACAGAGACCACCTAAATAGCACAATTCGAAGCTTGCCTGACGTGTCGGATGTGTGACAGAAGTAGTGCCATGTAGGTCGCTCCTTCGAAAGGACTCTGCCTTTGTTGCTAATCAGACGGTAATGTCAGGACACATGATTTTTTCACAGTTAACGGGTCTTGAAACGATTAGTCGAGGTTGAACTAGGCCACCCAATCCTTGCACATTATAGAACAAAACGACTCCCACATCCTTGTCGATTTTGAGGGTTTTGTGCTCCATCTATGAGGCAAGCCACTCAACCTTAGCTGCCCTGTTTATCGCGTCATTGCTTCTGCAAGAAAAGAGATCGCAGTATGTCCAGTGGTTCGCATTGTGACCAAGTACGAGTTCGAGTCCTAGCAGAGACTGAAATTTTGTTCACGACTTGTCATTGACTTTGATACCAATCCTTGCGGCGAAATATAGCATCAATTCATAAATATATCAGGTCAATCAAGTTCCCGTATGAATCTTGATTGTTTAATTATGGAAAATCGTGCTAACTGAGAGTAGAAAGACACCATAAATCCATCACGGAGCTCAAAATAAAGGAGTACAAAAGAAAAGAGTGAGGAGTGCCATTTATGGAAAGGGCAAAGCTTTCATCTCCGAAAAAGGCTCATATCTGTCTAGACGCAGTTCGGGAGCACGTTGTTAACTTTACGGAATGAACACACCTACATACAACGTGACGAACCTGATGGCCACTACAAGAATTACATTAATGAACAAAATAAAATGAGCAAAAAAGGTAAGACAAAAACAGTGTTGAAAAAGGGTACAAGCCAGCACTCAAGTCAGGGTCTTACTATCGTTAGAAATCCGAAATCGTGAGAGCGTAGAGTACTGATTCCCAACCCAGCAGCCACTTTAATCGCGGATAATTTTTGCAACTAGTAAGGCCAATCATCGCCCATCAGTTATCGTTCAGAAAAAGGAACAACTGGAACCTCATGAAGGGATAGGTTCTCGATGGCGAAATGTAATTAATAGAGTACAGGATATTATGGAATTACCAGTCGGGCCGCCCGGCTAACGCCAGGCTTCCCTCCTTCTTATGGGTTCGCCCGGCTACGCCGGGCGCTCCTTCTTCCTGTGAGAGATTTGCTATGCGTAAATAACACTTCGAATTCACCTATTGCTTTGAAACTCTACACCCTCAATAGTAGCTCCGAATTGGGAGAGATTTTTCTGTAAGCCAACCTCGCTGTGTCCGAAAGAACATCGCTTAATATCGCAAAAGCGATTATTCAGAAAAAAATAGTATTCAGAGACTTCGTCGCGGCTGAGGCTACTATGTTAGCTACCATCAATGTTCCTCAATGCCGTCATCAAGGGCTCTCCTCCTTCTTGGGGCAAAGAGACTTCGCCCGAAGAACATCAAATTAATGAAATTCTTCCTTTTTAATATGTTATGTCGCTTTTTTGCTGAGCGAGAGTATAGACTATCAAATGCCTCCAAAGATGTACCTTCTTTTCTCTAAGATACATGATTGAATGTGAATCCAACATTAATAGCGGTCGGATAAGTTTTGCTAAGAATGATATCAAAGCAAAGAGAAACCGTGATCTTTTACTTAATCGCAAACTCTGCTGGGTAGCGGTCGTAATCTAATAGCAAGAAGTGAACCAAATTCATCTCCTCATAATCACACAACTTAACCTTCTTGTCGAATGAAACATATCAAAAAGTCAAAGCTAAACCGTAAATAACAAAGGCGCAAGGAGGTAATTGGGGTGTGGATCTTCTTCTCTGAGGCCTCTTCTATTGTCAGTGTTCCCATCCTACCCCCTCCTCTTGATTGCTCCTCTTGATTGCTCTCCAAGTCCACGGGATCAGGAGTTATGGATTTCTACTCATTTATTTCGTGAAATCCTGTTCCTTGGGGGCGCAGTCCGGCCCTACTACTCACCATAAGTGTTCCTATACTGCCTCCTACCAAGTTCGAACGTCCTGGAGGCAAACTGAAAGTTTTGGCGCAAACTTCGCCTATAGGCGGGGTCCGGTCCTCCACCCTACGATATATGTTCCCATCCTGCCGCCTGTACCCCTGCCAAGTTTGAATGCCCAGGGCCAAACTGACTATTGCGGCGCGAAACCCCACTCCCTGTGCACGGATTCCGGTCCTGCCACTTACCATAAGTGTTCCCTTCCCGTCGCTTGTGCTCCAAGCAAGTTTGAAAGCTCTAGGTCCACGGGGAGATGAGTTATGAATTTGCGGCCCAAAGTTTCTAACCCGCACGGTGCGCTCCCTGTGAACGGAGTCCAGTCCTGTCACTTCCCATGGATGTTCCCATGCTGTCCCCCTTACTCCTACCAAATTTCAACGCTCTAGGTCCACAGGGACATGAGTTATGAATTTGCGGCCCAAAAATTCTAAAGCGCACGCAGCGCTCCCTGTGAACGGAGTCCGGTCCTGCCATTTACCATAGGTGTTCCCATCCTTTCCCCCTTCCTCCTACCAAATTTGAACGCTCTAGGTCCACGGAGGCAGGAGTTATGAATTTCCGGTCAAACACACACACCGACACACACAAACACACCGACACACCAACAGACACACTTAGCGCGTTATATATAGTAGGATAGCTGGTTGATACCGAGGAATTCTTGGAGGGAAACTGTTTTCGGTTCCTTGACGGAGTGGAGCTGAAAGAAGGGGTTGTGAGCGCAGCTGATTTCCCCGATTTCTTTTTCAGGAGAATCATGATAACTAGCAACGCAATGTAGTGCATGTAGTCTGCATCGGACCCAACATTGCAGTAAAATGTAGCAAGATGGAGCCCACTTCAGAAGTAACAAATGCTAGTAAGAAAAAGCTACGAGCTCAGCTCATTTTGGTCTACTTGACCCTTTTGTCGCTCGACATAAGTCCGAACGTAGGCTAAAAGTGCATCAGTTGCTTGAGTATGTTTTGCCTCCACCAGTGAGCACAGCATCATCAACATAATGGCTTGCTCATAGGGTTGAGATGTCTTGAAATGGCACCCCTGACGACGACGAAAGGGAGCTGAGGAAGAGAAGTGTTTTGGCGTTCCCCGATATAGGCATTGGAGATTTTGAAAAGTACATGCTTTTTAGTCGGCTCATCCTATTCGATTAGGACATCCACACCAGCTCAAAAAGGTGTTTGTAATGGAATGCTATCAAAGCAAATACGATTTAAGTTCACATGGAACGTCCCCGAAAGCTATCTTCGAGCCTAAGAAGGGGAAATGCACTGGTTTTCGATTCCCTAAGTGTTTTTTAGCAACAGACGAACCGCCATATACTGAGCCGATGTTTCCCAATAGGGACACATGACTACAACGTTTGGTGGGAAGTGGCCAATGTCACGCATGCTCTTTGATTGCGAAATGATGAGTGAACTTTCCAGTGAATAGTCTATACAAAATATTAGCATCTAATGGTAATTAGGGGGGTCCGGTGCAAATTTTTGTAAAATAATTAGATATTTAAAGAAAGCCTTGACTTCAGCTAAACAAAAGCCTTGCAATAATACATTTGTTTCCAAATAATACACTCGTTTGCCGAATCGTACAGGATACATCCTGAAGGAACAGTTCACAGTGAACTTAAGACACCTTTTTGAAGATGGAAAGGGAAAGTGGTGGAGATATAGCGAGTCGATGGCGAAGGAAGCGAGAAAATACTTCGAGAAACAGAAGGCTTCATAAAAGTAGTGAAAACCAAGGTTGTACGAGATTATTGTCGTGGAAATGGTATGGGACAGATATTTGGACGAGATTTCAGCTGTTGCAATTGCATAAAGAGCTGACTACATTTAGCCAAAAGTGCCAAAAATGCCATCCATTGTCGTCGTGAGTCTTGACTAGTTGTTCAAGTTTCGAAATGAGTGCTCTTTGTGAATGGTACAGCCTCTACAACGCCGTTACTACTCGTACACCTTTGGGTGTGGCACACACTAAGTGCAGACAATCTTTAGCCCTTATGATGCCCTGTGTAGGCCATTTTCCGGTTGGACAGTACCACGTATGATATACTGGGAGGGCGCAGGCTCATTCTGCAGGGATATCTCAGGGGCTACTTTTCTCGTGAACTGCACCTTTAACGGCACGATCAGGCGATGTCGGTTTCGATATATTTCTAGAGGGGATCAGTACTAGATTCTAATGGCGATTCAGGAATAAATGTAAGTTAACCACGATGTTTTTTCAACGCTGATCTCGAATGTGCATGCAAAATCTGCAAAACAGTTGTGAAAACAAAGTTACAGCAGCTTTTAACCCTTTGATAAGCGACTGAGTAGGGTGAATCAACGTGCAAGTCATGGCGAAATGGCTGGGATGCTTGGGTCTCGAACGTAACATGAAACTATGGGTTCTTGATGATGCGCTCGTTTTTCTGCTGATGTCATCCGAACGTTTGCGGAAAAGCCTAACGCCTCATAGTGGCCATCAATAGTACTAGCTCACCCTTGAGGGACAGCGAAAGCGCTTATTCAGAGGAAATACAACCCCCCCCCCTTCCTTTTGCATCGGAAAATTGGAGTAAGCCTCGTGGCTTTTGGGAGGGCTGCTCTAACTTCTGGGTTCGCGAGTACGGCAAAAGTAAAGGATAAGGGTTTCAGGTGCAAGTAAGATGGTCCATTACGATGTGGATAAAGCAGTTATTGAGTTATTTCCTCGGAAAAAAGCCTTTTTCGTCAGCAGAAGAAAAGTTATAGGCTTACTGCACCGAATATCAGAATAAAGCCTGAATTGAAAATCCTAAGTTGGGGTCCTTTTTGTTTCTCTTGATAACCCTGTTCTATGTTTTAGCTCCAAAATGCACTGAGGACATGGTCATCGTCACATCAGGAGACTAGAGTGAATTAGCACTAACGACTTCTACGAAATCGTCGGAATGCAGTCGAAAACAACATTTAATTGGTGGGTTGTTCCCTAGTACTTTTTGTTTTAGCGATAAAATGGAGAAGAAATGGAAATACGACACATCCTCTCTGAAAATGATTTTATCGTAAAAGGAATTCGATTCCTGCGACTCTGCTCGGGCATTGTCTGAATAGAAAGTACAAGGAGCCGCCTCACATTTCGCAAATCCATTTCTAGCCGGGATTCCGCCAAGCCACTTTATCAGATTGTATGCGAATCCTCGCGAGAGCCAGGAAAGGTCAGGACGGACTTCCTGTCCAAAAAAACTTCGCCTGTGCCTCTTATGTGTGCGCGAGGGCTGTGTATAGCTAATTGAGGCGTAAACTGTTTGCTATACAGCGCTAGTGAGTTAAGTCTGTTGACCTCTTCTCTTCTCAATCGGGTCTCATAGGGAGCAGAAGCTTCTGTAGCCTCCTTCACGATTCTGTTCCCCAGAACACATGCGGTACCTTCACATATTGATCCCAAATTTCTGGCATGCGCGCGTGCGACCGTGTGAATTTGCTAACAGCTAAAGCTTCATTACTGCTATAGGTGTCGTATCAGTAGCATTGGTAAGCTGAATGAACTGGCTTTGCGTTCTGTCAGAGACCACATGAGAATATGTTTTTTAAGATTATGCATAGGAAACATACAATTTCAATGATTGTTGGACTACCCATTACTAGAAAAAGTGCTCGGGATCCCGCACCGCTGCAGTGCCCTGCGTGCCATAGCTGCTGCAAGCTGGGGTGCGGGGAGAGGGTCGGATTTAAATTTCCAGTTCGTGATAACGGGGCGAAGGTCGCGAAGGCACTGCCGCATGCATGCGTGCGACCGTGGGAATTTGTTCGCAAAGCTAACAACCCGTAGGTAGAATGGCAAAGCTCCAGACAGACTAACAGACAGACAAATATTCTATATATTCCTGTCTTCAGTAACCTTCGGAAGAGGTTTGTGAGGGAAGCAATTTCCGTGTGGAGTTCACGAAGCCAAGAAACGGAACCTCATTTCCTAATCTTTGATCAGTAGCCTCCAGTCCAGCTTTTTATTGATAGATGTTTGTCGGATAGCATCCCAGTTACCAGTCCCTCAATCGAAGACGAGATGAGATTTGGAAGGGAAAGTAGACTGAAAAAGGAACGTTATCGTTGAAATCCACATGGTGCATTATTTGGATCCATAGGTTATTAGAAGAGAGATGTTTGCTGTGGGGGATTCCCTAGAGAGCACGGAATTGTACATATTTACGTAATCGAAAAGCTCGGAACGAAGGATAATTCCACTCGTTAGGAAGTCTGTTGAAGTCTGATCTTTGTCACCAGAGGGACATCTGCTTCATGCCACTTGGACTCTCGGAAATGGAAGCCGCTCTACCAAAAGTAGGAATTCGGGCAAAAAAGACTACTCCCTAGACTGGTGAAGAAGCGAAATTGAAGGATTCCTCCCTTGAAACTAATCAAGTCAGTTTCAAAGACACGGCAACGGAAGACTGAGATTCATCAACGCAATTTCAACGATTGGTGGACTACCCATCACTAGAAAAAGTGCTCGGGATCCCGTACCGCTGGCATGCCCCGCGTGCCATAGCTGCAGCAAGCCGGTGTGCAGGGAAAGGGCGATTTGAAATCTCAGTTCATGATTGCGGGAGAAATCTCGCGAATAGACGGCCACGGGTGTGTGCGACCGTGGGAGTTTGTTCACACAGTTACCAAAGCAACTCGTAGGAAGAATGGCAAAGCTCCGAACAGACGAACAGACAGACAAACATTCTATATATTCCTGTCTTCAATTACATTCAGTAGAAGTTCGTGAGGGAAGCAATTTCCGGGAGGAGTTTACCAACCAAAGGAACGGAAACTCATTTCCTCATCTTTGATCAGTAGCCTTCGGTCCAGCTTTTCAGCTTTTAATGGATGTTTGTCGCTTAACAGTCATGTTCCTGTGGTAGTTCACTGAGATGGGCGAGATAAATAACTGGACTTGAGTCGATGAAGCATCTATAAAGATACTGGATTCCCATGATTTTTCCTAATTTTTTAGATTTGCTCAGAATCGATTTGGAACTACCATAATGGTATGCGATAATTCGTATGGGCGACAGACAGTAGATGAAGATAAGCCATACATTCAGAAGAAAACCAGTTAGTAGGAAGAACGTCATATCCTGCATTTTCAAGGATCATCTGCGTGCAAATTGTTCATTAGAAACTTCAGACGGGAGTATCAGAAGTCCTACCAAAACTAGAAGATGTGCATGGGTTGAGTGAAAATAAACACACAGGGATTTTGGCATCAGCAAAGAATCAAGCCGAAATGAAGGTTTTACGGCTAGAAAAAGATTAAAAATCTGGAACACTCGAAATTAATTAAGAAAAGAGGAATAGGACGAATGTGCTGCAAACAGAATTGCTGACGAGAGAATAAAGCGCTTAGTATCTCTGGAGACGAATAGCTTAAAAACAGAAAGCACGAGGGTGTGAAGGCAGAGAAAAAAATGGTGGGGTAGGGAAGGTGGCGTGAGTCATTTTTACCAGAACAGTGCAAAAAAACTTTTCTAGCAGCATTCGAGCATTTCAGTGAAAGCAGAGGACGGGAGGGAAGGGGAAAGACGAAGATGAATCGGTATCATTTCATGAATAAATGGCAATAAAGCAGGGAATGAAAAAGGGTCGATCAGAGAACAGCGAGATGGCATTGCAGAGGAGTCGACACATCATTTTTGATTTTTCGAGGATGAAAAATCAGCAGAAGGAGCGGAGTTGACTCAGAAAGCTAGTAATACCGATATTTGATTGTATTTTCAAGAGCCCGATCCATCAGTTGAGGAGAAGGAGAAGCGGGAACGATACAGTATCCGGTAAGACTGACTTCATGAAAAGTGAAAATGATCACCTTATAATTTGTAGCATTAAATTCTTACACGCAAGTTCATTCTTGCATCTTAGATTATAAGGAACCTGATATCAAATTATTAAGGCACTCCTATAATCTCTTGCAAGCACGAAAACCAAGAATGTGGGTTAGCCTTTGCTCTCTTTGCTCGTGGTTGGCCTGGGCATGTACTGAATCTCGGATCAATCCCTGACTTCCCAAGCACCACCTAAGCTCAAGTTGCAAGTAACATTCTTTCAGTAATGCCCCACGGAAAGCGCATCCCATGTAGGAAAGGGAATCATATATTAATACAAGGCTCCGAAGGACAGAAATTGTTTCCCGCTTCCTTATCGTAGACAACGCCTATTATTAACAAAGTAGTAGTAGAGGCCAAACAACAAAAGCAGCTCTCAGAAGAATGATATAGTATTAACATGATGGACTAAGAATGGTTTATCGTTGGGTTCAGAACCGCGTCAAAAATTGTGAAGCCTATGAGGTCGCTTAATGAAATCTGGGTCATTTAGTTGAGCTGGTACATTGAAGTACTGCTATCAACAGCTTGTGGTGAGCCTTAAATTCAAAGCAATGGTTGCTTTACTTACCAGGGAAGGATCCCAACTCGAAGTGGCCATTTGAAGTAAGACCTATACAACTAGATGTGTTTTTGGGCGCTGAATTCAAATCCGCTTTCCAAATCTGCCAAGCGTTTCTCTGAACAGAGTTATGAGGGTGGTTTCAGGTGACATTACAAGAGAAAACTTAAATTACATGGAAGCAGCTCGCACCTCAACGGCGGCTTGGTGCAGTGGTAAGCGTGACGCTTCATGGGCGAGAGGGTAGGGTTCGGACTTTGTGTGGGACCGAGTTTTTGCATTATATAGAATTTTTCCCTCCAAGACTGGGAAATACTCTCATGGTGATTTTTTCACGTTTTATGGCCTTTTAAGGCTTTGCTGATACCTTCTCCTACCTACCTACCTGTTACCGAGTGGGAAATTGCGCAAAATTTGGAGTCCGGGCGAGTAAAACGCATATGATGAGCAATGATGTTGCTAGAGTGGGTGCTGATGCTAGATTAGGTGTGATGGTGCGTAGCAGATCCGAACCCCCCTACACCGGCATTGTTGATAGTGAACTCGTGGACATCATTCAAAGACCAGAAAGCTATTCAGCGCGTCTTACATCCACAAAAGCAGGTGAAGGGAATGACACCCTGCTCGAGGCTTTCACGAGGCTAATACAGCCGTTAGAATCTCATTCCTCATTTTCTTCTAGAAATATGGTTAAACGCACCACCTCATATGTAATAGCTCATGATCTCAACTTTTACGTGTACACACGGGACTCCATTATTTGCCTACTATCGCCTGCCTATTTTCAGTTCTAGGCGGTGAGATTTAGAATATCTCTCTTCTATTCATGGTATGCCGCCGGCTACTTGAGCACTCACACGGGTGGTTTTCGGACGCCTACTCAATACTGTTTTCCTTCTGATCTGGGGTTAGGGAGTGTAAAGCAACGAGCTGTGACGAGTTATTTTTCATCCGTTCCTCCCATTGTGAAAAGTTCCTTCGCTCCAAACATTCCGTGCTAGAGTATCACACTTGTTACTAAAGTGGCAAAAGTTACCCTACTGTGAGTCCTGCTGTGAATATAGAGTGCATGGGCATGCGAGTAAAACTGAAGTATTACTTCAAGTAGATAAATATCGGCAAAGGCCTTAAAAGGTCATAAAACGTGATAAAATCACCATGAGAGTATTTCCTAGTCCTGGAGGGAAAAATTCTATATAATGCAAAAACTTGGTCCTCCACAAAATCCAAACCCTAGTCTCTCGCCCATGAAGCGTCACGCTTACCACTACACCAAGCCGCCGTTAAGGAGCGGGCTGCTTCCATGTGATTTAAGTTTTCTCATGTAATGTCACCTTAAACCACCCTCATAACTCCGTTCAGAGAATCGCTTGGCAGATTTGGAAAGCGGATTTGAACTCAGCGCCCAAAAATACATCTAATAGTATAGGTCTTATTTCAAATGGCCACTTCGAGTTGGGATCCTTCCCTGGTTAGTGCTTAGAAAGCTTCACGGCTTTTCTTGTGGCGGACTTGTTACTACTTTGAGCTGTACAGCCTCTGACACCATAACTTCCAACACCCTCGTCCACATAGCCGTAACCCCTACCCCCATGCTTGAATACTTCGAACGATTGCGAATATAACGATAGTATCTGAGCTCCCCATAACTCAATGAAAGACGAGATCGAATTATGGAAAGGAAAATGGAATGAATGATAGAAGTACTGCCAAAAATCCTTTCGGTGAATGATTTGGACCATAGATTATTTGGCGAGAGATGTTTGCTCCGAGAGGTTCCCCAGAGAGTACAGAATTGTATTTACGTAGTTGAAAAACTTGGAACGAAGGGCCATTCCATTCGTTAGGAAGCTTGTTGAAGTCTGAACTTTGTCACCAGAGGGACATGTAATTCATGTCACTTGGATATCGGGAAATGGAAGCCTCTCTGCCAAACGTAGGCAACTCGGACAAGAAGTGCTCCCAAGACTCTTAAAAAAACGAACTCGAAGGATTAGCGTCCTTAAAACTAATCAAATCAACTTCCATGTTACGGGTTCGATATTGGAGACGTCAGCGCTACCTACTAACCTCTGCCATAGGCAAAACTATTAGCCTCTCTGGTTCATAGGACTTTTCATATTTACCCGAGTAGCCGAATTTCATCTCTGCCAGTGCTTCTACCACTTGGGGACCTTGTCCCAGAGTTTTCCAGACTCTCCGCAATAAAATCACCCACAGCGTAGAAGAAATTTTTAGTGATCCATCTGCGAGTACTCCTGTGATGGTATTTAGTATTATAAGGAAGAGAATTTGTCTCAGAGTGAAATTTCGATAAGGCCCAACTGTGATCTCTAAATATCGACAGCTCGTATGGAAACACAGTTTCAAACTGCAGAGGCACTCACTTGATCGTGAGCCCCTGCTCCACCTTGGACAGTTCGAAACAAAGTTAGATGATAACTTAGCGTCACTCGAATCAGTATCCCTGTTTAGCGATGTTTGGATGGATTAATCACCATGTGCTTATTCAGTAGCTACTCCATTGTGTGTGAAAGTATAATCTTGATTTTACTTCAAAGAAATTATCAAAAGTAGTGAGTATAACATTTCTGATGTAATAAAGTACTATACATGTTGACACTTAAACAAACTTATTGAATTAAAGTGGTTAAATCAAATGTAGTTTTGCCCATCTGTGGATGCCCAAATTTGCGTTGGTTCCATTCAGAAGTGTAGCGTTGTTGCCATGTCTTGGAGCTCTACGTCTCTGCAATCTCATAAAGACTGTTTGCACATTCCTGGATGCCCTTACCATTAGACTAAGCGGAACTGGTTCATACGATGCTCAGTGTTCAGTGCTTTATGGGTCAGATCATTTTAGTCCAGTTGTTCAACATATTCTATAAGAGGAGTGAGAAAGGCTGGTAAGTATGACTGGGATTCTAAACGGCCCTCATCACAACCATCCCCTGTAGTAACATAACTCACCACTGCATCACTTCCTTCAAAACTCAACTCAAGATCTGCTAGTTTTGTTAAGGATTCCCTTCACTCAACATATAGTACAACATTACACATGACATGTACTTCTGTCTGCATCTGACATAGTCTTCAACTGCCGTACTAAGGTTCAAATGTTGGAAAAGCTGAGCGCTCGCGTAGACGCATCTCATTGATCATGAAAAATCAGCATAATTTCAACGCCCCAAAGTGAAATACGACTTTTTTTAAAGGTAAAAACTGATCCAGAAGTACTCACCGAAGCGTCAGCATGAGTGAAGTCGCCCAATCACCAATTTCTTCACTACAACTTCACTTATCATCGATCATTACCATTTCGTAGAGTAAGCTGTTGATTACAGTTATTTCAGAGACTGCTTTTCCTCGACACTGTGGATCAACTAAATTCATGTAGCGATCCTGCTGTTTTTGCTGCCACAACTTTGGAGAGCGAGCGTCGCTGTGGTGATGGGAAGCTTCCCTCTGAACCTTACAAGCCATTTGCGATCTTCCCAGCCTTCGAGCGGCAGGTTAGTCAAAGTTCCTTATAATGTGTGTGCTTAAAGAACCCGAGCAACACGTGTTGTGATGGGAGCGCTACCGAAAAGAAAACTCTTCTCCTGCATTCCGCTTGACGGGAGTTCGTATCCATTTTAGGAGGTTGGGATTCACTCAGTTGAACCTCCTCCATCAAAACCTGAACCGTAACTCCGAATAGCCCTTAAACTAAATATAAAAGCCTTAGCTCGCCTTGAGACTCTTAGAGAACTTTCAAAAAACTGGGTTGTTCGGAAAGTTCCTGTCTATTTGGATGCGCTGCGTTCACCAACTCTTCTGTTATTTAAAGTTTTCGAAACAACCATAATAAATTTGTGTTTTTTAGAAAGGTAAACAGCCCTCAATATTTCAGTCTAAAGTATGTTAAGATTCCTTCAGCACCTGTTGTGTAGAAACGGTTCAAAGGAGGAGCATCATCGAAAGCAGTTTCAGCATCTAGCACTTGTCTTCTATCGCCAAAGCAAGAGTACAACTTGAAGGGCCAAAAGAAATATTTCAACTACGGAGGCAATGCTCTATCAGTTTACACAGTGCGTGAATCGTTTGCAAAAATTTGACGGAGTGAAACCACACTTAAAAATCGGCAGCGGTGGGAGAGGCCATTTAAAGGCAGTGTTTACAAAAAAGTTAGGGTACCCTTTTTCGACGGGAATTGATAGGACTGCTCTAGAATAAAGCGATAACAACGAAACAAGCGCAAAAAACGATGAACAAAAATAAGGGGGGCGCGCGATTCACGCGTGACCCCCTTAGGGCTCTTCGCGCATGCAGCATCGTTTCAGTACCTTTCTGTTGAGACGGACCAAATGAATTTGCAGTAGTCCACGGCTTCACCATGAATACAACAAATCTCTTCACTATGGCAAAAAAGCCCCTTCGAGATTGATAATTCACCTCATAGGTCAACAATTTACTTGTCAAACGTTCAAAATAAGAATACTTTCAAATTTTTTGCTCCTAGTAAACGCAATCCTTCTGTAAACGTGCACCGTTGGTCATTTCTTCACTTATTTTATTTATAAGCTCTTATTTCTCCCGTTATGATGGTAGGATGATGTTTTAGCGCGTTTTGTCCGATGACCTCATTATATTGACGCGTGAATCGCACCACCCCCCAAAAATAATTACAAATGGTCAAAAAAGAGCTGGAAAGGGGGGTTGGACGTATTTCACATTGAAAAAACGACGGTTAGGGAGTGTTCGAGCGAGAATGCACGAACGCGACGCTATGTCCGCAATACAAACAACACATCGAAATTAACGGAGTTTCTAAAATAAAAAAAAAACGTTTGCATGCAATAATCTACACAAAATATGTAAAATCTTCAATAAACTTACGAGAATAGTTAAAGAATGCTACCGTAAAAAATTAATAACACAAAAAAACAAACGATACGCGAATAATAGGAATAACAGCCGAATACTAGCCCCTGTGCGAGGCGGTCGACCAACTGATCATTCCTGGCAATTTGCCAACCTGCGTATCGATTTTTCGCCAACTTCGCTCCAGTGCGAATGTGGTGAAGGACAGTTGGAACAAGTAGTCAACCTAGCGAGGGGCGGAGGCATCCCGTCCCCCAAAGTTCCTGCCCTTATCGTGCCCAATCCAGGCGTTTTCCGACCTAATTCCTGCACAAATGGTATCAGAGGGGGCTTCGAATTCAAACCATGTGCAAATCTCCGAAACCCTTTTTTCGTGAACAGTGCCTTTAAGCTGCTAGCAACAAAACAGTATTTCAACTGGAACAACTTTTGAAATAACACAGAGCCTCAGTGTGTCCAATTTCGACTATACACGAACTTTTGGGGGATTTGTTGGGTAGGTATCTCACAATTAAAGCGTGCGCAGCCTGTTGGGCCGCATTTCCGTGAGGATTTCGTTGCTTTAACGTAAAAAAATCAACATTTACTTAAATGGTAATGGAGATTGAACATGAGAAATGGGTTGTGTACGGGAACGTAGAAAGGAAGTGATTGCGGTATCATCCCAGTGAACCGACCTAACCGCTTCAAAATTAAACTTAATGCATTGAAGAAAGTGTTCTTCGGTTGGTACTACAGGAGTTAGGAGTTGCTTGTTGTGAGCTGTTGCTGCACACTCAAACGACCCTCCTAAAATATGCTGCACTTAAATATACAATCTAAGGGCAGCATTAGAGCAGAAACGGTCAGAAGTGCCAATCGCAAAGTTTCTGACCACTTGTTTGAAATTACTGTTGTGGTTGCGACTTCTTACCCCCCGCCCATATAGTCCGGATATAGCACCACCAAAATATCACTTGTTCACATCTCTAAAGTCTTCTTTTTGTAGGAGATCATTAGCTTACCATGGAGTGCATAGAAGATTTTTGATTTAAAGTGTGGAATCTTCTTAAAAAGGGACAACGAAACATCTGAGGGGTTGATGAACCATTATCGAGTAGACTGGAGTATGCACCAACCACTGCACCTATTTGTTCTTGAGAAATTTTGGCTCATAGTCGATCCCAAAATTTCAGCGAAATATTCTCCAAACAGCCCAATATAAAACGCTGGTCCTGCAAACTCCTCCTGAGTACTTGAAACCTAAATCAAACGCTCACTCCGGGCTCGATCGATCGTAAACCGCTTCTACCTTGCTCGATAAGGATGATTCTCTTTTCCCTTTCTATCACAAAATTGGTAGCTGTTGAGCAAGTCTGGTGCTTGTAGGCCCCCTCAAAAACTACCAAGTGCCGTCATGTGCGTTTCGGTTGTGCATCCAGAATCCTGATCGTAACGAGTGTTGGATGCATTTTGCTTGAGCACCTATTTATCGAGTCTGCGGAACCAGAGAAGCATAGTTCCTCCGAAAAATCCAGACTATTCGCCATAAGTATTTAGAAAACCCTCAAAAGTCTGTCTGACAATAAGATTGTCTTCTTAAAGACACTAGGTCCCGAGATTTTGGCTGTTCACGTCAAAAAACTGACAGACGTCCTAATTAAAAGTAGTGAATGCTTCTTCCTGAGCAGGTTTTCAGACGGTGGAACATTTATTGTGTCTGACCTTCCAACAAGTTTGACTTCTTTGGAGTTATACAGTGTTATCTATCGCTCATGGCGGAGACCAACTCTAACCAGTTCCAACTCGAACCGATGAACTTCCGACTAACAAAAGTTCCAACAAGTCATCTACGAGAATTCCACCAACACCGACAGTTGCTGAACTTTAGGGACGATAGGGCAGATGGGACCGCCCCGTGAGCCACGATTCATTAAGAGTATCGTGACGTGAGTATGCCCCCTGTTGAAGAGTAGTAGTGGCTTCTATCTCATAGCATCTTGCATCATAATATCGTGCTTTCGTTTGCCATAATTTCCTCATAGATACATTCGCCTTGTAAAACCCAACCTATATCGACTCCATTCAAACCGTAGTACAGATCCTAGTGGCTTCCACTGCGCATTCGCGCTTTGGCGTGAAATCGCCATATATATGCAAACCGTACTCATTCAAAGGGATCAATGCGGACCTTCAGTGACCGGGAGCGGATGACGACGCCATCCCACACTTCTACAGTATTGTATTCATCTGCTAATAAGTTCTTCTACTCTCGCCTCGACTCTGCACCCAGGAAACACCGGGCGCGCCCGAAACTGCACAGCTCCGAGAAGTCGTGACACTGTTCACTGCCACTGGGCACCGAGAAGTACCTCGTCAAACCCCAGGTAAAGAGGAAAGGGGCGCATTCCAACGCCACACCCCACTGTCCAAGTCCCGCAGAGGTATGTAGGGTAAGTGGTCACCAGTTACATTGATGCACTCGTCCCTATTATTCCTGGTTGGATTTCGATTTCATACCCAGAAAGCCTCTAGGATTTTCTAGCATAAGTACTGTCTTCGGTTCTCTAACAAGGCAAAACGTCGGGCAGAATAAATGTTCCACCGTTGTGCACATTACATGATACACGGAACGTCAAGCACGATAAATGTTCCACCATTAAAACTTCCTCGTTCAGAAACACTGCTTATAACAAATGTCCAGGTTTCGGGAAAGGCGAATATGTAACTTATTTTACGATCCTGACTATAATTTGCATGAGTTTGGCAGAGGAGCATGCACTGAGGTAGGTGGTGCTGAAGCAAATCTAGATAGACAGACGAATAAAGTTGTTCAGTTTCGCAGAACGCTCAACATTAGCTCAGAAGTACTTGAATTGTTGTGTGCTTACAGGAACGTCCTATTTCTCTCAATAGGCTCAACTTAGTGTGAGAGTCAGTGAGGGGAGCTACACAAGCCCAGGTTCAATAATTTTTTCTCAGCATTGCTATCTAAGATTTGAAATTTCAGAAGCGATCCTTCTCATTAGGATGTGGGCGAGAAAATCCTTGGTCCTGGTCCTTTCCATCTTGCAGGTATTTACGCATTACCCATTCACTATTATTTTTGGACCAAATATAGACAAGTATATGGGGGGTCGATCGAAATGGAGTATGATGAAACAGTACAGTTTGACGCCAATCCGATAGAAACTATTGACGGGTGAAGAAAATCATCTCAAAAGTACAGTTCACGATAGTTTTGAGGTATCTGGTTGTAGACCTATAATGGATGTAATAGTCTAGCATAAGATGAAAACGCGAAGGTCTTCATCTAGAGAAATATAAGGAAAAGGTCATATGGGGGTTGGACGAGAATGTGGCGACAAAAGTTGCATGGAAGGAATATTTGGCCGTGCTGTCAAATATTTCTGTAATTGCGTACAGCTAGCTACAGTAATCCAAAAAGTGTAAAATGGCTTTTGAATCAGCTTATGAACTTGCCATAAGTGGTTTTATTCTGCTCTACTATCTGCCTCCAAGATAGTTATTCGGCCAAGATTGGTCATAACGTGCAGCGGTAGAATGAAAGAACAGTCTAGATTATAATTTGCACGGCGACGATCAGCTGACTGTATTGTCTTCAAAGCTGCTCCAATGCGAACGGTGATGAATGGTCAAACTTTTCAGATGCTGAACAGCGATGCTTGTAACATACAACCAATACAATCGCCAAGCCCCTTATAACGCTCCATTTCAACCTTCATTCATTTGGTTTCGTCTCATATGCTATATTCGGGGGCTAAAGACTCGTACTATGACATATCTCGTTAACCCCTTGACGTCAATGGCACCCGCCGGTGGGAGCAACTATAACTGGCGCATGGGACCGTTGCAACCAATGTTGTGTGCCACCATGTTTTTTCCTTTACTTGCACATTTGAAACTTATTTGATATTTTCATGTCTACTAGCACACCTCATGGTATTTATATTCAACATGGTCCGAGTGGATGTTTTATCGGAGCATATTTATTGAAAGCATATATAGTCTATGGAATAGCACTGAAAAGGACGGGATACTTTGGCAAGATATGTGTGCGTCCTGGAAGCATGATAGGCAGTTCTTAGAATGCCCTGGTTTGCGATTATGTGAAGTATGTTGGATGTTATACGAATTTCTACTGCTTACACATTCACCGAAAATCTAACGTACATTGCTTCCAAACCCGAAGTGCAATTCTAAGCCTCAGTTCTGTATAAGATAAAATAAGACCTGATGCTTCTGTTATGCGAAAATGTTGCCAAGTTCATCAGGTCAGAGAAGGGTAATTCTCATGGGACCATAGCACCTACCGGTGGGTGCCAGTCGCGCACGAAAGGAAGGGGGCTCAGTCCCATGGACGCGTCACGTCGAAATCGGCGTTGTCGTCAAAGGGTTAAGCGATTTCATAGAGAATCGAGCCTTCATCCTCTCACAGGCGCTGCCTTAGCCGACCTAATTGGTTTAGAGATGTAGCACCAATCTATCAGACTATGATGAAGCTGATGAAATATGGGCAACGTGTTCAGCCTCTGACGGGACTTGAACCGTTCCATGGTCTCTGAGACAAACAAACAAATCGAGCAGTTTCCCTCGCCAAAGTCTCCGATACAGGTCTTTCCATCTCTGTTAAGGCTTGTGAAGGCTTGGCACATTGATTGAGCTATCAGATATGATGTGAAACCTTTCTTCTTACTTCAATTGAAGAAACTGAAAATGTAACAATAAAGCAGTCAAATAAGATGTTTACAGGACTGTATGTGATTACTCAAAAAAGTTATAAATATTGGTTTCCCTTCTATAATAGTAAGTAGAAGATGAAGGTCTCAGGGATTTCAGCATTGCTGAGGTCAATCAAGGGGTTTGTTTTAGGTCCATCAATCGCGTTCGTGTACATTCACTCAAAAAAGCAGTCCAGATTACTCTGATGGTCAGGTAATCTATTCTAATACTTCAACTTCCCTTTACGACTGCTTGAGGGCCTGTTATTTCAACGGAAGCTGCTACTCTGTTCTGTTTGAGAAGGTACGTTTCAGTACTGTTTTTGCTAGAGTTCGATTAAAGAAAAAAAAACTTTTCATCGACTTGCGTCGTCAACCGCTCTCTAGCCTGGTCTATTTTGTAGTCCTTCACGAAATCGTTGAGAATCAGGTGGTCGTGGCCATAGATTTACCAACCTACACTGTAGTTTATTTCTGATATTCATAGTACTGTATGTGTTAATAAAACCCGACTAAAAATAGTGTCGTCAAGCATGCTGCCCGACTGAAATCTAATAGAGCTGAGGTTGAGTAGACCGTTAAAGCACATTATTTTACACTTGATTGTTGTGCAACCGCTATCTATATCTTTTTTTAGGGCCAATGTACTGCTTTTGCTGTTACGAACAACTCTGCCTACTATGATCCTCATGACCACATTGGTGGGCAATTCTACGTGCTTGAACGAGCTTCTATTCCTGATCCGAAACTGTGTGCACCGGTATCACCTTTGCTCTGAGCTTGCACCTTCTCACAAAGCTGAATAAACTGTTGATCCTGCTTTCTGTGATGATTACCCGCACAGGACTCTTATTCAGAGTCGAAAAGGCGGAAGCGTATTCGCTAACTTACACTGTCCGATGTGAAGTTAAGACTCCGTACTTTCCCCGACAAGTCTCGTACTATTAATGCAATCCAGAAAAAGAAGGGTGGACAGTTCCTAGCCTGGGCTGATGTCAACATGGAGTCCGATCACAGGGCAATGTGTGTGTTGCTGTGATGACTGCGCCATTTGCCGCTACACCACCTCCACCACTGGCTACATTATTTAGTTCTTAAGAGTAATTCTATACAATGATCTTCCCGTGTTTTGGTCATTCAATTTTTTAGTACTGTAATGATGTTATATATACTACTGTAATGGTATTGTAATGCTTTAGGTGTGTAGATGTGTAATGAATGTTATTTTCATTTAGTTCACTATCCTTCCGTTTCTCTTCGCTCAGGTGTATGTGCCTTGTCTGCCATTTCAACAAATTCTTTTAACTAACAAAGTGCCGTAAATGTCGCAACCTTCGAAGCCAGCTGACTCTCATGGACATTACAGATGTTGCTGGCAGTTTCGCAGAACACTTTTCTGAAGCCTGCAACTCGATCATTCGCAAACCAACGTGAACTACCGTAAACTCACACCAATGTTTTTCGTAGAACCTATTTGTTTCAAGCATACCGGAAACGAAGTGTTGGAAGCAAATTCCATGACTTTCACGGAAAAAGAATAACTGTTGATACCGTAACTGTTGACACCGTACCCTTGATCTTTGACTGCAGATTCACAATAGCAGCTTTTTTGAGGATGGTCAAAGTTAAAACCATAATGCGTTTGTGGGACAGTGGACATCAGCCTCGCATCTGGAGTGCACGTGCCATCCGGCTGTCGTCCGTAAGTTTTCAAAATCCATGTGGTGACGTTGTTTTAGTTTGTTCTGGAGAACAAATCTTCCGATATGTTGGGTATGGGATCCGTTTCGCTTAGGAAACAACAACCAGTAGGGTTAGATTCGCTCCTTTTGCCCTGGGAACACACTCTTTATCCCTAGTCCCAAACGTACCACGATTGTGCTTGGCTGAAGAAAAATCTAGGACGCTGTCACCAAGGAACACCCAGGGTCATCAAGAACGGAAAGTAGGATGAAAACAAATGAAAAAGATGTGTCCTGTGGTCTTTTTAGGTCTCGACCAGCTCCGGCAGGCCATCGTAGCTGGCTCGTCACTCTCCCATCTGGCAGCCTAATTGGTTATTGTGTCGGTCGCAGCTGTCGTTTCCATTCCTGCACTATCATCCAACCAGCTGCTCTCAGCCTTTGCTGACACTGAAGCCTTGCAGCCGTTGCCTTTGCTCTCACCGAACTTCGAAAAAGAGAGCTCTTCATCCAGCATAACGTCATCTATGTTACCGAAATCTGATGTATCTCTTTACCTAATCCGTCTACTTGCTTGAGTTTTGGAATCAGAACTCCTCACTTCTCAGTCCAACCCTTGTTGACCTTTATTAAGCAAGAGGTCTGCAGATCTTGTAACTTCTCGAAAAAAAATTTATGTCCTAAAAAGTTTGAATTAAACTTTTCTCAAAATCTGGCAAATGCTCTAATGCCTTCCGTAGCAGGATCAAAATCGCTTTTCTTGAAAGATCGTACCTTTCGAATAGAACCTCATCGGCAGGACTTTATTTCAGCAGATTTTTGAAGAGAACAACTTTGTTGCATAAGTAAGGTTAGCATGATATTCTGCCATATGCTTAGTATTCAGGGGGTATTCAGATACATAGACCACATTTTGGGCGTCAGAAGACATTTTGAGGAATCCTTCGGATCGTTTTTACTCAATTTCTGAGTGAGCGGCATTCATTCTTTGTAGGAAATGTCCCCATATCCAAAGCAAAGGACGGTGATTAAATATGCTAAAGCATGGCAGTCAATAAATCTGGAGCGAATTTTAACCATTTCGGATCCCTAAAGACTGTGTTAGAAGATGAGGGAAAGCATCAGCGAAGTTTCGAAAGTCAGGGTTCGGGTCATGTCTGGATTACGCATGTGAAAAAAAGTCTGCTAGGGTTGCTGCATGTTATTTCAATAACTCTTCTCTTGGCTTCTTTCTTGTCTGCTCCATTTCCCTTTATAGGCCGTTAATGGTTTTTTCATTAAGTAGGTGAATATACCAGACCAAAGGCACCTGTTTTCTTAATCCCATGACCCCTCTCGAGCCTACAATGAAACCTGCATGGCTCAATCATTGCTCGAAACGAGCACGCCTATGGGGAACCTTTCCCTAGCTTTTATTAACCTCTTTATCTGTAATGATCACGTTGCTGTGAGGAAAAAAGTGGCCTCTCAGGGTGGCGGTACGAGTGTCCGTTTCGAGCAATGGTATGCTGTTACCACCCTCATAGGCACTTTTCTCCTTACAGCAGCGTCATTTTCAAGTGTATTGTAATGCTGCCCAAACGTTTGCAGTAATTACTGACCTACCCGTCTGTTTGCTTAGGAGCTGGTATTTGAAACAATCACTTGCTTTCTCATTCACAACCTACTACAGCTTGCGAAAACACCCATTCGCTCAGACAGCTGGTATGTTTTCATAAAGCCGAGAAGGGGATTGTTTTCCCATCAGCTTCATGAATGGCTTCACCTGTTACAGCAGCTTTCCATGTGCTCCATATCAATGATTGCTACAGTTTCTCTAGGTATTATCTGCGTAGTGTATTAGCCTGCCTTGCGACACTAGCGATATTTTTTTCAGATTTTTACTAGTTGGTGTTTCGAACACACTTCAACG
Source organism: Haemonchus contortus (assembly GCA_000469685.2). Lineage (NCBI taxonomy): Eukaryota > Metazoa > Nematoda > Chromadorea > Rhabditida > Trichostrongylidae > Haemonchus > Haemonchus contortus. Next base: position 40,166,515 of record LS997565.1, read on the forward strand.
TTTAACATTTTCGCCGCTGATTCCTATAACCTGGGCTCAATGCTTCGAAAGCTGCTTAATGTCCTTCTGATTCAAACAACTTTCGAATACAGGATCCACCTCCGAATCCAATACCCCCCTCCCGCACCCTTCCACTTCCTTCTTTATCAAATGATGTCTCAAGAAACGTAATAAATTACGGACTAGGTTACGGAAATACCTAGGTCAGGGTAGAACCTCCTACCATCCATACTCTGCAATCTTTTTCCGACGGATCTTTGCACAGCTCGGGCGAGATTCCCGCTCCAGCACAATATGCTGGCGTCCCAACTCAGTCCGGCAAGTTTCTGAAATTGGCTAGGAAGGATAGCAGATGTCACAGTAACACCACTGTAACAGGAACCCGAGTGAAGCATATTTGCGCACAGCTACCAACAACTGAGCAACGCTTTCTTCCAACGCTGCCACCTGTTCAGTAGACAACTGCTTCCCCTCCTTATATCGTTAGGATGGGGTATCCAGGCCTGACTTCCACTGAAAAGAAATCTCTCTCAGAAGTGCTCTACATTGAAGGAGCAGGAACTGAAAGGCAGCTATACAGCTGATTTTGGCTATGTACTGAGTTGATAAAGCACCCAATCTGCGTAGACATCCTGGAAGCCGAGATATCTGTTGGTCTGTTGGCTGGCGCATGGAATACCCAGAAAGATGCAGGTACATTTGACATGCATGGCAGCATTCAGAATCCATTCAGAGCTACATAGATCCCACCCGCTAATATTAGGTTGGAAGGAAAGTCCTGCGACACAATGAAGGTCTTCTTCAAATCATTTCTGAAATTTTCCAGGCCAATCAATTTTCGGAAATATATTTACCAAAGAGGTCAACAACCTTCTGTTATCCTATGAGTAAATCATTGATGCCTTTTATCCAGGAATGAGGAAGCTGTGACTCAAAGAAGTAATTGACTGCCGTTTTCAGATCACATTAAGTTACGAATTTTTTTAGCACAACGATATCCTCAAGAAGGCGGAGCGCATGGTAGATAAAAGGGGCAACACTTGTTGAGTACGACTGATGAACAACCTGGAACCAATTGGAATCGTAGAACCTTTGACGCGTGTTTAGAGCGAAATTTCGACGTGCGTTGACCCTCCGTAGGGACCTGATTTACGGTTTTGATCGTCCTTCTCTAACCCCGCTGGCCAAATTTCGGGGTTCATAAGGGTAACCGATAGCTGTGTCCATTTAGTCTGCGTTTAGCAACTCATAGTGGATGGATCCCTCCAACCTCCATTAAATCAAGGGACGATGCTTGCGTTACTTCAAAAGCTAGTATCTCCTCCAGTGAAGCGATCCAACCGATTGTTGACCGTTGATCGGTGAGCAGTGCCAGCACTGAATAAGTTGCTGATAATTTGAGCTGCTACACCCGCGTTTTTCCCTTGGGGTGTTCAGAAGAAGGTGATGTTACGAATCGGGTGTTGTCCATTCATTGACCGTAATGCTGCTAAAGCCCACACGCGTGCCCTTATTTACTCATGTGTTGATTACCTGAGGAATGTCCTACAAGTTCATCACTCTTGCTACCGTGTTCACATTGTTGATACAAATTGTTGACGCTCCAAATTTTTTGTCGCAGGACTTTCCTTCCAACCCAATAGACTTGGGCTTTCACATCAATAAGGATCTTATCTTCAGATTCGAAGCTTTTGAAAGCGAGAAATTACTTAATATAGAGAATATTGTTACGAAATACATCACGGACACCTGCCGTTCCCTTCTCAGTGCTTCAGGAGATACTATCAGCATGTGAATGGTCGGACAGCTGGACTACAACGTGAATCATTTTTGTGTACCCGAGCGAGAGCTTGTTTACATATTCTGTGAGTCGTTCGGATGCACTCTACCATACGCACATGGACAGTCCTCGCTATTTCGCAAGTAGAGAGATAACTTGGGATTATGAAAGGAGTTACGGTATTTGGAGCTTGCTAGTTTCCTCTATTCTTCACAATCGCGGCTAGAAAATCGTGTTCTGCAATAGTTTGACAATCTTCAGGAAATTCGGCATGATGCATAACTCTCTGTGAATCGTGGTACAACCGTATCCGGCAGCATTACGAGTGCAATGTTAAAATTGTTTTCAGGAAAATTGCCAAAACTCTGAAAATGCTTCGGCATCGGCTGTTCCCCGCAAGCAGTCTTTCAAAAGAGCCAGCAGAAAGCGAACCACTCGACCTAACTGTTCCTAAAAGCAGGTGTTCACCTTGAAGATTTTTTTCTCCCCGTTCTTCTGTCAATCAGATTCGAACATTAGATTCATATCAAAAAATTTCCGTTAATGTGATGGCTTTTGCTGAAATTGTGCTATTTCCAGGTCCGACGAGCACATAACAGAGCGGGTCTACTATAAGACAGTGATGGAAGAAAGTGGCAGTCAAATACTGATGAGACTTCTGCAACAGCAATTACTGTTTACGATGTTTTCGCGACCTGAACTCAAAGTAAATCGAGAGCCGGAACGTCTTGACACAGGCCAGAGAAAAAAGTCAGAACCTACTGAGCGGAAAGAGAAAAGCGCCGGAAGTAGGCGGAGGTACTGATTAATGCTCATATTGCATAACGCTCCTAGTTCCTTATGCTGGAAGAAGTAAAAAAAGATCTCTTGATGTGGAAACGGTAGTTCAGAGAAAAGGTGATTAATGTCTCTCAGGTCTCGAGTGAACCCACACCAATCGAAGGGGGTTTTCTCGTGGATGCTTCTGTTCAATGCATGGATGGCCACAGCTCCAAAACACGAGTAATATTCCTCCCATTCGGAAATATTCCATATTTTTCCCCAGATGCGGAACCCTCCAACTTTTTTGTGAATCTTAAACACAAAACGGATTGGCTCTTCCCACCTAATTTCTTGGACCTGTTCCCTGGATGAAAATCACTTCAGTCACATCTTGTTCTGATTTATTCCCGAGAACTTCTGTCCGGTCTGTTATTTGGGCAGACAAATTGGCTAGTAACATCGGCTAAAAAAGGGAAAAAATGATTCTTTCTTATTGATCATGTGGCTCTACACGAACGACAGTTTTCAGCCCTACTGAATTCTTTCAGGTCGGAAGCAAACGCTCGAGAACGGAATCGTGTACAGCACCTCGGCGACATGTTCGATCGGCTGAAGTCTGTTTTACCCATCGAGCTAGATGTGAAGATCTCCAAACTTGCAACTTTAAAGGTGTGTTACCTCTCAAGTTATCTTTCAAAGAGTTATGTCAAAAGCAGCGAAAACAGTATTGAACCACTAGAAGTTGGGTAAATACCATACAGAAGTGGACCGATTCTAAGTCCAGCGACGGACCTCCGGGTGTTTCGTTTGACGCAAGTTTGAAAAGAAATCTCGTCGTAGTTTCAAAAAAAGCTTTTCTATTTCTCTTCTTCCTCTTCTTGGCCGACCTAATATGTTTTCAGCTTCAAATTTTTCTGAAGTTTTCCTGAAAATTGTTTAGATCTTCCATGCTGCCAACTGACATGTAACTACATAGTACCCCTCACATCGCTCTAACATGCGACAAGACCTTACTGTCTCTATGAGGAATTCCGTACACACTCATGCTAATTCAAAAGCTTCCACAGTTGTGACTTGCTTCTCTTTGAACTTCAGAATCGGGCGTCACTGTCGTCACCATCTCTATGAATTGACTGCGATGAGCGTACAGCGTTTCTAAGCATACAATTGGAATCAGAGCCATGAAATCACAAAACTGCCGGCGTGTAAAGCAGCCTTCCCTTTTTGGGCATTGTCTCTTCTTGATGATGCCTATTCCGGCGTCACGTCACTTTTTTCCTAAATTTAGGAGGGCTAACAAGAGTAGATTGCCGTATTGGAAGAATCTCCCGCAAAACAAAACAAGTTCTCTTGCAAAGGTATCAGATGGCACCTTGCCAGATGACCATGTAATTGTCAACATAATACATAGAAAGCATAAAACCTTCGATGCAGATCGACCTCGTTTCTGAGATGCCCCCCGAGTTCAATTTCAATTCAGAATCGTGGTGGCGTTTTTCACTGTGCACATGGTCTACAGAGTGCCTGGACCACTCGATGGGCAAATCAATGCTTTTATCCTCCCGAAAACTCGATTACCGTTTAGAAGGATCCCTTGCGATGTAAGACTTACTTGGCATGGGCGAGTATCGATCCGGATTCCGACCACAGTGACACGCTGTGTGGTAGAGCTGCACTTGTCATCACACCACTTCCGCCCCTATCAGTTACGAAATACTTAACGTACCGAAGCGTACACAATACATCAAAAAAATGAGAAGCTGTACTTGAAAGGATTGCTCATCTGTTTAAAAAACTCATTGTTTATTTTTTGTTCATGTTTGTGTTTCTTCTCGTTATTCACATGCTTATTGGAATCATATTACAGATCGCATCCGCTTATATACGTTATTTGGGATGTATATTGGATGCTGAGAACATCTGTCATCTTGTGGAAAGCGAACACTCATTGATGTTATGCATTTGTGAAGCACGAAGTTGTCCAAAGAAATTGTGATCATGATAGTTATTTTGTTTCTCTGATCAGATCTTTTCTAGCTGAATTCTTTACTGTGATCTCAATAGCGGAATTCTACCTCTACTTCATCTGTCATTCGGATTGCCTATTCCATGTCCCTTTGTGCTTCGATGCTGTTACAAAAAATACAAATATAGATTTTAGGCTTCTACTAAAAAATACGCGAATGATGTTTGTAGTTTTTGTGTAGGTTGACATGAAGACAATGGCAATCGTCTGACAACCAGCTGAGAAAAGCTATGGTATGTTAAGGGCCTCAGAAGGCAAGGGGCATCAAAAGGCAAGAACCGCAGGGTCCGTCACCAGTGGGAATCCTGGCACTCCAGTAGGTGTGTGGGTATCAATGGTCCGCTATTGTTGATAACAAGAACTGATAACCATTGATCGGTGCTGTCTGGGACCATAGAAGGTAAGATTCATTGGACAGGCTACGCCCTCCCTATCAACAGTGGAGCTTTGGCGCTTAGGATGTGGGACAGCGGAATGCGACGGGACATGGATGCTCAGTGACAGGGACTGACGTCCTATATAGGGCGTAATAGAGCCTCAAAGATTGTCTCCATTGTATACAACAGCCAGATGTGGCTGTACAGACTGTCTTGCAGCGGCTGCATCATTTGAAATTGAGCACATGTGTTGAACATTTTAACAGCTGAGATTAACAATACACAACACAATGAAAGAATAATAACAATGAGAACAAACGATAAATGGATCGCAACTTTCGGCATTTTCTGCTTACTGTAGCCATTACGGTGAAAATGTAGTTGGGGGTGCCAGTCACTTCTGTGCTCTGCGTCTCTGACACCGGCGGCAGAGTGCATAGAGATCGCAGAGGAGGATTCCTCTCCTTACAAAAGTTAGGGGAGGAGCTACGAGGTAGGAGAGATGATTATCTCATGCAAAAGCTGGGATGGGGTAAGAATTGAACATCCAACTGGTTCACCCACCCCGGAGCTCCTTCCCTAACTTCTGGAAGGGGAGAAGCTCCGGGATGGGTGAGATGATTAGATGGGATAAGAAATGAAGAGAAGCAGAGCACAAAAGTGCCTGGCACCCCCAGCTACATTTTCGCCGCCATCATTTTGCTTAATAGTATTGCGAATGCACACCACCGAAATTTTCACTAAGGACGTTCATACCATCTCGGGTGTGGGTAAATTCGTGCGCCCGGGAATGCGCGGGGCAAATGGCGCGCGTCAAAATTCATGGCGATTTTGGCGACCCTGGCGCCTATCATTGAGGCGTAGGATTGAAGTAAAGGTGATTATCATTATAGAATCAGCTGTCCCTAACATTCTACTCTACTTCAGATTTGGACCCTAATGATAGACGCTAAAGTCGTTCAATTCGCCAATTTCCCGAGGAGAACTTAAACAACATAATCAGACAAACCCTACGTGTAAGCGATCGCGTCGAGGTTTCGCGCTACAGCACGTTATTTCGGGGTGCCTTGGCACTGCGGGGAGGGCTTGGTGACAGGAGGTTTCCTCTTTCACAACTCCGCTTATTGGCGATTGCGTAGCGCGTTCAAACATGTTATTCTAAGGTGATTACTGATTGTAGGAAGTAACGTTATGCAAACAATAGGCTGTTAAACAGGAGTTTGGTGATGCATGTGTCTTTTCCTGCATGTTTCCTCGTTCATGTTTCTTCTAAGACCATTGATGGGTAGTTACCATCCCCTAGTGAATGGCTAGTGAACACTGCTTGGTTATGCGTTTCTATTTCTATTGCATGCTTCTTGGTTTGTGTTTCTTCTGAGAATGACCTTCACTGATAGAGAGTTGAACTCTGATTTAAAGGTATGTCAACGTCTGTGCAATCTATTGATACAACTCAACCAATCGAAGGAGGCTATGGATGACGGCATAGAGAGGTTTGAAGAACACACACATGTTGTGTGTAATCGCCAGGATTTGTGAAGACAGGGAAGCTGATTAGATGGAGAATGAAACAAAGGCAAGGCATGAGGGCGCGAGGCGATCTTAATTAGGTGAGGAAACTCCATGATCACTGCGCTGCTCGCATATCTATGTGCAGCAAGTGAAAGTTATTGAATAAAGAGAATAACAGCAGTGAAAACCAAAGCTTCTATTTAAAAAATTAGGTTTCTCAGCAGAAAACTTACCATTACGACTGGCTGAAAGTGTTGATTTTGTGGAAAATAAAAAAATGGTAAGGTTGCGGTTCATAGCTCTGTGAAATATTCCGCTTGGTTTCGCATTCCACCTTTCACCTGTGGATAAAAACAGAATTCCTAACCAGCATTATTAGAACTTTTCCAACTCATAATTTTCCTCAAGATTCTTTACCTTTTCAGTTTTGCAATTTTCTTCAGTTTTTTATTTTTCACTGATAAAAAAGATATGCAGACAGCACAGTGAAAATGTGGTCTTAACACCTAATCAGGATCGGTTTTCAATTGTACAGAAGTAACCCTTAACTCAGGGTTCAACACTCTATCAGTGAAGGTCATTCTCAGAAGAAACACAAACCAAGAAGCATGGTATAGAAATGGAAACGCATAACCAAGCAGTGTTCACTAGCCATTCACTAGGGGATGGTAACTACCCATCAATGGTCTTAGAAGAAACATGAACGAGGAAACATGCAGGAAAAGACACATGCATCACCAAACTCTTGTTTAACAGCCCATTGATTGCATAACGTTACTTCCTATTATCAGTATTCACCTTAGAATAACATGTTTGAACGCGCTACGCAATCGCCAATAAGCAGAGTTGTGAAAGAGGAAACCTCCTGTCACCAAGCCCTTCCCGCAGTGCCAAGACACCTCGAAATAACGTGCTCTAGCGCGAAACCGCGACGCGACCGCTTACACGTAGGGTTTGTCTGATTATGTTTTTTAAGTTCTTCTAATTTGCCGTACGCATGTCCGGACGCATGAATGTCCTACCTCCCTACCACCTCGTCTTATGATTTCGTGCAAGCTCTTTCTTTGACTAGTTTAGAACACTTTTGATCGAGAATTCATCGAAATTCCGTGCTTTCTTTGCCACTTATGCAGCATTCTGCAATGAAACATGGCGATTTGAGCTCGGAAAAGGTACAGATGAATTGGTGATGTGTAATCGATTCGTCGCATGCGCCATTCGCGGACCAGTTGCCTCGTTACTGCAACTCTAGCGTTCTCAGCAGTGCTCAGTTGGTATGTGTGTGTTATTTTTGACATGATTCTCATTACATCTTTCATTCCTGTACTTTTACATGCTGCCTCCCCAATCTGCTAAATTCCTTCGCGCGCGACGCCGTGACGCGACATCGAAGTCTTCCTGTGCTGTGCCTTTAACTTGCACATCCTATCTATGCCGAGAAACTTGTGCAGACATTCTTTCATTGCTTTCTTTTCGAAAAATGGCAAGCGTGTGCAGTATGGTTAGAGAATGAATTTGTGTGGATTGCAAAGACAAGGGAATCACGACCTTTTATTCAACCAGTGCTCGCACAAATTTAATATTATTAGATGAATATCGGTTCCTTAGTATCATGTGGATAACGAACGCCTGAAAGTAAGACATGCTGTGCACCTGGATTAGTTTTGCAGAAATGAAGTGGACAAAGAGAAATCAAGCGCTCACAATCTTGATAACAACTATTCTTGGTCAAATCCCTTGCTATTCTATTCACTGGCTACCTGAAAGTAGACCATTTATTTCGCTTTTGAAGACGAATGAGTAGTCGAAACGAATTGGCCCTTTAATAGTCCGCGATTTGGCCCGCGCGAACGAGCGAGCGACCGGGGCGGCGCTTGCCACTTGTTCACAACTGAATCTTAGTCGATACCGCCGGACGAGTAGTCCCCCAACCGCTCGCTCGCCGCGCGCTCGGTGGCCAAATCGCGGAATATGAAAGCAACAATTGGGCTGCTGTTGTCATTAGAGGAGTGGATGTATATGCGTATGGGTACGTTTGTGCATGCATGTGCATGTATTTGTATGTTTTTCTATGCCTATGTCTATGTCAGTAATGCATATGTATGTACATACTGAATGCATGTGCGGACTTGGATGTTCTTTATAACGTTAGTGTAAAACGTTAGTATGCGTGTCTTGCTTATGTGTATATATGTGTATATGTACATATGTACATGTATAAGTGTATGTGCAGAAAATATCTTTGGTGGGATTTCGTTCGCCTAAATTGCTTAGGAAGTCTTTGACGCTCTACATATATTTTTGCCATATATAAACCACAAATGTCCGTTTTTTGTATGTTTGTATGTGAGTTTCACTATAACTATCTTATACGGCGTCGTTTGGAAAACAAATGGAACAGCTCAGACAGATTGGAACAAGTGGGGATTGGGGATGAAGAAGTGGGGAGTGAGCCGAACTCCTTGGGTACACGTGATCTAAGCTAGGTTCCGCCCACTAGGGGCGGGGCTTGCGCGAATAGTGTAGTTCACCGAAAATCTGTAACTCCTTTGCTCCTGGGCCAAGAGTATTCAAATTTGGCAGACATGTAGGTCGCGTCTGTCTGTCGGTCCGTCTGTCTGTCTGTTTGTACGGAAATTCATAACTCCCGCCCCCCGTTGATCTAGGACGTTCAAATTTGGTAGGAACACAGGCGGCGGGATGGGAACCCATAGAGTGGGTGGCAGGACTGGACTCCGCCCACAGGCGGCGGGGTTTGTGCGAAATAGATGTCTGAGCGAAAATCCATAACTCACTCCTGATCCCGTGGACTTGGAAGTACATAGTAGAGGGGGCAGGAGGGGAACATTGACGATAACGGAGGCCTCAGAGAGCAAGTTCCAATCACCAATTGAATTCTAGCGCCTTTGTTATTTACGATTTAGCTGTGATTCTTCGATATGTTTCATTCGACAAGAAGGGTAAGTGCACTGATAGAGACCGATTATGAAATTTGGTTCACTTCTTGCTTACGACCGCTACCCAGCGACGATTGCGATCCAATGAAGGACATGGTTTTACTCTACTTTGATATCATTCTAGCAAAACTTATCCGACCGCTAACAATCTTGGGTTCTAATTTAATGATCCATAGGAAAAGGAGCTAGATTCATAAAGACATTTGATGATGGTAATATTATGATTCGACAATATTTGTGAGTACCATTCTTCGAGGCTTCGAATGCCTACCAGTTGAATCTTTAATGGGTCCTTATTTTTAACATCAACAACGACAGATCGAGACAGACAGATTCTAATCAAAGACGTAGGCATTGGCACATTTTCAATATCATTTGCATGAACTACTGCTCCTCTATAGAACTTCGTGTTCCGAAAAGTATCATTTATTCCAAAGTAGAAGTGTGCTGATTGCCGTTTACCACAACTCTACCATAGGAAGTAGGGAAGCCCGGCGTTAGCCGGGCGGTCCGACAGTCTCTATATATAAAGCGGTAACTTTGGCCCGTATGCATTACGCCCGGGGTAGGGGAGGGAGAGGAAATGTTTGCCGAGGGCGCGAGTGTTCAAATGGGGTTTTTGCCTTTGTTCTGTGTCAAGATAGTTGCAATGGAGCTAAGTATTTTCCTATAAACAGGTGAAGAATCGACAGCCCTTGGTAATCATGTGATGTTTGTCTCTGCGACCTTACCTTAGCGAGAGCTCAGAGAAGCCCGACCCCATTGGCTCCCCGGGGGAGGAATCTACCCCTAAAATAGAGCTGGGGCGCCGATGGTCATGTAGACCGCAACTCTGCTGTTCACTACATTATTCGACTGAGCGCTTATTCCTCTGACTTCTGCTGCCGAATTCGTCAAGTATTGCTCTGATTTCGTTCTACTGCTGCAACCAACTACAAATCTCTCTTATTATAAAGCAGAAACTTGGTGTGTCGGTTTGTCGGTTTGTGTGTTTGTCGGTATGTCGGTTTGTCGGTATGTCGGTGTGTCCGTCCGCAAACGTCCATGATTACGATAAAGGTAGTGATATGGAAAACCTAGCCTCATTTCACTACATTTCTTCATTTGAAGGGAAGGAGGGAGGGGAGATTTGCTAACTGCTCTGTAAAAGTAAGGAATGGGGGTCCGGCATTCACCGGGGGACCCAACTGGTTTATTTATATTGCTGAATTCATTGCTATTAAGCAGTCGAATCTTCAGATAAGCAGGCTTTCTTTCTAGATTTACACCAGTTATCGTGAGCATGTTGCATCGCGAACCTGGTGTGATTTCAGAAGGAAACTGGAATTATTTCTGTGAGCAACTAATGAGTAGTTTTTCGCCTGATTTGTATATTATTGCATTTCCTATTGCATTTAATTCTTTGTTACCCTGCTATTCCTGTCGTGGGAGTGGGTTGGCGACATGGCGCTTGTTATGCGTGACTGTTGATCATAGCTCTCAATTTTCATCCTAAATGAATGCTGTCAAGTATTGCAGTTGTAATTGCGCACCTTCTACTCGCTTTGCTCTTAATTTTTTAACGAGCACTGCCTTGAGAAGCGGTTTACGAACCTTCGCGCAGAAGGGCCACTTCCCGCCTAGGTGCGAAAACTTGTTGTCCATTGTGTTGTCCCATCTTTCATGAGCGCATAAAAAATGAAGTGTTGAAGATGTATTATGATAGCAATAGTAAGGAAGCCCGGCGCTTAGAGCAAAAAAGTTTTCGAACAAGAATCATGTGTACACCACGTGTAAATGTTGAAATTGACGCTGCAACGGACTGAAATGCTTCGATGCGGTGACTTGGAGAAAAGAATATCTACCAAATGTACACTGGTGTGCAAAACTTAGGGACGAAATTGATAATGTAACATAAAACATTGTGGACTGGGTGGAAATAAGTGAAAGTGTGGGATTATATTGCCAGACCTATGACGGCTATGCACAGAGAGTTAGACATCCCTTCGTGGAGGAGTAGTTCAAATAAAGCGAGAAATATGGCTACCCGCACAAATCGAGGCAGGTGAAAGGTATGAAAGAATTTTTTTTTGTCAATCAGCCAGTAGCTACCAAGTGCTGTGGTGTTATCCTTCTATACATCCTATCCCGCAGACATCGTCTGGATAACCTGACACGAGGAAGGATCATCGAGAAACTCGAAAAAGGCCGAACTATGACGAGTGCAGCCCAGGAACCTGGTATCGCTCACAGCGTTGTTTCACGTGCACGGAGAACATTCCGAACCTCTGATACTGCTGCACGAAGGAGAGGAGGTGGTCAACCAAGAACAACTGCACCAAGTTATGACCGCTACATTGTGCAGCAGGCAAGAAAAGATCCACGTCAGTCAGCTTCTTTGATTGCAATGTCATATAACAGGATTCCAAAGCAAGCCATCCCACGCACTACAGTGGCACGACGACTGCACCGTTGCGGTCTCCTCGCCCGACGACCATTACGTAGTCTTCCTTTGATCCTTGCGAATCGGCGAGACCGTTTAGGGTGGTGCCAGGAGCATAGCAAACGGACCGATGAGAAATGAGGCCATTTGCTTTTTTCGGACAGGAGCAGATTCAGTCTGAGTAGTGATTCTGGACGCAGCTTCATGGCTAGATGTGGGAACATGCACGTCTCTCAGAAATGTTGTGGAACTTAATCGTTCTGGCGATCGTGGTTTTATGGTATGGGGAGGCATCATGCTTCGTAACCGTACTTACCTCCAGATTTCTGAGCGTTTGACCCTTAACAGTCGGTGTTACTGTGAAAAGGAACCCCTCCCTAATGTGTATCTTTTCAGGGCTGCAATGAGCCATGAATTCATTTTTATGGATAACAATGCGCGACCACACCGAACAACTCAGGTGGAAGAGCTCTTGACACAAGAGGTTATCCAGCCAATGGAGTGGCCTGCCCGTTCCCCCGAATTGAATCCCATCAAGCACGTGTAGGATGCACTGGGTAGAGGCATTGCAGCACGTCCAAATGCACTACTGACCATCCAGCAATTGTCAATTGTGCTGATAGAGGAGTGGAATGCCCTACCACAATAACTCATTTCCAACCTCGTGGAAATTATGGGATCGCGTTACAGAGCATTTACTGCTGTCTGTGGTGATCACACACCCCATTAGGATCTGCGTCGCCTCTTTTGAAGTACTAAGATAAGTTGTGAGGAACTATGTGTAATCGGTACCTTTCAATAAAAAAGTCTTGATTGCTCGTCCTATTTCGATTTTCGGCTAGTTGCTTCCTGTGCAATATTGTAATGATCGTCTATTGCTATGGTATGAATTTCATCGAACTCTGTCGTCTGACAGAGGTACAGTAATCGAAAGTTGCTACCGTCCCTAAGTTTTGCACACCAGTGTACATCAGTGCTAGTGACGAGGAATAAATTTTAGGGGGATTAAGCCGAGGGTTGCGGTGCTGGGAGGGGTGCATAAAGGAAGGTTGCGTATTTGCAGGATTCTCGGGAGACAGGCGTTAGGAACGATTTTGGGTAATCGATTTGCCGCACGCGGCTGTCGCGGACCACTCATTCGCCGTTATTACAGCTCTAGCGTTCTTCATACAGCTCAATCGGTATGCGATCATTATTTTATGCATAATTCTACTATTAGTACTTTTGTTCTTGTATTTCTTACCTACTGCTGCATCCTGCTATATTCCTTCGCGTGCGACGCCCCTATCACCGCGACGCGACCATTTCGTTCCTAACGCACCACACCCAGGATTCTCGAGGTTTGAGCATCCCGAGCCTAGGATGGCGCAGAAAGGTAAAGGTTAAAGAGTGGAAGATGTGGCACGTATCGAGTAAGTAATCCTGAATGGATTGGTGGTGATATGGTTCTTGCGGCCTCTTTGATGACGCTGCTTTCAGCCCCAAATCTTTGAAAACCCTGTAAAAGATGAGAATAGCCAAACTCCAAGCCGAGTGTTATTTAACCAGTCGGGCCGCCCGGCTAACGCCAGGCTTCCCTCCTTCTTCAAGGGTCGCCCGGCTTCGCCGTGCGCTTTTCCTCCTTGTAAGAAATTTGCTATGCGTAAATAACACTTCGGATTCTCCTTTTTCTTTGAAAGCTCTACACCCCCAGTATTAGTTCCAAATTGGAAGCGATTTCTGTATTGCAATTAATGATATACTTATTGAAGTTTCGATTCATTGCTCTTAATCTCGAAATTGTGTCAGATTGATGGCTTAACTGATTGACAACCAATGTCTTGAATGGTACCCAGAAATGGATAATAACGCCTCACAGATGTCGTTATCAACGGAACATTTTCTCCACGGATTTTTCATTGATTGGGAATCCCGAATCCTTAGCGGTCAGATTCAGATGAGCTAAGTCACAAATGATATGCCACAAAACAAAAAGGAATCTGGTACTTCATTGTGTCAGAAAGCTTACTGCGTAACGGTCGTAGTTTAATAGCAAGAAATGAACAAATTCTCATTTCGTAATGGAGAAATGTCATTGATCAGTCGCTGTTATAGCATTTACAGCCCTAAAAGGCAGTGTTTGATCATAAGTACTTTTGCTATTTAAGCCCCTTATCAGTCCTTATCAGTTGTTATCAGTTCCTGTCACAGAGTACCTACGACCACGTCACATCCTACATTGCCGTCATTGGAAAGGTTCCACTGTTGACACGAAGGGGCCTGCTCGCTTGTTATTATCTGTCCTTATCACTAATTAACTTCGGTCCCTTCACCTCCTGCACTATCTACTGGAATGCTCAGTTGTTAGTATTAAAGACGTTGTAGATTTACTTGCTCTCGCCTCCTGTCAGTTTCTATCAGTCTCTAACAGTTTTGCGAAGTGCCAAAGCTCTGCCGTTAACAGGAAGTAAGTAACGGTTCCTGTGGCTCTCGCCTTTCTAGGCTCTTGATCAACTCCTTTCAATTGTTATCTTATCACCTACCATCAGTGTTCTTATCTTGCTTCCTATACTCCTACCAAGTTTCAATGCGATAGGACCACGTAAGCAGGAGTTATGAACTCGCGACCTAAAATTTCTATCGCGCACGCCCCGCCCCCTGTAGGCGGAGTTCGATCTCGCCGCCTGCCAAAAGTGTTCCCATGCTGCCCTCTGTACTTCTACCAATTTTGAACGCTTTGGGTCTACTGGAACGGGACTTACGAATTTGCGACCTGGAATTTCTACCGCGCAAGCCCCGCCCCCTGTTGCGGAGTCCAGCCCTATCACCTGCCGTAAGTGTTCACATGCTTCCCCCTGTACTCCTGCCAAATCTGACCTTTCTACGTCCACGGGGACATGAGTTATGAATTTGCGGCCCAAAGTTTCTAATGCGCACGCCGTGCTCCCTGTGCACGGATTCCGATCCTGCCACTTACCAAAGGTGTTCCCATCCTGCCCCGCTTACTCCTACCAAATATGAACGCTCTAGGTCCACGGGGACATGAGTTATGAATTTGCGGCCCAAAGTTTCTAACGCGCACGCCGCGCTCCCTGTGCACGGATTCCGGTCCTGCCACTTACCGTAGGTGTTCCCATCCTGCCCCGTGTACTCCTACCAAATTTGAGCTCTCTAGATCCACGGGAACAGGAGTTATGAATTTCCGGTGAAACACACACACCGACACACACACAAACACACAAACACACCGACACACCAACAGACACACTTAGCGAATTATATAAAGTAGGATGACTAGCATCTAGAAACCACAATATCAACTGTTTATCTGGTGTGCAAATTTTATTCATTCGAAGCTTTTTTTCTAGGCGCTTCACTGTCTTTTTGTCCCCTTCATTTGTTTTTTCACACACTTAATTACCTGAGACCTGAGGGCAGCGTGGTGATATTTAATTTGCGCATCTAACTAAGGTCACTTTGTACTTGGGTGCGCGATAACTGGATGCTCGGTTAAAAGTTTCCACAACCCTCCAAGTGCATTTAGTGGAACATCGTAACATCTGCTACTTCCCTCAGCCTTCGTAGAATGTAGCTCCCCCACTTTGTTAAAAAGCTTTTCTGGGGCGAAAATCCACACTCTTTCCAAATTCCGGTTCAATCAATCGAAAAACACGAACTTCGGATACAATTCTAACACTGGCCAAACGGTAGTGGAGGCGCGAAATACTGCGCTCCAGCGTCACTTATCTGACCCATGGCGAAAACAAACTCTTCCTTGCCCTTTCCTACCCCGGGCGTTATGCATACGGGCCTTTGTGTGTCTGTTTGTCGATTTGTGGGTCATTCCGAAGGTCACTTAGGCACGATGAAGAGTGTGAATGTCACGCGGTGAGGAAGCAGTCATGAAATGGGAAGTAATCGAGACTGTTCATATTGGTCCTGTAACAAGTCGTAGGTAAGCGGTAGTGGGCGTGTGGTGCACGCATTGGCGTGCGTAGCCCAACTGGTTTTTTTTTCATAATATGAAATAACGCTGGAAAAAGACGACTTCTACGGGGGTGAGACCGCATGCTGGCCGGTGGTTCGATTCTTCCAATCTAGCATGGTAGCGATCATTTGAGAGAACAGGGTCAGGCTAGAGGATATCATGGGCGGAGTCTGAAACTAGGTTGTACTGGGAGACGGGCAGTAGGAACGATTTCGGGTAATCGATTAGCCGCACGCGGCTGTCGCGAATCACCATTCGCTGTTCTCTAGCGTTCTTCATACTGCTCAATCGATATGCGACTATTACTTTAAGCATCATTCTACTATTATTCTTTTGTTCTTGTATTTCTTACCTACTGCGCATCCTGCTACACTCCTTCGCACTTGGCATCTTCTCACTGCGACGCGACAATTTCGTTCCTACACACCTGCACCACACCCGGCTGTACTTTTTGCGAAGGTAAGCATCCCAACATCCCTCTTCTAGTATGTATGACTACCTTCGTGGGATTTCAACCTGATCCAGTTCCGACGCGGTCACCCAAAGCTTTTGAAAGTTATCACCATTGCAAACCATTGGCCACCATTATTGAAATGATGATTAGATAGTTTCCTGGTAAATTTATCATATCACATAAACTCGAAAAGGCGGCTTACCCTCTCCCTCTCTCTCCCTTACCACATATAGGCATGCGCTTTTAAGGGTAAATGCTTTACGCGATTATCAGAACACAAATGAGCAATTTGCGGTTTATTTATCCATGCGGAGGGCATTATGTTCAAGACTACTGGATTCTAAAATACTCAAATGGAACAAAAACTTACCACGGGTTGCTCGCTCAATGAAGGTTTTTCTTCTTGTTCTTCTTGCTTTTCTGGCGGCTCATGTGTGGTTACGGTTACTATTCGTTTCTCCAGTTTCACAACTTCGACCTGAGTGGTAACGTACGCTAAAGGATTCGTTGTGTGCTGCAAGAAGGCTTCCACTGCTTTGTTGGCACTTTCTTCGGACGTGAACGTTGTAGTCACTGAAGTTCCTCCCGCTGGTTCAATGGGTCTTTCAACCAGCACACCTGGCCTAGCCTCAGTGGGACGGTTCACGTGATTCTCCTCACGAGCATCGAACGGCATATCTACTACAGCTCCTTGTGGCGTTAAGACCGGCACCATCCCTCCATCCAAAAAAGATCTATAATTAAGAAAGTCTTCCTGTTCAATCGGATTACTAGGGAATGGAGTAGAGGAAAGAAGCTCTCTGTGTTCCGGCATAGGTACGCCTTGCATGACATTCTGCTGTAGAAGAGGCGGAGCTCCTGCCTGAGCAGTAGGTGCCTCGGCTGCCTTTGGACCAGACTGCTGTTCAGGGCCGATAATTCCTACTGGCTGATCCTTACTTAATGGTACTCCTGGCTCATGCATTTGGTCTGGAACAGAACGTTTATTTCTCGAGGCGTCTTCCGGCTCGATCACATTACTGGGGAACGTTTGCAACGGACTAGGCGAAGGAACCTCCTTTTGTACCGTTATAGGTACGCCTTGCATGACATTCTGCTGTGGAGGAGACGGAACTCTTGCCTGAGCAGTGGGTGCCTCGGCTGACTTTGCACCAGACTGCTGTTCAGGACCGATAATTCCTACTGGCTGATCCTTACTTGGCGGCCCTCTTGGCCCTTCCTTTTCTGGCATTTCCTTAGCCATAGAGGGCACACCTTTTCCTTCAACGTTAGCAGGGAGTTTATTTCTCGAGGCGTCTTCCGGCTCGATCACATTACTGGGGAACGTTTGCAACGGACTAGGCGAAGGAACCTCCTTTTGTACCGTTATAGGTACGCCTTGCATGACATTCTGCTGTGGAGGAGACGGAACTCTTGCCTGAGCAGTAGGTGCCTCGGCTGCCTTTGGACCAGACTGCTGTTCAGGACCGATAATTCCTACTGGCTGATCCTTACTTGGCGGCCCTCTTGGCTCTTCCTTTTCTGGCATTTCCTTAGCCATGGAGGGCACACCTTTTCCTTCAACGGGAGCAGGGAGTTTATTTCTCGAGGCGTCTTCCGGCTCGATCACATTACTGGGGAACGTTTGCAACGGACTAGGCGAAGGAACCTCCTTTTGTACCGTTATAGGTACACCTTGCATGACATCCTGCTGTGGAGGAGACGGAACTCTTGCCTGAGCAGTAGGAGTCTCGGCTGCTTGTGGACCAAACTTTTGTTTAGGACCGATAATTCCTACTGGCTGATCCTTACTTAGTGGTTCTCCTGGCTCATGCATTTGGTCTGGAACAGAGCGTTTATTTCTCGAGGCGTCTTCCGGCTCAATCACATTACTGGGGAACGTTTGCAACGGACTAGGCGAAGGAACCTCCTTTTGTACCGTTATAGGTACGCCTTGCATGACATTCTGCTGTGGAGGAGACGGAACTCTTGCTTGAGCAGTAGGTGCCTCGGCTGCCTTTGGACCAGACTGCTGTTCAGGACCGATAATTCCTACTGGCTGATCCTTATTTGGCGGCCCTCTTGGCTCTTCCTTTTCTGGCGTTTCCTTAGCCATGGAGGGCACACCTTTTCCTTCAACGGGAGCAGGGAGTTTACTTCTCGAGGCGTCTTCCGGCTCGATCACATTACTGGGGAACGTTTGCAACGGACTAGGCGAAGGAACCTCCTTTTGTACCGTTATAGGTACACCTTGCATGACATCCTGCTGTGGAGGAGACGGAACTCTTGCCTGAGCAGTAGGTGTCTCGGCTGCTTGTGGACCAAACTTTTGTTCAGGACCGATAATTCCTACTGGCTGATCCTTACCTAGTGGTACTCCTGGCTCATGCATTTGGTCTGGAACAGAACGTTTATTTCTCGAGGCGTCTTCCGGCTCGATCACATTACTGGGGAACGTTTGCAACGGACTAGGCGAAGGAACCTCCTTGTGTACCGTTATAGGTACGCCTTGCATGACATTCTGCTGTGGAGGAGACGGAACTCTTGCTTGAGCAGTAGGTGCCTCGGCTGCCTTTGGACCAGACTGCTGTTCAGGGCCGATAATTCCTATTGGCTGATCCTTATTTGGCGGCACTCCTGGCTCTTCCTTTTCTGGCGTTTCCTTAGCCATTGTGGGCACATCTTTTCCTTCAGCGGGAGCAATGAGTTTACTTCTCGAGGCGTCTTCCGGCTCGATCACATTACTGGGGAACGTTTGCAACGGACTAGGCGAAGGAACCTCCTTTTGTACCGTTATAGGTACGCCTTGCATGACATTCTGCTGTGGAGGAGACGGAACTCTTGCCTGAGCAGTAGGTGTCTCGGCTGCTTGTGGACCAAACTTTTGTTCAGGACCGATAATTCCTACTGGCTGATCCTTACTTAGTGGTTCTCCTGGCTCATGCATTTGGTCTGGAACAGAGCGTTTATTTCTCGAGGCGTCTTCCGGCTCAATCACATTACTGGGGAACGTTTGCAACGAACTAGGCGAAGACACCTCCTTTTGTACCGTTATAGGTACGCCTTGCATGACATTCTGCTGTGGAGGAGACGGAACTCTTGCTTGAGCAGTAGGTGCCTCGGCTGCCTTTGGACCAGACTGCTGTTCAGGACCGATAATTCCTACTGGCTGATCCTTATTTGGCGGCCCTCTTGGCTCTTCCTTTTCTGGCGTTTCCTTAGCCATTGTGGGCACATCTTTTGCTTCAGCAGGAGCAATGAGTTTACTTCTCGAGGCGTCTTCCGGCTCGATCATATTACTGGGGAACGTTTGCAACGGACTAGGCGAAGAAACCTCCTTTTGTACCGTTATAGGTACGCCTTGCATGACATTCTGCTGTGGAGGAGACGGAACTCTTGCTTGAGCAGTAGGTGCCTCGGCTGCCTTTGGACCAGACTGCTGTTCAGGACCGATAATTCCTACTGGCTGATCCTTATTTGGCGGCCCTCCTGGCTCTTCCTTTTCTGGCGTTTCCTTAGCCATGGAGGGCACATTTTTTCCTTCAACGGGAGCCGAGAGTTTATTGCTCGAGGCGTCTTCCGGCTCGATCACATTACTGGGGAACGTTTGCAACGGACTAGGCGAAGACACCTCCTTTTGTACCGTTATAGGTACGCCTTGCATGACATTCTGCTGTGGAGGAGACGGAACTCGTTCTTGAGCAGTAGGTGCCTCGGCTGCCTTTGGACCAGACTGCTGTTCAGGACCGATAATTCCTATTGGCTGATCCTTATTTGGCGGCCCTCTTGGCTCTTCCTTTTCTGGCGTTTCCTTAGCCATTGTGGGCACATCTTTTCCTTCAGCAGGAGCAATGAGTTTACTTCTCGAGGCGTCTTCCGGCTCGATCATATTACTGGGGAACGTTTGCAACGGACTAGGCGAAGGAACCTCCTTTTGTACCGTTATAGGTACGCCTTGCACGAGATTCTGCTGTGGAGGAGACGGAACTCTTGCTTGAGCAGTAGGTGCCTCGGCTGCCTTTGGACCAGACTGCTGTTCAGGACCGATAATTCCTACTGGCTGATCCTTATTTGGCGGCCCTCTTGGCTCTTGCTTTTCTGGCGTTTCCTTAGCCGTGGAGGGCGCATCTTTTCCTTCAACGGGAGCAGAGAGTTTATTGCTCGAGGCGTCTTCCGGCTCAATCACATTAGTGGGGAACGTTTGCAACGGACTAGGCGAAGGAACCTCCTTTTGTACCGTTATAGGTACGCCTTGCACGAGATTCTGCTGTGGAGGAGACGGAACTCTTGCTTGAGCAGTAGGTGCCTCGGCTGCCTTTGGACCAGACTGCTGTTCAGGACCGATAATTCCTACTGGCTGATCCTTATTTGGCGGCCCTCTTGGCTCTTCCTTTTCTGGCGTTTCCTTAGCCATGGAGGGCACATCTTTTCCTTCAACGGGAGCAGAGAGTTTATTGCTCGATGCGTCTTCCGGCTCGGTCATATTACTGGGGAACGTTTGCAACGGACTAGGCGAAGACACCTCCTTTTGTACCGTTATAGGTACGCCTTGCACGAGATTCTGCTGTGGAGGAGACGGAACTCTTGCCTGAGCAGTAGGTGCCTCGGCTGCCTTTGGACCAGACTGCTGTTCAGGACCGATAATTCCTACTGGCTGATCCTTATTTGGCGGCCCTCTTGGCTCTTCCTTTTCTGGCGTTTCCTTAGCCATGGAGGGCACATCTTTTCCTTCAACGGGAGCAGAGAGTTTATTGCTCGAGGCGTCTTCCGGCTCGATCACATTACTGGGGAACGTTTGCAACGGACTAGGCGAAGACACCTCCTTTTGTACCGTTATAGGTACGCCTTGCACGAGATTCTGCTGTGGAGGAGACGGAACTCTTGCTTGAGCAGTAGGTGCCTCGGCTGCCTTTGGACCAGACTGCTGTTCAGGACCGATAATTCCTACTGGCTGATCCTTATTTGGCGGCCCTCTTGGCTCTTCCTTTTCTGGCGTTTCCTTAGCCATGGAGGGTATACCTTTTCCTTCAACGGGAGCAGAGAGTTTATTGCTCGATGCGTCTTCCGGCTCGGTCATATTACTGGGGAACGTTTGCAACGGACTAGGCGAAGACACCTCCTTTTGTACCGTTATAGGTACGCCTTGCACGAGATTCTGCTGTGGAGGAGACGGAACTCTTGCTTGAGCAGTAGGTGCCTCGGCTGCCTTTGGACCAGACTGCTGTTCAGGACCGATAATTCCTACTGGCTGATCCTTATTTGGCGGCCCTCTTGGCTCTTCCTTTTCTGGCGTTTCCTTAGCCATGGAGGGCACATCTTTTCCTTCAACGGGAGCAGAGAGTTTATTGCTCGAGGCGTCTTCCGGCTCGATCACATTACTGGGGAACGTTTGCAACGGACTAGGCGAAGACACCTCCTTTTGTACCGTTATAGGTACGCCTTGCACGAGATTCTGCTGTGGAGGAGACGGAACTCTTGCCTGAGCAGTAGGTGCCTCGGCTGCCTTTGGACCAGACTGCTGTTCAGGACCGATAATTCCTACTGGCTGATCCTTACTTGGCGGCACTCCTGGCTCTTCCTTTTCTGGCGTTTCCTTAGCCATGGAGGGCACATCTTTTCCTTCAACGGGAGCAGAGAGTTTATTGCTCGAGGCGTCTTCCGGCTCGATCATATTACTGGGGAACGTTTGCAACGGACTAGGCGAAGAAACCTCCTTTTGTACCGTTATAGGTACGCCTTGCATGACATTCTGCTGTGGAGGAGGCGGAACTCTTGCCTGAGCAGTAGGTGTCTCGGCTGCTTGTAGACCAAACTTTTGTTCAGGACCGATAATTCCTACTCGCTGATCCTTACTTAGTGGTTCTCCTGGCTCATGCATTTGGTCTGGAACAGAGCTTTTATTTCTCGAGGCGTCTTCCGGCTCAATCACATTACTGGGGAACGTTTGCAACGAACTAGGCGAAGGAACCTCCTTGTGTACCGTTATAGGTACGCCTTGCATGACATTCTGCTGTGGAGGAGACGGAACTCTTGCTTGAGCAGTAGGTGCCTCGGCTGCCTTTGGACCAGACTGCTGTTCAGGGCCGATAATTCCTACTGGCTGATCCTTACTTGGCGGCCCTCTTGGCTCTTCCTTTTCTGGCGTTTCCTTAGCCATGGAGGGCACATTTTTTCCTTCAACGGGAGCCGAGAGTTTATTGCTCGAGGCGTCTTCCGGCTCGATCACATTACTGGGGAACGTTTGCAACGGACTAGGCGAAGACACCTCCTTTTGTACCGTTATAGGTACGCCTTGCATGACATTCTGCTGTGGAGGAGACGGAACTCGTTCTTGAGCAGTAGGTGCCTCGGCTGCCTTTGGACCAGACTGCTGTTCAGGACCGATAATTCCTATTGGCTGATCCTTATTTGGTCG